>CM062804.1:858379752-858885548 GCA_031772625.1 Pinus tabuliformis
TCCCGGTCAATCGTCCACCCAGTTAAGTGAAAACACAGTGGAATCACGCTTAGCGAATGCTCGCTGCTGGCCGGTGTGCCTCCTGCCCGTCGACGAGGAAAGAGTGACAAGGTTCAGATTCGAAATGATTACTGCTTGCAGCATGGGAGTTGATTACCCAACAACTCTCTGGGAACAATGGAAAAAAGGATATCCCGGTAATGGAAACCATAGGGGTTGTATCGATGAGATCCAACGGTGAACAACTAGATTCCCCAGAAGAAAACCCTGGTTGGAAGTCGGAGGACCTTTAGTACCCCCGAAAACACCTCCCCAGCAGCGAGTGCTTCGCGCCAAGCAAGACCACATCCCTTCATCCATTCAGTAGGGCCTTTTCATTCCAATTCATTCCAATACATATGGGGCCAAGCGAAAGTGGAGAGGGGTAGGTGCTTGTGGGGGAGGCTTCCCCTCGGCTCGGGAGGGAAGGGAAAGGTATAACCTCGAATATGATCAATTCCTCTCCTCTCCCTTATGGTCGAGCACCTAAAGGTCCTTATATTGAGAGCGATGGCAGCCTTATTAGTTCTTCTCGTTCCGCTTCGGTTTACTTATTGGGTGGGGGGCTTATGGTCAAGCAACTAAAGTTTCAATTTACTTATTGGGTGGCCCCTCTCAAATAAGTAAAAAAAAGGGTGATGGTAGCCTTTTAGTCGAGCGTTTGTTACCTCTCCCATAGGTCGAGAGTTCGACATGCTCACCCTCATCCATATGATGGATGAGCGATAAATCCCTCACCCTGCCAGACCTCTCCTTATCAGTCAAGCCCCATTGCCGGTCCTTATCAGTCGAGCAATAAATTTCAATTTACTTATTGGGTGGGGGGCATTGATCGAGTTTGCTCCGCATCCTCTCCTTATCAGTCGAGCAATAAATTTCAATTTACTTATTGGGTGGGGGGCGTTGGTCAAGCTTGCTCAGCATCCTCTCCTTATCAGCCAAGTCATGCCTTCCTTGATGCGGGCTTGGGTGGGGGGCGTTGGTCGAGCCTGCTTGCGCATCCTTTCCTTCCTTATTGATTTTCCATTTCAGAAGAAACGAGGTGGCATGCAGCGTTATCTGAAGGGTGAAGGGAAACCACTCCCTGAGGGAGGGATTACGAGGATGTATCCCCGTTCTTTACCCACCCCCCCGCTGGATATCCTTATTTATCCAGGGCTGGCTGAAGACCCTCAAGGCCTTCGGCCTCCCTCCACTCTGCAAAGTGCTGAAGCTTTCTCTTTATATTATAAGGTGCGAAGCCGCTTGTCCCTCCGGGGGTAAGGAATAATTGCTCACCTGACAACGGAGGGTGAGGAAGAATCTCATATCGGCCAGCCCGGGAAAGCGCTGGCAACAACAGAAGGGAGGGGTCCATGTAGCTGTTGCGCCCATACTGACTGAGCAGCAGGTTTGGCATCTACTACGACCACTTCAAACTCGTAAAACTGCCTGCTCTGCTAGACAGTGTGTGGAATGGCTGAGAGCAGACCTTTTTGATATATAATCTGAGAGAGTAGAGTTACGGAGCCGTATGATGGAAAACAACTTTCATGTTCGGTCTAGGTAGCACTTTTATTGTAGATAATTTCTCGTTCTCCCTCGTGTGGCAAACTTCTGCTTGCTTGCTGAGCGAACACGATTTAACAACTCGCTGGGCCCTAAACCCCCTCTTCTCCGGAGCCCCGAAGAAAACCCCCCTCCCCCTTGGACTCCATATCTCTCTCGACTCTATATATGTGGGCACCTGATATCTATGAGGGTTCACCCACCCTGGTTGCAACATTCTTCTCTATCGCACCTAAAATCTCTATTTTTGCGAATATGTTATGTGTTTCTATCCATAGTTTCTATGGAACTACATTGCAACAAATCTTCTTTCTCCACAGCATTGCTCCTATGATCCTAGGAGCACTGGCCGCCATGGCCCAGACGAAATTCAAAAGACCTTTAGCTCATAGTTCAGTTGGACACGTAGGTTATCTTCGTACCAGTTTGTTATGTGGAACCATGGGAGGAATTCAATCACTACTAATTGGTATATTCATCCATGTATCAATGACGATCAATGCATCTGCCATAGTCCTAGCATTACGGCAAACCCGTGTCAAATATATAGCGGATCTGGGCGCTCCAGTCGGGACGAATCCTATTTCGGCTATTATCTTTTCCATTACTATGTTCCCATATGCAGGAATACCCCCGTTAGCCAGATTTCGTAGCAAATTCTATTTGTTCTCCGCCGCTTTGGGTTGTGGGGCTTACTTACTAGCCTTGATGGGAGTAGTTACTAGCGTTATAGGTCGTTGGGCGGCTGAAAGGTTGCCTGAGTCAGTGTGTGGGATGGACCGAAGGCAGTTCTCTGTGCATCGGACACGTAGCTTACCAATTAAGTTGCGACACGGATGGGAACGCATGCTACGAAAGGTCCTTAAAGGTCTTACCTTTACCTGAGCACGCTCTATATTCTTGATTCTATCTCTAGTTATCGAATACGAGCTTCTAGGGTGGCCTGCCTTACAAAGCCTTCGTCAATTCAGAGTCTATTTCAATACTTACCAAACAGAGACTATAGAAAGATTTCCCTTAAAGGCAATCGTTAGATGAGTTAGCGGGTTTACCCCTAAGACAAATATCTCTTTCTATTCCACCACTACTTTAGCCCATAAAGAAAAGTCGTTCGGTGTATACTTCGTTACATAAGTCATAGCAAAGCCCTTACACATGTTACAGGCAGACCTATTTGATACGGTAAGGCCATTATTAAGCTTCAATTTACTTATTGGGTGGGGGGGCTTATGGTCGAGCCTGCTTGCGCATCCTGAAAGGACCTTGCCCCCGGACGGACAAGCGGCTTCGCACCTTATTTTTCACTCCGCGAAGGTAAGGTCCTGAAAGGTAAACCCTGGGCTCTACTCAGGTAGGTAAGGTCCTGGTCTTACCTGAGATAGCTCTATGAAGGTAAGGGTATCTGATGCATAAACCATCTACTCAAGATCCTTACCTTCGCAGAGCTTAGACCTACCTTTCATATCTTCCTGAACTCTAACTCTTTGAGGCGAATAAATAAAGGATCAGGACCTTGTACGAGTCCGCAATCACTGCACGAGATGAACCTGGGTTTGGTGAATCAAAGTTGGCCCTAGGTGTAATAAGACTCCCAGTTACAATGCGTGATCCTATACCGAGGTGCTCCCCGCCGGTTGCTTGCTAGGACAATGCGAGCCAGCCGGAACTCGAGGGTCCCCGCCCGTGAGGGTACCCTTGAGTTCCTTGGATCAATTAAGAAATATGGAGAAAGGAACAGAGGGAATTACCCATATGATCAGGGACGGGGAACGAATTGACATCTCGATGTGATACAGCCTTTATCCATTTGGGTTGGGAAATAATGGCGAAGTCCATCCGGGGAAAACTGTCTAATGAATAAGAGGATAAGCGCCAATGGCGCGCAAAGCACATGCGGAACGGGCGCGGAGAAAAGAGAAAGTGCCACTGTTGAGGCAGTCCCCCAGAGCCCCCTCCCTGGTCGCGCTTTATGGACCCAAAGCAGTGTTTTCCGCCAAATGAATGAAGGATTTGTGGCTTACTACTATGTAGCATTACGATTCGTATTTCGAATTCTATCTATAGATAGATATATATGAATGGGAGTCTATATTGATCCATCTATTGGGATATATCTTCTATTCAGATACATGGATCTCTTTCCATATATAGTCATACAATAACGTGTCATTCTGATCTGTTTATGATCTAAATAACTGCGCTTAGCACCCGTGCTCATTGAAAGGCTCTGCTGCAATGGATGGCAGAGAGTCCGTAGTACCCTACCCCGAAGGCCGGGGGAAGCACTGGAGTGATCCAGTAGCCGGGAAGGGGCCTGATTGATAAGTGCCTACTGCTACACTTGGCTCTACACATTGACAGAGCTAACCGCTGTCCATCGGATGTGTCCGGCAGGGTTCAGGGGGGCGGGCTGAAATCCTCACCATCGGAATGGTGAGCCCCTACCGGTCCTCCTTCCTTGTGAGTGAATCTCTAGATGCATGGCTTTTTTAATGGACAAGGGGGGGCCAGAGCGAAACCTCTAGAATACAAGATCCTTGGGATACTAATCAGTCGACGGCCTATCTAGATATGGACTCTATCCCGGCCCATATGGAAGGTGGGGGCCTCCCCCCATATGGAGTAGTGATCTATGCCCTCGACCTATCGGCCCCACGTGCATAACGTTTTCTCGTGCTGGATCTCCAGGGGCAGGGTTCGAATTCGAACCTGCAGGGATGGTCATGGGCGACCCCCGAGGTAGATATCTAGGTGGGCACCATAGATAGTTCGTTCTGGGGTCTCCCCGGCCTAGTGCACCATATATAGAGAAGCGGTTGGGACCAAATGAAATTGGTGACAAATGGGTGACAAATGGGGGAGCGTGACTGTAGCTACACAAATACATACAGGAGGTGGTTATTGCACAACTCTAGTTGGGACTCTATCTAGTCTTGGTAGGCTCATTTGATTGGAGTGGAGTGTTATTCAGAACGATAACTCTATTCAGCTTTGAACGAGAGGCGTTCAGAGTTGCGTGCGATTATTTCGGAGAGAGGGTTGGCCCTATTCTCTAAACGGTATTGTCATTGGTATTTGAATCGCCATCCTCTCGCCATGCTATTTCTATTCATTGGGTATCCATATCCATTATGCTAATCCTATTTGTGAAGATAAATCCAAAAAGCGATTAGATAAATGATCTCATCAACCCTCGACCTAACCTAAAGAAAGGTGAAAAGTCGAGACCCTCCTCCCCCTTGGCCTCGAGCATAAATGTTGACAGCCATATATCTATATAGGGTTATAGGGGACCCTGCAGAGTCCCTCAACTCGATCTATCCTGCAACTACTCTTCTAGTATAGGCTCGGTTTCTTGATAGGTATAGGTTAGTGTCGGGTAAATGTAGGTACAGCACAGCCACATTGACCCAAGGATGGAACCAAACCGGAGGGACATCGGGCTAATCGATAGTAGCTGATCTATAGGTAGTCTATAGTGGGCCGATTTCTTTGGGTAAGACCCGAAGGAGAGAAAGGAGCCTGGCCGAAGGAAAGGAAGGAGCCTGGGTTTTTATCGGACCCAACGCTGATCCTAGCCGATCTTTATTAACCCCAGACCCCAGCTTAGCTTTACGAACTTCCTCTTCTATGGAGCCAATCTATGGAGCTGGCTTTATATCTCCCCCAAAACTAAACTCTCTGGGGAATAGTCAAACTACCCGGGGAATGGACAAAATCCTCGACTTATCAGTCGAGCCTGCTTGCACATCGTCTCCTCGGGAATATCTTAGGGTAGAAACCACATACCATAGGGTAGGGTGTGTATATAGATAGAGAGTCAATATAGATATAGATCCTAGTAACCCAACTACTGCTATCATTCGTATTCTTTATGTATAAGCCTCGACCTCCATCTATACGGAGGGGTTTTTTGACCGGACCAGACAGTTCTGTTTCCGACCGCCTTATATTATCTACAGGAGATCAGAGATTGGGGATTGGAATTATGACCTGATAGGGATAGATTCATTAACATATATCAGATACCCACCCTATAGAACCATGAGGGCCTGATTGGAGATTGGAATTATGACCGGATAGGGATAGAAATAGGGATAGGTTTCTTACCTGATTAGGTCCCAGACCGGACCGAATTAGGTAGTTTAATGACCACCTCCCCCACCCCAATAATACCGGCCACCACAAACCTACCGTGATTCAGCAGCTGATGAGGATCCTTATTCTGCTGCCTTTTCTCCTACTTATCCTTACTATATATATATAGTGGGTGTGAAAAAGCTAGTTTACATAATGGGTTGGGCCGCATTCGTTCAGAGTGATCCGGAAGTCCTGTGTTTTTTGAAATAAACCACCTTACTAATGAAAAAGAAGAGTTGAGTTGCTCGCCGAAGAAAGAAGCATGAATCACCTTAAGAGCCCTCTATCCAAGGCAAGAGCTCAACCATACCATAGATCAGGCGGATATTTCCTCTCCCTTATTGTTATAGCTCCAAATCTCACTCTTATGGTTTGTGATGCTGCACTTATGGCCTAGGGCAACCCCTCCTTCCAGACCTGGTCCAAAAATTTAAAAAACAGTGTTTTATTCCCTATACGCGACTTTGCCCTGTGTTAAACGCGTGTACACGCGGGTCTGTCATACCCAACCCGCGTGTATCTATTAAAACACTTAAAAAAATATAATTTCCTCTTTTTCGGGCGGTGATCGCGGGTTTACCTGCTGGATCACCTGTTAGTGCCCGTGGCCCAACTGTTCCCAACCAACTCCTAACTAAAAAACTACTTTGGAGAGGGTATAAAAAGACATCAAAGGGAAGGCCAAGGGGAGAGAGAAAGGAGAGCAAGATTATTATGCTGAGATTTTTCCCTTAGACCAGGTCTGAAGTCCTTGGTGCATTCTGCACTTCCCCCATTTTGCATAGGAAACCCTTGTTTCCATGTGTATTGGTGATCATTCATCCTTGACATCATCATTGAGTAAGACTTGGAAGGAGCTCTTGTCGAAGGCTGGAGGCTGGAACGAATCCGGGAGGAAGCTTGCTTGGAGCCTGCTGAAGGTGTTCAGGTGATATCTTTCCGATATATGTACTTTATTTGCCTTTATATATAAAGAAACACGTCTTTGTTCCCGAATAATCTTTCTTTATGCTTATGAGATTCTTGTGTTGAATTCTTATGAAAGTAGTTACTTAAAGATTTTTTATAACTAACTTTATAGCATAAAGATGATTTATACATAAACTTCTATACATGTACTGTTGTGTTCTTTGATTTGTTTGTCTTGCAGGTCAGAGAAAGAAGAAGGGAACTCCAAGAAGGGTTTGCACCCTAACGGTCTTCTCGAACGTAGGACCTTAGGTATGTACCCTAAACATTAGAATTTGCTTAAAAGTAAAAAAGATGGCTGTGTGTGTGTGTTTCTTTGTATAAGCAATTTTCAGTCTGGTAGAGTCTTAGCCCAAAGGACTCTAGGGGTACTTTCCCTTCAACCAGAATTGGCGACTCCACTGGGGACAACATTCTTGTTGTTCCTAGTTTGGGTAGTCCTCAAGCCAATCAAGGCTCAGTCCCTCTGTTTGTTGGTTCTGACTGTCTGATATTTTCTTGAACTCCAAGCTTTTCCAGTTTTTCAGTTTGTGTTTTTTATTTTTCTTGAAACACTTCATATACGCACTTTTTCTGGATTACAGAAGCGTATATACGCAAGTTGCACTAAGTAAACCCGCGTATACGCAGGTTTCCTTAGTTACAGTCGCGTGTACACGCATTCTGCAAGTAATTGCAGGCGCGTATATTCCATAATTTTCAAGATTTATAATTTTTCTTTTGGCTGAATGTCTGTCTGGTGGTTTGGGTCAGTTTAAAGCAGTCAATTCCCAGTGACAGTTCTCTGTTTAACAGGGGGCATCTTGTTTCGAACTCTCTCTAGTTATAAGGAGTGCTAGTCTTGTTTTTCGTTGATTGCAAGCGTCATTGATTTTTGACACACAAGGTTTCTGTTTAAGAATCTTGGTTGCTCTGTTTCGGCAGAGTGGGAAGATTGTCTTAAAATCTTTGTGTCCATTTTGTTTTCATGACATTTGTGTTTGCTTAACGAAATCATTTTTATGACCATTTGCTCCTTCGTTTCGGGAAAGTTGTTTGTTACCATTTCCTTGAAACTTGTCTTTTGATTTCTTGGACTTTCATTGCTGCTTTTGATTGTCAAAAGCGATTTCGAACACATTTTATTTTTGTTGAGTTCTCATCATTTGGAAGGTGTCAATTCACAAAAGTGTTTGGTGGCTTGTTTATCAATCATTAGTGTCAGTTTTTTTTTTGAGAGTTTTCCTTTGAAAAAGACTTTTTGGTTTGATTGAAAGAAAATCTTTTGAAAGTTTTTGAGTTTCGCTTTCTCAAACTTGCTTCTCATCTGATTTCCTTTTTTTGCGAAGTGAAAGTGCTTTGTTTTTTATCTTAAAACTTGTTTTTATTGTTTGGACGAAATGATTAGTAACAAATCATCTTCTATCTAAGCATTTCAGTGGCAAGACAAAATTTGGTAAAGCAGCAACTTTCCTTCTTTGTTTTTAGAGTAGTCTTTGAATCGTGCACCCACATTTAGTTCTTGCATTAGGGAAAGATTTGCATCTCTTTTTAGGCATATTTAGTTTTGTTAGTTTTTGTGAGTGTGGAGTCTGAAAAGAAAAAGGAAAAATTTTTTTGTTTATATTACAAGTGCCTTCTGAACCTCATAGAAATTGCTATTCATCGAAAACAAAAGTGCATGTGCATGTAGCTAGGTTTTATTAATTTCTTTTGCGTCCATAAAACACCACAAGTTTCACCTCCATTACCTTTGACTTAAAGAACAGCCTAATAAAATCAAGCGCTTAATTAAAATCCACTAGAACTTTTTGTTTTAGTTATTACACCAACAAGTTTAGGATTTTAGGGCCTTGGATTAGGCGAGTGGAGAGTTAACTCTCCAAGGCCACACAAAACGTCAAACATAAGAGTCTGATTAAAGAGAGTAAATCCAATAGCGTTAGGGAGACCAGGAAAGCTCCGGATCTGGGAGTTAAGCACGAGGGTCTGTGAAGACAGGGAAGAGAGATACCCCCTCTCCTACTTGTCCGAACTTACCTCACGACTGTTCCGCCTGGCTTCTGCGACGAGTTGGTACCCATAGTTGCCTCTCATAGGGATCTGCATAGGTGGCTGCGGAGGGGAATCCCGTGGCACCTGAGGTCGACGTTGTATCACTCTCGACAGTACTTCCGGAGGGCACCCTTGCGAAGCTTGGGGGCTTGCACCGGCGCAGACTGTTGTTAGGAGGTCAGCGTAACTTCCTCTGATACCTTCGCTGATAGGACTGGGCCCTCATCATCCCAGACTATCCTCGGAAGGCCCTTTGATTCACTTTCTCGTATTTTGGTGTCCGGTCTCAATCACCCGGAGCGGAAATACTTGAAAGTTGTTTGACTGGCTGTATCTTTAGGAACTTTATACTGTGTGCTCTGTGCTCCTAGTCGGCTTAGCTTTTAATTTTTTTTGAGTCTTTAGTTAGATCTTAAAAAAAAAAATTCAAAGTGGCTGACCGGTCTCCAAGACGGTCTCGAAGACTTCGTGGTCTCTCGCCACCTAGTTTAGAGCCTTCTCCTAGAAGGCGCAGAGGGAATACTACCGGTGGGGTCCGTCCCACGCCGGCTGACGCATCGGGGATTGATCCTCCTCTCGGGGATATTAGCGGCCAAGCAAGGCCTGGTACTTTTGAACAAGAGAGGGACGCTCCAGTCTTTTCTCAAGTTCGCTTTCAAGCGGAGGATAACGTAGAGGTAGAAGAACTTTCAGAATCATTAGTGATTCCAAATTCTCCACTACCATCTAGTTACCCAGACGTATTGCAATACGTTGGGCCTCCATTATATAGACCAGCGAGTCCAGGTTACGCTACGCGCTTACCATTTATGATCACTACTGGAAGCATGGCTTCCACGAGTGCTGCGACTATGCAAACCCCAACATCGGTGCAAGGGGGAGGAACCATTTCCATCCCCTCCGCTTCCTTGTTTGGATCGTTTGCTAGCACATCTTTGGTTGGGTCTACCTCCATTCCGTCCACGAGTGGAAATGCCCAAACCAATGCTTTTAGTACTGGTTCCTTCCTTTTTGGCACCCAATCACAGGGTATTCCGTCAGTTCCGTTCAGTGCCGCTACGTCCATGATGGGCGGATCGGCTTCATTTCAGGGTTTTCCTTTTGGAAGTGGTCATATTCCACATTCCAACCCAACGGTAGGATCCATGCCTTTTTCTTCAATAGGACAAAGCAGCAATCCCTTCCAAGGTTGGAATAACCCTGGGGTTAGTAACGCAGGAACTGCGAATCCATTCATCGGCCAACAAGGAAGTAGGCCGTATTCCACGGTTAGCATGTTTCAAAGTATTCCTCCCCTCGCTTCGGCTTGGAACCCATATCAGGGGTTATCGACTCCTTACAATTCTATAGGAGGAAACTTTGCAAGCTATGGAGCTTATACGGCAGGAGTTGGTCAAACTCCGAATTTTGCTGGACCACAAGGCTTGCCCTTTGGTTCAGCTGGTTCTACTGGTCACTTGGGGCAGCCTGGTGCCTCTCAAATCCCAGGACAATCTTTTCAGAACTTGGGGAGTTCTGCCCAGTCTGGGTGGAATCCCCTAGGTCCTCCTAGGCTTCCATTTCTGGCAACGTTAAACTTGCCAGATCTCACTAAGCTAACGAACGACCCTATCAGATACAATCCAGCCTGGCCTCCGGTCCCAACCAAACTCCCTTCGGACATCCCAAAATTCGAAGGGAAGAGTGGTGAAGATCCGGGCGATCATGTAACCACATTCCATTTGTGGTGCTCATCTAACTCCCTCATCGAAGATTCGGTTAGGTTGAGACTTTTTCAGCGCACCTTGACTGGTAATGCGGCTAAATGGTACATAGAGTTGCCAGGGGGCAGCTTTACATCGTTCGCAGACTTAGCTAATATCTTCTTGAATCACTTTCAGTTGCCTGTCCGCTATGATGCCGGAACTGAACTTCTGGCTACCTTTCGTCAGGATAAGGCAACCCACATTTCTGATCACATACAGGAATGGAGACGGAGAAAAAGGCTCATTAAAGCCGAAATCCCTCCGGAGTACCGTCTAGAGTGGTTTTTGAAGTCTTTGCAACCTGAGATCTCCAAGGATGTCTCCATGTCTGGGGTCTATTCTGAGGAGCAAGCCATTTTCAGGGCCCAGCAGTTAGAACTGATCTACTCTCAGTCTGGGATCCTCCAAAAGTACTTGCCAGATGCTCCTGGATCTAAGGTTGATTTAGCTAAGCCAAAGCCAGGTCCGCATGCGGATGGTATCGTGGGGTCTGTAGACTCGACTACAGTGAACTTGTTGAATCAATTGCAGCAGTTGTCATTACAAACTGCTCCTAACAACCAAGTCACAATGTCTAATCCTCCTGCTTCCCAAAATTCTTCCATTAACGCCGTCCAATCCGATAACCCCAAAGGAAATCAAAATTCCAATGGGAAAAAGAAAGGACGTGGTAAAAAGAAGAACTCGGATGGGAAGCCCGATGCAAATAAATCCGGCAACAACGCTGGTGGTGGTAAGGGTGAGTCGAGAAAGAAAGTCAAGTTTCCTTGCAAGTTATGCAGTGGGGACCATCTAACTCATCTTTGCCCTAGAATCGAAGACGCTCAGCGCTTGTTAGCACAGCAAGGGACTTCTAGTTCGCAAGCTGTGTTGACTAACCCGTTTCCCCAAGGGCAGCAACTTCTTGCTGGCGCAAATTCGAATCCTGGGACCTCCTCAGGGGGCAACCAGGAAGGGGAAAAAGCATCAAATGTTTTTATGATGGGTTCAAACGTTAACGTGACTACTCGGTCACGTGATTATGGTGAAGCCGAAACATCTAAGGATAAAACGGTTCCCGGAAGTAATGACCTTCATATTGAGCGACCTCCTGTTGAGACTGTACCTAGGATACCGAAAGGTTCCGCCAAACGCGCGACAATTAACCCCAATGCTAGAGCTGCTCAAAATTACTCCATTGTGGAGGATTTGGCTCAAAGCCCATGTGCTATGTCCGCTTTGGAAGTTCTCCAGTCGTGTCCGTCTCAGAGAAGTGCTTTACTCTCCGCCATTGGAGCAGTCGATCCAGCTAACTCTCTAGTGCTCTCTTTTGACATGTCAAGTGTCAAAAAGAGACTCCCTCATCATATGGCTTTTCAGGTAAAGTCAACATACCGGAAAATCAATATTTTTCGCACCGTTATAGATGAAGGAGCTTCCACATGCGTCATGTCCATGTCTTGTTGGAAGGCTATTGGTTCACCTTCGGCTGTTCCTTCACCAACCGTCTTAACTGCATTTGATGGCCATTCTCACAAGCCGCATGGGATTATCCCGGCCTTTCCTATATGTGTTGGAGGGAAGGTCGTTAATATCGAAGTTGAAGTCGTAGATGCTAACCTAGACTATAATCTCCTATTAGGAAGGAACTGGGTGTACGAGATGGAAGCCGTTGTTTCGACTTTGTTTCGTGTCATTTGCTTTCCTCATGAGGGGAAAATCGTTAAGGTTGATCAATTGGACTATGCTCCAATCGATCCTCAAGCAACCTCCGACTCTACTGTTCCTTTGGTGGATAACCCTCGCCCGCCGACTGAGAATTTAGGAGTAGGGATGTATTCCTCATTGATGGGTACGTTTGATCTTCCCTCTCCTTTTGCAAGAATCAATGCTATTTCATCATCCAAGGAATCTTCTCGAGAGGAGTTCTTCCGAACTCATCATTTTTCCGACCCTTGGACCTTGCCTTCACCTACGACCACATTAGTTGAAGGGCAAGTTAATGGAATGGCGTTTCCTATATCTGCAGCTGAGCTTCGATATCAGGCTATCGTAGACTCTGCAGATAACCATTCTACTCCCTTTTCCGAAGAGGAGCTAGATGGTCATGTGGCCCCCGCTTGGAGCTTTGATTCTAACTCTGCCTTGGACTGCTTAGATTCGGTTCTACCTTCTGAAGAAGCAATCCTCGAAATTATGATGGGTATAGATCGACCTTGGGAAGACTTACACCATCGCTCATATTTTCTTCCTCCATTGCAGGAAGTAGAATCTAGATTCTCCGAGCTCGTTGGTAGTGATGTTTGTACGGTATCGAACCCTTTGGCTCCAACACACACACGTGCTGAAGGTAATATGTCGGTAATCTCAAAAACGATACCTATAAACATCTCTAAAAATCCTAACATCATCGAGAATATCTTCATCGGAAGTGAGTGTTCCCCTGAAGAAATTCAAATTTACACCGACCTATTCAAGGAATATCGTGATGTATTTGCTTGGTCTTATGAGGAAATGCCCGGCATTGATCCTTCTATAGTCCAACATGAGATCAAGACGTACGAAAACGCAAAACCGATTCGTCAAAGGCTTCGGCCGGTTAACCCTAGGAAAGCTGAGGTTGAGAAGCTGCTAAGGGCGAGTTTTATATACCCTGTTCCTCTTACGGATTGGGTTTCGAATCCAGTCCCTGTGGACAAAAAGCAAGGAACAATCCGCGTATGCATCGATTTTAGGGACTTAAACAAGGCTTGTCCAAAAGACAATTACCCCACGCCATTTATTGATCAAATTATTGACGAGTGTGCGGGTAATGCGATTTTCTCCTTTATGGATGGTTTCTCAGGTTATAATCAAATCTCTATTCGTCCTGAGGATCAGCATAAGACTGCCTTCATATGTCCCTGGGGTACCTTTGCATATCGAAAGATGCCCTTCGGTCTTAAAAATGCTGGAGCCACCTTTCAGCGGGCCATGTCTTACGCTTTCCACGACATCAAACATATCATCGAGGCATACTTAGATGATCTCGCTGCTCGTTCTCGAAAGAGAACTGATCATCCTAGTCATCTTCGATTGGTCTTTGAGCGATGTCGTTTTTACAAAATCCGGTTGAATCCTAATAAGTGCGTTTTCGCGGTTACATCAGGTCGGTTGTTAGGGTTTATAGTTTCCAATGAAGGGATTCGGGTTGATCCCTTCAAGGTTGAGGCAATAGTTCAGTTGCCTCCCCCGTCTTCAATTCGTCAACTTCAAAGTCTTCAAGGGAAGGCCAATTTCTTAAGAAGGTTTATAGCAAACTATGCCGAGATCACTAAAGGGTTCATGCGTTTGCTACGGAAAGGAGTTCCATTCCTGTGGGACGACTTTGCGCAGCGGTCGTTTGATGCTTTGAAAAAGGCATTAGTCTCTGCCCCGCTTTTGAGTCCACCGGATTACGGTAGAGACTTCCTTTTATATCTCGCTGCAGCAGAATCTACCATTGGTATGGTTCTAGTTCAGGAAGACGATGCTCTTGTCGAGCACGTGATTTATTATTTGAGCCGAGGCTTGATAGGCCCTGAACTCCGCTATTCTCCTGTTGAGAAGTTGGCCTTGGCAGCAGTCCATGCTGTCCAGAGGCTCCGTCATTACATTTTGCTACGCAAAACTTTTGTCTTAGCGGCGGTCAATCCATTCCAATTTGTCCTCAGTAGGCGAGTGATTGGGGGCAAATATAATAGATGGATAGTCATTTTACAAGAATTCGACCTCGAGTTCTTGTCCGCCAAGTCTAAGAAATCTATGGTCTTCGCGGAGCTAATTTCTGAGCTTCCTTGTGGAGAGGATGTTGTTTATGAGGAAAGTTTACCCGACGAACATATATTCCTCATCTCTTCACAAGACCCTTGGTATGGAGATATCATTGTTTATCTCCAGACTTCGAAGTTTCCCTCTACTTCCTCCAAGGATGAACGTCGCAAGTTACGTCACCTGGCTAAAAACTATGTTATCATTGGTGACACTTTATACCGTCGAGGGGTTGATTCAATTCTTCGACGTTGTTTAACCTTAGAGGAAGCAGAGTCTGTTCTTAATGATTGCCACAGTGGAGCTTGTGGTGGTCATCTATCCGGGCTTGCTACAGCCCAGCGCATCTTACGTGCCGGCTACTTTTGGCCTTCACTCTTTAAGGACTGTGTGGAAGCGGTAAAACGCTGTCACCCGTGTCAAATTTTTACTCGCAAGATGCGCACACATCCAGCTCCCCTTTTTCCCGTTGTCACCGTCGGTCCCTTTACTAAGTGGGGTATTGATTTTACGACTTGTAATCCGCCTTCAGCGGCAAATCACAAGTACATTATCGTGGCTGTAGACTACTTCACGAAGTGGGCTGAAGCCATGCCTACTTATAAGAACGACAGTGACACGGCAGCTTTGTTTCTTTTCAATCAAGTTATCTCAAGATTCGGTATCCCAAGAGAGATTGTCACTGACCATGGCAGTCATTTCCAAAATCAGCTAATGTCCGAATTGGCTTTTAAATTAGGTTTCCGTCAAGAGCATTCGTCTCCTTACTATCCTCAGGCCAATGGACAGGTCGAGGCGGTCAATAAAACTCTTAAGACGATACTCCAACGGACAATCGATAAAAATCGGTCCAATTGGCACATTATGTTGTATCCGGCTCTTTGGGCATACCGAACCTCCGTTAAAACGGCTACTGGTTTTACTCCTTTTCAGTTAGTTTACGGGGTGGAATCTATCTTTCCGGTCGAATGTGAAATTCCATCTCTGAAATTGGCTGTTGAGCTTCTTCCTGAGACTTCGAGTCTCGAGGAGCGCCTAGTTCATCTGGAACATCTCGATGAGCAGCGTCGAGATGCCGCCACGACGAATGAGGCCCATAAGAAAAGGGTCAAAACTCAGTATGATAAGTCTGTCAGACCTCGTGTTTTTTCTGAAGGTGACCTTGTCTTGGTCTATGACCAAGATAAGGACGCCTTGGGGGCAGGCAAATTCAAGCCTATGTGGTACGGTCCTTTCATTATCAAACGAGTCTTAGAAAAAGGATCGTATGAGTTAATTGATTTCGAAGGAAACAAGCTGGCGGAGCCCCGAAATGGGCTCTATTTAAAGAAGTATTTTGCTTAGTTTTACCAGGCAATGGCTTCTTTGTATTTTATGTATATTTGTACATATCTTATCGAACGTTTTCTGATATCAGCACTTTTGGTCTGCTTTGGCAGGTGTTGATGGATGATTTGGTTTATTTTGGATTCGCCGATGGTGCTAGTCGGCACACTCGGAATCTTGCTTCCGCAACTTGGGTACTTTATTACCCAACTGGTCAGTTGATGACATCGAGAGGCGTGTGTATCGGTCCTGCTTCAAACAATATGGCCGAGTATACAGCTGTTATCAATTTATTATCCGAGGCAATCTCTCATGGGATCGACTCGTTGGTAGTGTATCTTGATTCTCAATTGATAGTGTCTCAGTTAAATAACATTTATCGGGTTAGAGATCCATCATTATATCGCCAATATTTAAGGGTGAGGTTGTTGCAAAGATCATTTATTTACATTAATTATTTGCACATTCCAAGATCTCAAAATTGGTTAGCTGATTCTATCGCTAATCAAGCATTAGACTGGCATATCAATCATTCATCATCATAAAATCATGCATCAAAAAGTCAAACTGTATATATATATATCGCAAAGCGTCTCGAGTGTACATATGTGTGTCCAAAAATATACAAAATTGGGACTCAAATGCCCATAATCATGTCAGGCATATCTAATGCCTCGGCTCTGGATGAGCAGCTAAATAACTAACTATAGCATTGGCCACGCGCCGAAAAACGCGAACCCAGTCACGTGGCATCCCAACCACATGACGCTGCATATCTGGAGGAAGGTCCTCTATCTCGGCCATCGGTACTTGATAGCTCAATCTCGCCAAGTGTCGCTGGACGTTGGCGAGGGTCCTTTCCGCATCCGCAGCCGCCTCTTCGGCTCCTCGGCCACGCCGTCCGTGCCGTGGGAATCCATCTGGTCGCACAGGCCCAATGTCTGGAACATGATCATCATATCAGTCATTTGAATCTCATCAAAAAAATATATTCTTCAAAGTTCATCATTATGCTTGAAAAATCCTAAAAATCATAAAATCATAAAAATAAAAAAAAAAATCTTACCGATCTCGCCCCATGCTGCGTCTGGTGGTAACACTAGGTCAGGATCTCCTCGGAAATCCAATCCAGCATAGGGGTAGTCGTCTATGGCGATGATCTGTTGCTCCCACCAAGCAAAAAAGTCGTCGTCGAATGCATTCCTGGGCACTTCCCCACCTCCCAGACGTTTCATCAAGTCAGCCCACCGGCCCATACGTGGATCACGTGGACTACTGATGGGAACAGCTACCCTGGGGCGGAGTGCAGGAACCTTCTCGAAGAAAAATGTGCATAAAATGGTTCCATACCCAAAGTTCTTGGTCTGTCCCTTCCTGATAGAAGCAAGCTGCTCCTTCATGTTGGCAAGTAGAGGAGTACACCAGTCAAACACCGTGGTGAGACAGTCCACTGCTACGCTCATGTTTACTCGTGATGCCTGATGTAGCGAAGATGACCCGTTCACTCGAGCTATGGTGAACAGGATTATCCGCAGTGACAAACTCGCCACGTGTGGGATCGAGATCTGACTCCCGACCTTCCGATGACCTGGGCAGTAAAGTTGTACATAGTCGTCTACGCTGAGACTATTCCGGGTCCTGCCCCGGGAGTGGACTACCTCTCCCCTTCGGGAAAGGCCCGTGATGAAATATATATCTTCCACTTCTATCCTGAGTGGCATTTGATCAATCATAAAAGCTTCTTCCTCGACATCCCAATAATCAATAAGTCTCTCGAGCAGACGCACATTTGCTTTCATATTCGGCAACTTGAAGAATTTTAACAATCCGCATCCCCGTAAGGCATCTAATGCCTCATCATTCTCCATAACTTCATTATCTACAGCTGAGTGCTCTCTTTCACGCCATGTGAGAGTCATCCTGGAAGAAAAAATCATTTTCATCCATTAGTTTTTTGTATAAAAATTTTTCGCTGCGCACACGCGGTTTACCCTATACACAGTCGCGTGTAGGGCCGTCGTATACGCGATTTATATACATCCAACCCGCGTGTACGCCGCAGAGCAATTTTTTGCAAAAATCTAACGGTGAAACATTAATTAAACTTCCTAAAAACTATCACAATTGATTGCAAGACAAGTTTAGTGCTTACCTGGAAGTTTTCGGCAAGTTTGAACGGTTGAATAAGTCACGGGGAAAGTTTGCTCCTTTTGCTCCACAATTTGCTCTCCAAGTCAAACGGTGAAAATGGTAAGTCCAAAATTTCTTTTTATAAGTTTTGAAAATGCAAAATTTTTTCAAAATTTTATTTTGTTTGGTTTCATGTCACTTTTAACTTGGGAGCTTGGAATGTCGAGATTGAGTTGTTTTTCAGGACATTTTGGACATTTTTCGACGGTTCGAGACGGTTCCATGACTGCTGACCCGTCATGGCAGGTATCGTGTTCTCACTGGCATATAGGTTAGGAACACCATTTTTCCGTTGCATTATGCATACTAGCCTCCATTTGACCGATACATCTGCCGTAGGGTCGACCCCATCATGTTATGGTTCGCAAGCCATTTTCACTCGCCGATTCTTTAAATCATGACATGATGGTAGAGCCATCCTTTTACATGGGCATCCTAGTTAGCACCTCACTGACATTTGTTGCCCATGCTGCTTCGTTTTGAGTAGGCTCGGGAGTCCTCTGTAGTCCCGCCATGACTTATGCGTTGAAGACTCATTCTTCCTTGCTTCTTCGCTTCGTTCTGGCCTTATACCCTAGAGGCTCCTATGTGTGTTGAGTTGTACTTCTGCATTGCATGTTGACCATTTGCACCTTTTGGCCTATAGCCGGCTTCACTTGGACTCGTGTTTAAGCCCACTTTTGACCATGACGTCTGCAAAAATCAACCTTGCATACCCTTGACCTCTGCAGCTTGACATACCCAGATCCGTGGAAGGGACATACCTCTGAGTGTCACTGACCAGTTTTTTCACCTCCCTGCATTGAGCATAGGAACGTTCCTTTCCCAGGAACTAGATCATCTGTTTCACCGACACTCGTTCTTTCCACTGTACCATAGCATTCTTTTATTCTTTTTCCGGCTTATCAGAAAAAGACAAAAAAATTAAATATTCCAAAAAGAGCGGGAACAGGGACATTACTTCCATTTATTGTTGGCAGCTAGAGTCAGTCGTGTCGCCCTTGAACAAAGCACTCAAAACAAAGTCTCCTCCGTATGGGTGGGATTTAGTTTGACTTAGGTAAGCCATAACCTTGTTATCGAGTCAGTTCTCCCCCGATTGGTTATCTCTTCCAATCATATGGAGGGTTCGTTCGTGCCTCCTGCATGACGAACTTATACAGATTCATTATATGCTGCCACATAGTCACATTGAGTCGTGCTTTTGTTCAAGGGAAGTTAGCCTGAGTCGGCCTTTCTGCGGTGTCTCTTGACTCATTTTTCAGTCGGCCATCCCTGGTTGTCAGTGTCATGTCTATCATCACATCAGTTATATTGGTCCTTCACTCGTGCCGGTTTGAGAAGGTCCCCATTGACTTCTTGCTGGCGGGTCTTGTCCTTATCGACGACGACACATTGCTCTGAGGGCAGACCTAGAGACCGCACCCTGGCCCTATTTTCATTATTGATAGGTCACCTTGTGCTCAGCATCGATCAGTATCATGGGTCTTTGACTGAGTGGTTTCCCTTGTGTTCGACATCAGCATACATTATCACACATTGGGATTCGTGCAGTACCTTGGTTTCCATTTGACCCTATTGGTGGATACCTCGCCTCTGTGTCAGCTTTCATTATTGGTTGGTTCAGAGGGTTTCTGCCGTGCGCTAGCCACATCTTGTGTACGCCGGAAACGTACTTCGGTTGGGTTACTACATCTTTTTCGTCCGATCCCTTCCACATTATTGGCCTACGGGTTACACTCGCGCTAGATTGATGGAGGATGCCTTAATGCCTTCCTTCTAGCGGATCTTTCCCTATCGACTCCGACTCATTGCTCTGGGGCAAAGATCTAGAGTCCATTTGGCAGTACCTTGGGGTTTGCAGTCATTAGTGGCAGATTCCTCGCTATCGACAGTGGGAAACCATCATTGTCTCCTGATTGATAGATTCTTACAGGTGTTCGACTTCAGCTCATCTATTCACACTTGTTAGATTGTACTGGGTACCTTGACGCTCATTATCATTATCGGTGGGTAGTCTCGCGTTTGTTAACGGTATACATCAATGACCGGTAATCAAACGATTTCTCACATGGTCGACTTCAGATCATTTATTCCCATGGTGTAGAAATGTACCACGGCGGTCGGTGAAGACCTCAGGTTGTATCAGCATTCATTGGTTCACTTGACAGTTGCTCCTGTTGCTGCTAGTTGATACCACTCCACCTTATATGTTGCAGTCAGTCATGGCGACATTCTATATGCTGGCACCTGAGTTTGCAGTGTAGTACCATCCTATTCCATCATGTTCAGTTGGTACCTTATGGGATCAGTCTTTGATTTCAGTGATCCGTTGCATCTTTCAGCATCATTGACAGTTTTATATGTGATATTCAGACATGTACTTACTCATTATGATCAGATGATCCATTATGTATTTTACAGTCATTTATACTTGTATACTTAGTGGATCCGCTTGTACTTGATATGCGGACATGCTTTACTTTTCCTGAGCATGGGTATGCCCGCCTCAGACAGTGTTTCTTTCTGATCTCCTTTCGGTGGCTTGGCAGGCTGAATTCTGGTGAAGTCCTCCTCGGTTTTTCGGCAGAGTTCCTTTCCTTGTACTTACTTAATGTATTTCGGCCATCATGTTCCCCTTCTGACCTCATACATTAGGGGGCATCTGTTATAGCTCCAAATCTCACTCTTATGGTTTGTGATGCTGCACTTATGGCCTAGGGCAACCCCTCCTTCCAGACCTGGTCCAAAAATTTAAAAAACAGTGTTTTATTCCCTATACGCGACTTTGCCCTGTGTTAAACGCGTGTACACGCGGGTCTGTCATACCCAACCCGCGTGTATCTATTAAAACACTTAAAAAAATATAATTTCCTCTTTTTCGGGCGGTGATCGCGGGTTTACCTGCTGGATCACCTGTTAGTGCCCGTGGCCCAACTGTTCCCAACCAACTCCTAACTAAAAAACTACTTTGGAGAGGGTATAAAAAGACATCAAAGGGAAGGCCAAGGGGAGAGAGAAAGGAGAGCAAGATTATTATGCTGAGATTTTTCCCTTAGACCAGGTCTGAAGTCCTTGGTGCATTCTGCACTTCCCCCATTTTGCATAGGAAACCCTTGTTTCCATGTGTATTGGTGATCATTCATCCTTGACATCATCATTGAGTAAGACTTGGAAGGAGCTCTTGTCGAAGGCTGGAGGCTGGAACGAATCCGGGAGGAAGCTTGCTTGGAGCCTGCTGAAGGTGTTCAGGTGATATCTTTCCGATATATGTACTTTATTTGCCTTTATATATAAAGAAACACGTCTTTGTTCCCGAATAATCTTTCTTTATGCTTATGAGATTCTTGTGTTGAATTCTTATGAAAGTAGTTACTTAAAGATTTTTTATAACTAACTTTATAGCATAAAGATGATTTATACATAAACTTCTATACATGTACTGTTGTGTTCTTTGATTTGTTTGTCTTGCAGGTCAGAGAAAGAAGAAGGGAACTCCAAGAAGGGTTTGCACCCTAACGGTCTTCTCGAACGTAGGACCTTAGGTATGTACCCTAAACATTAGAATTTGCTTAAAAGTAAAAAAGATGGCTGTGTGTGTGTGTTTCTTTGTATAAGCAATTTTCAGTCTGGTAGAGTCTTAGCCCAAAGGACTCTAGGGGTACTTTCCCTTCAACCACTTATGGTCGAGCCATGCTGTAGCATGCAGGTGGCCTATTAGTCGAGTGATTTTCATTCCTCTCCCTCTTGGGTTTACTTATTGGGTGGGGGGCTTATGGTCGAGCAACTAAAGTTTCAATTTACTTATTAGGTGGTCCCTCTCAAATAAGTAAAAAAAAGGGAGATGGCGGCCTTTTAGTCGAGCGTTCGTTACCTCTCCCATAGGTCGAGAGTTCGACAGGCTCACCCTCATCCATATGATGGATGAGTGATAAATCCCTCACCCTGCCGGACCTCTCCTTATCAATCGAGCCCCGTTGCCGGTCCTTAACAGTCGAGCCGATGGCGGCCTTATTAGTTGAGCATGCTACGCACCCTGCCAATCCTTATGGTGTTTAGGCCTTACTAACCTTGAGATGAGAGGTTGTTTGGTCCTTCTTTTGGTCCTTGTCCAATCAAAGAAGGATGGCTCACCTAACAACGGAAGGTGAGGAAGGCCTGGGTTGTTTGTTCTTGTGAAAGTGGCACATCTCTTTTTCTTTGGCATCTTGGATGATACTTGTCTTTATTTTAGGTACTATGTGTCTTTTACAACATTTTACTTTTCATTAATGTTAGTGTATGCATGAGTTACTGCAACCCTACGTTGCTTGCTTTAACCGGTATACTTAATATTTTTGTTAAGAACACGAGAGAAGCATTGCTGGTAATAGATCGGTTCATCATAATTTTAGACCTTGTCATTCCAAGTAGGTCCTCTAGACCTAGCAGTACCCTACGTGCTCCTACTAGGCTATGGAATACGTCACTGTTTAAAAGAGTTGCAAGACTTGACTCCATTAACCCTAGCCAAGGCACTGACCTAGTTTATTTATCTCTCATAGATACAAATTTGGTGGAGAGAACCTAAGTCATTCTTCCCAAAAAGACCTAGGCGAGCCTCTTCTTGCCTCACCTTCCATCCTCCTTCACTTTCTACCTTCGCCTCCTTCACTATTGACTTCACCTTCTTATTCTCTGTGTTATTTTGACTCGTTTTATGGATGCCCCAGACCTAGGAACCCTAACGACCTAGCCCAACTTGCAACGAGGAAACCCCCTAAGACCTGATCCCATTTCACTTTCACCTCACCCTAGGACACTTGCTTAGGGAGACTACAACATTGAACCCTGGTTGAATAGATCATTGACCCCACAACTAGCTCAGCAACTCTCTATTTACCTTAGTTAGATTCTTTAGAGCATCAAACCCTCACCATATGAATAGTGAGTGACCCCTATGAAGAAGTAAGGGCCCTAGTTGTACAATTTCTCTTTGTATATGATATTCTTCGATCATGTTTTTGAAATATCTCATTATATATGTCATTATGGTCGAGAGATTTCCATTGAATTGATTCCAGTCATGACTCGATATATGTGTCATTACACCAGAAAATGCTACTATGGGCATATTTCATTATGCATGAAGAAATGGCTCACATTCCAGTAGGGAAATGCCTTCTTTCACTAGAAGAATTCACTCACTATATTATATATGAAACACGGTTTTCCAGATGAATCACTTGGCTTGGACTTCAATGAGTGGGAAAAGGGAGGAACTTGAGTTGCTCGACCCCCGGGAGAGGGAAGGAGGGAGATGCCTACTCTTATATATATGATTTCGACTAGTGATTCTAGTCATTCTTTATATACGTAATTACGTCATTCATTGGTGACTTTGAGACCAGAGAGAGTGACATTCATTATATATGTCATTATGGTCGATCTATTTCCATGTCATTTGAATCCAGTCATACCAGATGAGATACGAGTGAGATAAGGACCAGACCAGAGAGATGTGAGTGAGAGAGGGAGAGATATGCCATCATTACATTATATATGTCATTTCAATCAAGTTTCGACAAAGCGCCTGAACTCTAGGACCAGAGGGGCTCGACCATAAGGGAGAGGATGCGTAAGCAGGCTCGACTGTTAAGGATGCGTAAGCAGGCTCGACTGTTAAGGAGAGGACCTTTAGGTGCTCGACCAAAAGGTGTCGTTAGGCCGCTCGACCATAAGTACCTTTAGGTTCTCGACTGATAAGAAGAGGATGCGTAAGCAGGCTCAACTGTTAAGGAGAGGACCTTTAGGTGCTCGACTGATAAGGAGAGGATGCGTAAGCAGGCTCGACCATAGCCCCCCCACCCAATAAGTAAATTGAACCTTTAGGTACTTGACCATAAGGGAGAGGAGAGGGAGAGGGTCGCCATCGAGAGGAGAGGACCGGCAACGGGGCTCGACCTTAAGCCCCCCCACCCAATAAGTAAATTGAAACTTTAGTTGCTCTTTAGTTACTTATTTGAGAGGGGCCACCCAATAAGTAAATTGAAATTTTAGTTGCTTGACCTTAAGGGAGAGGGAGAGGAGAGGATGCGTAAGAAGGCTCTCAATCTAGGGAGAGGATGTTTTCTAGAACCCGTATCTGGGCCAAGTATGCAAAAGCTGAGTATCCAAGTATAAAAACCAAGCAGAGCAGCCCAGTTGAGTAGTGCAGTCGAGTAGCAACCAAGGAATATCGCAGTAGCCATGCAGTCCAAGTATCCAAGCCAAGCTAAGTAGACCCTCCAAGTGGCCCAGTTGAGTATCCCAACCCAGCTATTCCTGTGATTGAGTGCCCCAACACCCGACATTTACTCTTTCATTGCCATATGGATTGACTCTTGGATCGAATACATCCATCTAGTGGATCGAAACCTACCTGGATTGAGTAGCGACAAAGAACCTGGCATGACTACCAGCATCGCAATCTGGGATCACCTCTTGGCTCACCCCTATCGGCAATAGATGTTGTCCTATGCCCCACGCCCAACGATGTTAATCAATATAATCAATCACTCCTCATTGGTCTCAAATCCTATATATAGTGTAAGGAACTCGGTCTATGGGAAGGTCTATACTAGGTAATGGGTATTAAGTGCTATGGGATTGTATTGAAGATAACTCCTCTCGGCATTGATGGTGAACCTCATTCATCAGTTCATAACCCTCATCAGTTAAGTGAACACCTCATCAGAGCCATTGTCCAACCCCGTTTCACTAGTCCTCCTCCCCTGGCATGCACGTATGTAAAGCAATCAACCATGAATCAGGTGAGCATGCAAGATTAGGGCGCTCTGCATGCACTCATTAGCTCCTGTATTATATATGCAATTATGCAAATTGACTTTACGGTGTGTACTTCTACGTGTATCCCCATAAAGAGTATCCCCATGTATTATTCCCCTTCGATTATATCTAAGCGTAGGTAGGAACGATGTTTCTGTCTCGTTCGTTGAACTGGACCTGTACAGTGATCGGATAGGTGTTTCATTCTGTCATCATGGCAACTGGGTGTCCTTCATCTCTTCCTCCCTTTCGTGCAACCCCTACCCGTCCTTCACCCATTGTTGGACCTTCTTACCCGGATGAAGCTGCGGAGTACCCTTACTTTATTGAACTCCCGATAGAACTAGTCCTTCCACACGATTAGCAGCAACTTGAATTCCGATTCAACTAGTTGAATTCCGGAGCTAGATTAGTTGAGGGCGGCTAACTTGAACCTACCTTAACTATAGTTAGTTAGGGGTAGCCAGTGAGTTCTTATTTCCAGAGGGTTAACCCCACTTAGTTTAGACTGAGGGTTCCCAATAGCTTTCATGTAGTTGGAGATGGGCTAGCTTCCAAACAATCCAATGTTGTTGGGGCGGGCTCCATCGACTAGCTATCAATCCAATAATGAAAGCATGCTCCTTCACCTAGGGAAACTTTATTTCCCCCATCCCAACGTAATTCTGGAGTTGGTGCTACTGGCTACTATGGAAGGGGCCAATTCTCCAAACTAGTTTAATTGTTAACTACTGGAGCTACCAATGGTCCGGTGGAGGATATAGAAGTCCTTTCGAATAGGGGGTGAAAAGGGCGGCAATGAAGGACTACCCTTAGCTATAGCCAAAGGAAAGAAATATAATCGGGGGTCCTTCACATAATCTTCCTCATTCGAAACTGGTATGGGTCCCTGCCTGAGGAGCTACCTCGTTGGGAATCTGCCGTTGAACTCCGAGTGGCTTAGCCTACTTGAACTAACCTGCTGCTATCTAACCTGCTACTAATTCTATTTCGTTTGTCGGGTTTCCTGCCCAAGCTCTTGCCTCCCAACTATTTTCATTAGCCGGAGGAAAGGAGTTGTTTGAATTCTCCCATCCAGTGTTCAGTTCAGGTAGTTACTTCCTCCTTCCGGTTGTCGTTAATGCAGCCTGCTGTTGAGCCTGCCGCCTGCCCTCGGAGTTCTCCTTGCCTCTCACCCATGGTTCGGGGAAGACCTTAAATTAGGAAGGCTCGCTGTACCTTTCTATCCTCCCACTGGGTGGGAAGGAGCAATACACTGGGAAAGAACAATCGAATTCCTATACCTTTTGGGGTGGGGGCCTTACGGCACTAAATTGGTGGGGGTGGGTCTAAATAGAGTGCCTTTTAGGGATATATGGGTGCGTGGTCTGTATAGGGAGGAGTGGGAGTGGTTGACCGAGCGAGAAAGCCCTAATATGGGTGAGCAATATAGTGCCTTTTATGGATATTTAGGGAGATATGGGTCCGGTCTGTGTAGGGAGGAGTGAGAATTGGCCCTATTGGTCGAGCGCTAACTCATTGGTATTAATGAACATGCTCTCTGATGGTGGCCTTTTGGTCAAGCGATGGCGGCCTTTTAGTTCTTCAAGTTGATGGTGGAGGCCCCTCCCCCAAAAGAGAGTTTTTCCTCTCCCTCGTAACCTTGGTTGAGCCCCTTACCAGGTCCTCTCCCTTTGGTCGAGCCCCCTACCGGGTCCTCTCCTCACACAACAGGCTCACCCCCACCCAATAACGTGGAGCTTTTTGACATTCTCCCTACGAGATTTGCCATTTGACCGTGGTGGAGGTTCTTCAACCTTGACTTCCTATTTGATCATCTTTCATTTTACTTATTGGGTGGGGGGGCGTTGGTCGAGTCCCTCTAGGCCTCACCCTCCTAACCTCGGATGAGTCACTTTGGGCCTTGGGGAGGTTCTTGCTAATTTCACTCCTCGATCTCCTATGGAGACGTGTCACTTTCATAGTGCAATCATGGATCAAAAACACCTTCCTTATAAAATGAATTAGGAAAGTAAGGAGTCTCAACGGGGTTGTGTCCATGCATTCTTGGTACTCCATGCTGCCAATACTCATTTCAAGAGGTGGTTAATACACTACGTCAGTGTTACATACCAAGGTTCAATGCCCCATCCATTCAATTAATGCCATGAGTAGATCACTTTATGCCAGATTTCTATTTCTTCTTGTCCATTTGGGAACCAATTCCATAAGATAGTGTCTGCTCTCATTGACATGGACTAAGGACGCATGAAACTAATCCCTAATGATTATTTCCAGGAGGTGTTGATTCAATATCTGCTGGCACTTCACTAGTCAATTCCTATGGGTAGCTCTAATCCGCGAAATAAGGCAGGCTATTCCACTAATTCAATGGTAGAGGCTTCTAATCCTACTACAGTGATCCAATGGGGAGGAGGAATCAGCAGCAAAAGAATCAATGGGAATAATCCAATGGGAGGAGACTCCTATATAAAAGAAATTCGCTGATAGTAAGTGCCCAAGAGGTCTTTGCTCACTGTTAAGTTGATACCAGCGCCAGTCTCATCAGGAGCCATATGTTCACAGGAGGTGGGTTGTTGAGCTTTTATTTTACCCTGCCCAGGAGGTTTTATTTGTCTATATATTCTATTGCATATCTACACTTAACTTATCCATTTGAATAGGTCTCCTTAGGCACCCCACCTACCCATTTCCTATTGTTGTATTAATCAATAGGTCTGCTCCATTGTAACAAGAAATCAATAATTGATATACGAGATCGCATCTCTACGTTGACCTTTTCCATAAAGAAATAGAAGAACTACTGGGAGTGTAAGTTCCTACGAAGGAAGCTTGGCGTTAGAGAGAGCTGGTTGAATACGAAGGCTGGTCAAGTTAGGCAAGAAGAGAACATGTGGATGGATAGATAGGGAAAGTTAGTTAGTGTTGTTAGTAGCGAGGGATGGACTTGAAATGGATATAGTGTGGGAAGGCTAGATAGGGACTTTAAATGGCGAGGGACTTGAACCAATCATTATAGATATGGACTTGAAATGATCGTTATGGAAAATGTATAGGGATACTATTTATTACGTTATTTCAATAGTTTTTTCTACCTACTTATCTATCTCCCCCAGGGTAGGTTGGCACAGGCCTCACTACTCTGGCTACACTATAAAAGTGAGTCATGCCAGAGTCCATCTGTGTAAGAAGGAAGGAAATAAGTAGGAGGGTGACCATCAAGCTACAAACCATCAGGGGGAAAGATCTCTGGTATGGAAAGATCGGTCAAGATGGGCAAGAGAGCCTGGCTTTTGCATAACTCCGATAGGCATCCATAGAGCGTGCCCTTATGAGCTTGGCTGAAGGTGGCTCAGCCTGGTTGTGAAAAGAGTGAGATGCTTGGGTGAAGTTAAAGTAGGGGTATCCTCTTATCCATTTAATTAGGGGAGAATCCAATTCCTTTACTATGTGGTCTGGTACGTGCCCTTTCTTTATTCCCTCAACGAATTCTAGCCATGCATCCTCCCTAAAAATTACGACTTTTTAGTGTGAACGTAACATAGGGGTGGCATTTGAACCAGTTCCAGTCGTAGTTCAATAATCAGTAGCATCCCTTCCTATTAAATAGAAAGACGCAACATCAAGGGTAACATTAGTTTAGGCGGTGAAACCCACAACGAAGGGGCAGCCTTGAGCAATAAATTTACCCCCCCAAGAACAAAGTCAGGTAGAGCGAAGGCATAAGCATCATAGGTAGAGGCGAGAGAAGAAGCGTTGCTAGGACTTGAAGTTAGAGCATAAACCAAGCTCATAAGTATCAAAGGCTCGACAGGAATCAGAACTATAATAGTGGGGAGGTGCACCGGAACTACTAATCCTGTAAAGGATCAATCGCAGCAGAATAAAACCCATGACCTTCCCTTTTACCATATTACTTGCTCTGCCTGTACTTTTCTTTTCTGGTCACTGCCTTTCCTGTTCTGTATTACCGCCCCTATCTTTCCTATCCTACCGATGTATAGGTTCGACTGATCATGTAGGTTGTGCTGGGGAATGATCTGATTGACCGTTTCTCTTTGATCCCACGAATCCCATTGCATATCCACCATGCCATCAGTGATAGGGGTAGCCGCAGTTCAAGATCGAGATTTAGATCTCCTGCGAGAACCCATTGATTCACCAGCAGAAGTGGTGGATGCAGATCTCGTTGTAAAGCTACCAGTAGCATATGCAAATCCAAATGCATAACCTATGGACCTGATCTCTCCGTTCATAGAAGGTATCACCTTATTGGGCCTTTATATCTTGACTTTATTCCCCTGTTACATTCCATTTACGACCAACACCCGCCTTTTCTTCGTCAAGCTTCTGGTCCATTTAAAGGAACTAGTGAAGCTTAAACTTGAACTTGCTCTGGGATAGGTTATGCTGCCTCTCTAGTCTTTGCTCCTAGTATTGCTGGTTCAACTCAAACCTAGACTCCGCCCCTGCTACCTTCCTTATGGGTGCGACTCCCTTTGATACTAGAGTGAAATCGAAATATGACACTATCTAAACTTAATCCACTAGTGCTTCTTCAACAGATGTTGCTTAAGCCGCTGCTCCTTCCTCTGCACTTGGAGGATCTCCTGCTATAGTTGCCTTTTCTCTACTTGATGTCCCCCACGATAATACTTTTGCGAAAAACCAATCCAACCACATACTGGCATTGATGATGCACCGTACAATCCTGAATCAAACCTAACGAGCCAAATACTTAAGCCACACCTAGGCCTACTCACCTAATCGTCGAAGTGCTAGTGGGATGTACATTGACGAGGCCATAGGTATAGGTCTCTGGTGCTATCTAAGCCCCGATTCCAATCGCTTGATGCTTGAATGCATAGTGCCCTAATTAGCTCTGCGATGTAACTTGTGCTTCCATATGTATCCACTTGCTGCTACTTGTTCTGTCTAGTAATTTAACTAATCGGCCGAAAACCTACTAACAGGCCATCGCTCAGTACCATATAACGTCATTCAGCATGCCCAAGATCTATCTTCAATTGCGGGTTATGCGCCTGGATATGCACTTGCTCCTGCTTTTGATGCACCTGGACTTTGAACTGATAGCTTCGCCTCTGTATTTAATGCAAAGAGAATGTGTATAAGAATATCATACCTAGACATAAAATAGAACTTACCACCGAGAGGCATCTAATTACCTATCAATCTCCCTCCATCTATCTATGGGTGGGTTAGGTAACTCATGTGAGCCGACTCGTGCGTGTAGAATAGGGAGTTGCCCCTAGGTGGGCCGAAAAGTAAGGCCGATCCGATCGAGCTGGACTGAGCAAAGAAGAAGTGAGAAGGGCAGGATTCACCAGACGAAAGCACCTTTACTTTACTTCTATACTGGGCAGCCAGATGGAAGGTACATTATATCTGTAATTTAGGGTTTTTATAAAAAAGAAAAAATACCACACATGCATGTAAAGAATCAGGTCATGCGATGGACGATTTTCAATTTCTCCTACCTTTTGATTCTGAAGGTTATCCATCCCTATCTATAGGCCCTATCGGACCGATACCTGCCTTACTCATCTTCCCCTCAAAGCAGCTTATATATGGTCCACGGGGAAAGGAAATATTGAATTACAGATGCATAGAGAATAAAAGAGATTTTCATGAAGCTACAGAGCGGAAAAAGAACGAAATAAGGAGAGAATGCATCTGATCCTAGACGTACGATATTTGGTTCAAACCGGATTATGGAACGGAGGGTATAATATATATACTCTATTTTGTTAAACCCAACCAAAGCAGGAGCGAAGGGAGGGGAGAATGCATTTGTATGTATACGAGCAAGTTTCGTGAAACGTACCAAATTCACCCTAGTGCAAGGAGAGAGAGAATGATCTACTGCTAACTCAAGGAGATAATGCACTTCCCCTATATTTATTACCCTCAAAGCCTGAGATAGCGATTGAGGGAAGAAAGTAGTATTTGGTTCTTACCCCCGAAAGATAGGCATGCATCAGACCACCTAGCCAAGCCAGATAGGTAAGCAATAGAATTCTTATATAGTTTCCCTACAATAAAAAAAAGATAGGTAAGCAATAGTACTTCATTCTTATGCCTACAAGGGGGCCTTTGCTTCCCCATAAGTACGTTCTCTTTCGTGCGTGAAAAGGAAGGTAGGAGATCTCTTTCGTTCAGGTTGCCCACCCTAAGGCTCTAGGGCTTCGTAGAAGGCTTTGGGCTTCGTAGATGGGTAAGGCATAACGTATTGAAAGCCAGTGGTCAATATATCTTCAGTGGTTTGAATCAATAGTTAGTCAACAGCCACAAAGTGGTAATAAAAATTGGAACTAACCCTACTACTTATATCTATTTAGGAATTAATGGTCAACCTGGAATTGTCTTTACTACTCAATCAGGAAGGTCCCAGAGGGGCTTGCGCTTCCTAGTGCAAGGACCCGACAGGGGGCTCGACTGATAAGGAGAGGAGATACTCCGTTAATTTCATGAGCCGCACCCCGGTAGGCTACACAACACAAACCTAACCTCTAACTTCTAGCCCGAGAAAGGGAACTCTATGAGAGAAAGTGCACTCAAGCATGATAACTTCCTAACCAGAAGCCCTATCCCTCTTTGTTGTATCCGAGTACCCTCTCTCCTATCTCCTTTCCTTCTTCTTGATTGACCAAATATACCTACTAATGGAACCTTCTCCCCACTTGGATCTCTCCCACTAATGACAGGATCTCTTCAGCTAATGAAATACAAAGTATGGTATAGGTTCTTCACGAGGTAACAAATCATCCTAACAGGACCTTATTGTCTTATCAGGTAACATGATGTCTATGGCATTGTAGTATCGCTTATGAAACGGTGCATTTTCCGGGCCTGATCATGCGTCCGGGAATGTCGGGTGATGAAGGGAAGGGAATCTTGGATATGAATATGTCGATTGAATTTGAATGAATGGATGAGAGAGTGATTGAAATTGGTAAGGGATGGGAAGGAAAGACCTATCCTTTGCGGAAGGGTTAAGGGCTTCGGCAACACCCTCTCTACCAACTACTGATCATACCTTTGCGGAAGGGTGAAAGGAAAGGCCCGATAGGGACTCATTATTCATATGGTGAGGACCGGCAGGGTGCGTAGCACGCTCAACTAATAAGGCCGCCATTGGCTCGACTGTTATGGAGAGGATGCCCCCAGCAGGGTGAGGTACGAATGCTCGACTGTTAAGGAGAGGGCTCGACCAAAGGGAGAGGATTTTGTCTTCAGATTGGGGAAGGAAGGACTGACTATTTCTATCAGAGAGTTTTGTTATATAGGCGATTATGCTAGCCAGGAAGGTGAAGGTACTTTCCCTTATAGTATAGATAGGATGCCCAAAGGGCATCGTAAGGTAAGGCACGCTTGCCTTCTTGCTGGAGAGAGAATGTCGAGAGAGATAGATATTCGAAGGGAGATATGGAGGGAGGGTTGACTTCGCTTCAGGCGAATAATTGGTTCGGGAAGACATTGAAAGCATTCGATCGAGCGATAAAGAAGATTACTATAGATAGCTGGTGTCTGATGGGCTTACCTTATAAGTTCAGTATGGTACTCTTTCTTATTTGTGAGGTAGGTTCATGAAGGGTCGAATTTGATAATAATCGATCGTATCGTGCGAAATATCATATAATAATATAAGCCAGCTGGTTAAGAAAAGAAGCTTTCCTCCTGGGTGTGAACCGTGACAGCGACACCTTAATCAATCGTTGGAAGAGAATGTTAAGGCGGTGGGACTTCGAGCCAAGGAGATAAGAACAGCCGATTCGAGCCAAGCCCAGCCCAGCCAAGGATATAAGCGAGCGAGGCAAGGCGTATTTGAAGAAGCCCCGGCAGCAACACTTATTTCCTATTCCAATAGGATGGAAGGTGTCTAATAAAGGCCTCTAGCAAGGGCACTTTATGCAAAAACGATCCGCCGTTGATGCCCCGTTGATGTAGTATTGTTGGGGGCTCTTCGATTAGAAACAGTGATAGCGCTAAAGGCCCATAATATCGAGGGAACCTTTCTCTCTCCAGGTGGGGATATCGAAGAAGTAAGTGAACGTGATCGGCCGGTCCAGTGCCTACATGAATATGGAGGGCCCCACGAGCGAGATGGACCAGGCTTTCCCTGCCCATGAGGGCTCGGGACCTGTTACCTCACGCTTTCTTTCGCTTCAGCGGTGGTCAATCATCCATCGGGAATCGGTCCACTAGCAGCGGCCGACTAACATGTATTTGGCGTTAGGAATATGGTCAAGTTATTAGGTGTAATAATGCCCCACCACATAGAAAGCTTCCGCTTCCTGGTCCACTATTATTGAGTTAGACCGGCTAAGATAAGATCATGTTCATTAATTATATTGTTCACCGAATCACCGGTTAGCTTTACGCTTGATCAATGTTTAGTCAATTTAACGTCTTAAATTGCTCTACATAAATTATCAATCCGGGTATCGTAAACTGATGAAGTGTGGTGCACTATATGTGCTTAGTTAACCTCTTTCTTACTTCGTTGTTTTATAGTTTATGTTCAACTCTTCCTAATTCTCTGCTTTCAACATATAGTACTATGTTAAGCATGATTAAGAAGTAGTCAGAAATAAGTCCAAAAAGTAATCAAGCTCTAAGGTGACAAGTAAGAAAAACCACTTTAAAGACTAGTTATAATGTTCAACTCTTCTTAACTCCCTGCTTTCAACATATAGTACTATGTTAAGCATGATTAAGAAGTAGTTAGAAATAAGTCTAGAAAGTAATCAAACTTTAAACTTGCAAAGAAAGAGCTTGAAAGAAATAACTTGAAATGAAACTGACAGCAAAGAACTTGAAATGACTTGAAAGTAAATGACCACATTCTAATGGCATTAGTCTCTATTCATATTGCTGCAAATAAAAGAAAATAAGAAAATCACTTTAAAACCAAAGATAAAGATTATCTCTCTCTAACTCGCTGCTTCAAACACATGTACTGTGTAAAACATGGATAGAAAGTAGCTCAAGTTGAATTAGAAAAGTGATTAAAAATGAGAAAAATCTGCTTTAAAGACTAGTGATAACGTTTTTCTCTTTCTAACTCTCTACTTCAGCCATATGTACTATGCAAAGTATGATTAGAAAGTAGTGAAAGAATAGTCTAGAAAGCTCTTAAAACCAAAAATCTACTTTAAAGGCTAGTGATAACGTTTTGCTCTTTCTAACTCTCTACTTCAGCCATATGTACTATGCAAAGTATGATTAGAAAGTAGTGAAAGAATAGTCTAAAAAGCACTCAAAGCCAACTGCAAGTTAGTGGTATTCTGATCCTTAAAAGATAACAATTTATGATAAAAGATCATTCATGTGTTAGCAGAACTTTGAGAAATAAGACTAAAAATCAGCTATTAAAACAAAGTAAAAAGGGCAGCACTATGAATAAGACAACTGCAACTACCATTAGATATTAAAGCAAATACAACACACACAATCCCAGGAGAAAATAAAATGCAATAATTCAAACTGTACAAGGCAGGGGCCCCCTTCTACCTATGAAATCAAAGCATACTTAAAATTGCATGAATGAAAATCTAATCTACCTTACATTCTACAAAGCAATATTTACAAAATGAAATCTAATCTACTTACATCCTAATATGCTCCATGACATCTACTTCACATCTCCTTCCATGTTGAGAACATCAAAGCTTTATTCAATTTCTTCAAAAGTGCAAAGTACAACAAAGCTCTCCAAAGCTTTCAAAAGCCATGGGACTAACAAGCTAAAAGGACTAAGAAAAGACTAAAGGAAAGACTAAAGAGAGACTAAAAAGAGACCAACTAATGAAGGAGAGAGACCTCCTATTTATACAAAAAGATGAGAGCCATCTCATTAATGATAATCCATAAATCTCTCCCTCTACCTCTAGAGTCCTAATCAAAATAGGAACTGATAAGACACATGTATTTTAGAGTTACAATACAATTAGGAGATGTGACACATATCCTCATGATCCCATGATTCTTTCCAACCAAATTCGAATTTGGCTTTAGAGTGCCACATAAGGGTCTTCTAGAAGTCTCCTTTCAACCTACACATGTCAACAAACTCAACCCATTTGTTAGGTATAAGCATATGCACATTATTTTCTAATGTTTAACCACAAATTCACTTAAAAGGCTTAGAAATAATAAATATTGGAAAAACATAAAGGTAGCCCAATGATAATGAAAGTGGGATGAATGTGGTGACATAGTAGTGAAATGGAGGTGAAATAGAGGTGATATAATGGACATAATAGTGAAAGTGTAATGCAAATGAATGACATTTTCAAGACTCAACATACCCCCCAACTGAAGCTATTGCATGTCCTCATGCAACATATATTACATTGACTCTTTTGATTCTTGAGCTTTGGCTTAACTTTGCATGATATCATTTGATAACTTCATATTTCTGCAAAGTGTTTCACTTGAATTGCAACATGGTTGGTTCTTGTGTTACAACCATTTTTTTTTTTTTTTTTTGTTGCCTTCTATTTTGATCTTTGAACTTTGCGTAATGATATTTTGATTATTGTTGCAAATTATATCTTTATTGGATTGCATGATGGTTGGTTCTTGTGTGACAACCATGATTTTGTTTGTATCCAATTTATCCTTTAAGCACTTTTTCAAAAGCCATTGTATGCTCATAATAGCAATGTAATAATTAATATATATTGGAAGTATGTGAGCTCTTGAATATGTTATGGACATGGAAAGATATGAATATGAATGTATTCCCCCCCCCCAACTGATGGTATTGGCAATTTTATGAAATGAGGAAGAGAAATGTTTTTCCAACAAGTATCATTCTAGCTTTTTATGGAATTCTATGGTTAAAAGTTAGAAAATGCCGTACCTTCACTTACCCTTTGGAATGGATGAGTTGTATGTGTGTGGTGGCTGAAAACTTCTGATCATATTCTTCTTCAAGTGGCTGAACAAGAGGAGTCATGGATAGAGAGATAAGATGGCTTTTTATTGCTTCTACTAAAACTTGCTGAATCTGCTCCAAAATGCTGAAAATAATAGTCTTCATGTCTTCAAAACTCATTGGCACAATTCCTACTATGTGAAAAGATGTTCTGATGTCGAACATAGTAGGAAATTGTTGGCTTAGTGGCCATTAATGGATGCCACTAGTCAACACGAGTACTCTCACCATTGATGTCAATGAGAGTCAAGATGCCCAAACACATCTTGCTAGGTACAAATGAATTTGCTGATGTCGAGTCACCTAGAAGATCTTACGAACAAGGGACATTAATGTATTCCCATTGTTTGTCAGCATGAGAACTTGCCATTAAGGCATGCAAGTCTCAAGGTGTTTTTACAAAGAACTTAGACTCAAAGGACTATGGACTCAATAATTTGCATTGAAGCAGGGCTTATTTGCGGAATGAAAATGACAAGGAATGGAAAGTGAAAATGGAAAATGGCAATGGAGAACAGAAATGACAATGGGCAATAAGCATGTGAATGAGCCTTTTGCTTTTATTGGTGGGTTATGAATGGACAAAAAGAGATGGAAAGTGTATGTGAATGAAAATGGAAAATATGGAGTGGAATGAGGTGAATGGTTTATTATGGAGTATGGATGTGATGGAGACAATAGTATCTGAAAGTTTTTCAAGTATTTGGATCTGATTTTTGCATCAACATATTTCCTCTTTGTTGTTGATCATTCTCTTATGAAACAAATTGGTCTCTTAGAGAGACATCATTCCCTTGTAGTCATTTGTCCTTCCTCCTGGAACCTGTAAAAAAACTAATACTTCTTCTGCAATGGAATGTAAGATTATCAAAGGAGAGAGGTGATCAATCTCTCTAGTTATGATATTTACACACAAAACTAAGAATTTGTATTAATGAAACAAGTTCTCAAAGGAAAAATCAAAAGAATTTATACCTGCTTTGGAATTAGTGCCTCAAGTTGATGTTGTTTCTTTTCAGCAATTTATTTCATTATTTGCCATTTCAAACTCTAATGATATATTTCCCATTGTATAGATCTTGTTGAGATCTTTCCAATGGTACTTAAATCATCAAAATCTGATTTTGTATGAGAAAGATAGGCTGATTTGAACAATGAGGTTTTTCTGGCTGCGGAATTGAGGAATAGCTCTATAGCTAAAAATCTTGAATAAAAAGTTAGCCATTCAATTTTCATTACCAGTCCAAAATTAATCAATACCTTCAGAAAAGTGAGAAAATAGCTTTTTCATTTCATTGATTCAAAATTATTATTTTTTCCTTGACATGCGGCGACTTAGTGTGGCGACTCAGTGTGGCGACTTTATGATAACACCCAATTTGACTTCCCTTTGACCGGGGTCTTTTTCATAAAATTTGACCGAATGAATAGGACACCATCCATATGCTAACATTTCCCTAGCTACCCATGTGACCTGTTTTGCCTGATGACACCTACAACCTAGAGTTTAACAAAACAGCTGCGGGATCACTAAATGGCTGCGGGATCGCTAAATGGCTGCGGGATTGCAGAGTGTAGAAAATACTGTTTACATATTCAAAAATCAAGCTAGGAGTTTTTAGATTGCCGGTCCCGAACTATATCAAGCAGCTTCGCAATATTTGGACCTCCACAAAGGTTTTGCAATATTTAGTCAATTTAACGTCTTAAATTGCTCTACATAAATTATCAATCCGGGTATCGTAAACTGATGAAGTGTGGTGCACTATATGTGCTTAGTTAACCTCTTTCTTACTTCGTTGTTTTATAGTTTATGTTCAACTCTTCTTAATTCTCTGCTTTCAACATATAGTACTATGTTAAGCATGATTAAGAAGTAGTCAGAAATAAGTCCAAAAAGTAATCAAGCTCTAAGGTGACAAGTAAGAAAAACCACTTTAAAGACTAGTTATAATGTTCAACTCTTCCTAACTCCCTGCTTTCAACATATAGTACTATGTTAAGCATGATTAAGAAGTAGTTAGAAATAAGTCTAGAAAGTAATCAAACTTTAAACTTGCAAAGAAAGAGCTTGAAAGAAATAACTTGAAATGAAACTGACAGCAAAGAACTTGAAATGACTTGAAAGTAAATGACCACATTCTAATGGCATTAGTCTCTATTCATATTGCTGCAAATAAAAGAAAATAAGAAAATCACTTTTAAAACCAAAGATAAAGATTATCTCTCTCTAACTCGCTGCTTCTTGACAGGTTTCAAGATCTTGATAACGCATCGCTCATTATTAATGCAATTGACACCCTTAAAAACCTCGCTGTACTTGCCCCCTTTTCGCACAACCTCATAGTCTTCCTGATCACTTTTGCAGTGCAAGTAAGGTGAATCGATCTCAAAACCCTCTGCCTTTTCTGTTTCGGTTTCTTGCCGGAGATGCGAAAATTAACCAACAGCGATTAATGACCGAGAGTCGTGTTTGATTGAAACACGTCTCTAAATAGGTGTAAAGTCGTGTAATTTATTGTTTATGCCAGCATGTAATTGATCCCTATTAGAACTCTTTCCCTCAGGCACGCGGAGTTATTCAAACAACTAGTTAATAACTCAATTTTTCACGCGCGGCAGTCAAAAACGGGCTCCAAAGAACCGAACATTTCTCCCAGACCACCACGAATTTTCCCAAACGGTTTCTGGGTTATCTAACTAACCCACCTGGAAAAACAACCCATGTTTTATTTTTTTGAAATTCGCTACCATTTGGGCAAATCGAGTGTGTAAAGTTTGACGTTTTTCAGGTTTTGCGTTTTTTTTTTTGAGTTAATTTTCTGTTCTGCACTCGACTGTTTATGAATTTTCTCAGCTTCAAGCTGCTGCTCAAGTCATTTCAGTCTCCAGCAAGTTTCTTTCTTGTGCACCAACCATGACTGTTGCCTCTCATCCAATTCTCTGCAATGCTGCAAGAACATAGACATTTCTTGTATAATATTCTTGTTTTGGTCTACTGTACCAGAATTGCTGCCGAGATCCATATAGGGAGTTTCTACGTGTGAATTCCTTCTGTATAATTTTTCTTTTGCAGCTTCAGAACTCCCACTTATATTACTCAGTGTTCTGGTATTTTTTAACCATGATGAGCTGGCAGAAGGTGTGTTGGATACCACTGGAGTGCTTGAAGATGGTGAAAGGGAAAGTGTGACAGATGGAGACGAAGAGTATGTGGGGCTGGACTTTAAAACCCTAGGAGAAGACTTGGGGGAGCAGATTACTAAGCCGTTGATCAGCAAATGGTTCTTCAATCAGAAGTTACTAATTCCCTCTAGGTTTCCATTAGTAACAGAGAGAAAGAGGGCAAGCAAACACTTCAAGAAAAACATGCTAAAACCAAGACTTTGACTGAGGTCCTAGGCTGGTTTTTCATCGATCTGAGCTGGATGACTAGGATAGGATCCATGTCAGGACAATTCTGGAGATGCCCATGTGGTCAGTTTTTTCATTAGATGCCTGTAACCTGTTAAACCTTGAAACAGCTGCGGGATTGTCAGATAGCTGCGGGATTGTCAGATAGTTGCGGGATCAGGGCAGTTTCTGCAACTAAGTTGCAAAACCTTATTTGAACAAGATACAGTGTTTTGAAGACCACTACAAAGCATAACCAGACAATTTTGGACAATTTGAACCTATCAAAGCACCTGAGTTTTATTTTTTCATTTTTTTTTTTCATTTTTTTTTTTTTTTATTGAATTGAAGTGATGAAGTTTATTTTGTCTCCTATTATTATTATTATTTTTTTTTTAACAATTCTTTTTCTGATCCTCCAGATCACACAGAGTGCAGGAGGAGAGCATACTCAAGAATTATTATTTTGTCTTTTTTTACTTAACAATCCTTTTTCTGATCCTCTAGATCACACAAAGTGCAGGAGGAGAGCATACTCAAGGATTATTATTTTTTTTTTTCAGATGTAAGAAATAAGGTCTCCTAATTACACTTCCCCGGCAACGGCGCCAAAATGTTTAGTCAATTTAACGTCTTAAATTTCTCTACATAAATTATCAATCCGGGTATCGTAAACTGATGAAGTGTGGTGCACTATATGTGCTTAGTTAACCTCTTTCTTACTTCGTTGTTTTATAGTTTATGTTCAACTCTTCCTAATTCTCTGCTTTCAACATATAGTACTATGTTAAGCATGATTAAGAAGTAGTCAGAAATAAGTCCAAAAAGTAATCAAGCTCTAAGGTGACAAGTAAGAAAAACCACTTTAAAGACTAGTTATAATGTTCAACTCTTCCTAACTCCCTGCTTTCAACATATAGTACTATGTTAAGCATGATTAAGAAGTAGTTAGAAATAAGTCTAGAAAGTAATCAAACTTTAAACTTGCAAAGAAAGAGCTTGAAAGAAATAACTTGAAATGAAACTGACAGCAAAGAACTTGAAATGACTTGAAAGTAAATGACCACATTCTAATGGCATTAGTCTCTATTCATATTGCTGCAAATAAAAGAAAATAAGAAAATCACTTTTAAAACCAAAGATAAATATTATCTCTCTCTAACTCACTGCTTCAAACACATGTACTGTGTAAAACACGGATAGAAAGTAGCTCAAGTTGAATTAGAAAAGTGATTAAAAATGAGAAAAATCTGCTTTAAAGACTAGTGATAACGTTTTGCTCTTTCTAACTCTCTACTTCAGCCATATGTACTATGCAAAGTATGATTAGAAAGTAGTGAAAGAATAGTCTAGAAAGCTCTTAAAACCAAAAATCTACTTTAAAGACTAGTGATAACGTTTTGCTCTTTCTAACTCTCTACTTCAGCCATATGTACTATGCAAAGTATGATTAGAAAGTAGTAAAAGAATAGTCTAAAAAGCACTCAAAGCCAACTGCAAGTTAGTGGTATTCTGATCCTTAAAAGATAACAATTTATGATAAAAGATCATTCATGTGTTAGCAGAACTTTGAGAAATAAGACTAAAAATCAGCTATAAAAACAAAGTAAAAAGGGCAGCACTATGAATAAGACAACTGCAACTACCATTAGATATTAAAGCAAATACAACACACACAATCCCGGGAGAAAATAAAATGCAATAATTCAAACTGTACAAGGCAGGGGCCCCCTTCTACCTATGAAATCAAAGCATACTTAAAATTGCATGAATGAAAATCTAATCTACCTTACATTCTACAAAGCAATATTTACAAAATGAAATCTAATCTACTTACATCCTAATATGCTCCATGACATCTACTTCACATCTCCTTCCATGTTGAGAACATCAAAGCTTTATTCAATTTCTTCAAAAGTGCAAAGTACAACAAAGCTCTCCAAAGCTTTCAAAAGCCATGGGACTAACAAGCTAAAAGGACTAAGAAAAGACTAAAGGAAAGACTAAAGAGAGACTAAAAAGAGACCAACTAATGAAGGAGAGAGACCTCCTATTTATACAAAAAGATGAGAGCCATCTCATTAATGATAATCCATAAATCTCTCCCTCTACCTCTAGAGTCCTAATCAAAATAGGAACTGATAAGACACATGTCTTTTAGAGTTACAATACAATTAGAGATGTGACACATATCCTCATGATCCCATGATTCTTTCCAACCAAATTCGAATTTGGCCTTAGAGTGCCATATAAGGGTCTTCTAGAAGTCTCCTTTCAACCTACACATGTCAACAAACTCAACCCATTTGTTAGGTATAAGCATATGCACATTATTTTCTAATGTTTAACCACAAATTCACTTAAAAGGCTCAGAAATAATAAATATTGGAAAAACATAAAGGTAGCCCAATGATAATGAAAGTGGGATGAATGTGGTGATATAGTAGTGAAATGGAGGTGAAATAGAGGTGATATAATGGACATAATAGTGAAAGTGTAATGCAAATGAATGACATTTTCAAGACTCAACAATCACCCTTACGTAAATCGGTATACAGCAAAATACCAATTCTTCCTAACCCATATTCTATTCCTGAGTGCATACTAAATCTCTGCTGCGGCATATCCCATGGGGTAAGGAAAGATAGCATACGAGGGAGGAGGAAAAGGACAAGGAGGGAGAGATATATTCTAATGTAACCTATTGGCCCTGTGTAGTAGGTTCTGAGACCCATTCCAGAATGATATACACCTCTGTAGGAAGATAGGACTAGACTCTGGTGAAAGATCCCAAAGTCAGGTTAGGGTCCTGTTGAGGGCCCCGAAATCGGGTCGACAACAAGGGGGATACCCACCTGGTCGGGAAACTGGTTGGCGGCTCCATGCCCGTTTGGTGTAGTGGGTCCGACTAGGGATAACGGGACCAGCTTCCCGATCTAAGGGGTGTGTGTGTAGAAATTGATGATGTGTGTGTGTGTAGAAAATGATAAGGGAAAATCTGTAACTATTCCTAACCTAATGTAATTCTAAACTTCTGAACTGATTTTATACTACTTTAATCTAATAAAGATGTAACACATCTAATCTACGCTAACTCGGGATAGAACTTTTTCCATTATGCGATCTAGAAAGATTTCACATAACAACTGGTAATGAAGATTATTCAGCTATCATGAGAATATAAATCAATTAAGATGAATCATCCTGCATAAAAAGTTAAGCAAAACGATTGTGAACAACATATCGCATAATCAGTTATTCATGTGTTAAGCATAAATCAATGACTCCACCGTACAGAAGTGCAAATGGTAGTCCACTCATGGATACATTAACATATAAACAACATCAGCTGTATATTACTCTAAGAATGCAAGCAGAAATTCGTAAAGAGATAAAAGTACCATTTATGACTGATTTTATACTCACAGACCTCAAGCAATAATGATCTATTTCTACTTACTTCTAATGCCTACTAAGAGTACAGAAGTGCAACATCAGTAGCAGGTATTAAAATGCAAACATAAATAAATCTTGATCCGTCCATTCATCAAAAACCCCCTCCGAGGGTGCAAAAGTGCATGTTCTGAGGACAAGTTTTTTGACAAATTTCCGGACCCTTCTCCAAATGCCATGAGAAGGGTTAAATATTAGTAACTAATTAATCTTAATTACACAAATTTAGGGAACGGCTTCAAATGATTGCCCTTTTACTAAAAGCAAATTTATTTCTAAAAATCAAATCTAATTTCTAACTGTTTCTGTATCTGCTCCTTAGTGTTGTAAGCAATGCGTTTTTCACCCTGAAAGAGTCGGTTGGTTGTCCTTTCCTTTTGTTCAAGCTTGATAATTAGAAATGACAAGAGCTGGCACCCCTTTTTGATAGACTAGAAGATATTTTCGAAAACCTTTCTCTAGCTGGGTGTGTTCGCTGTGCGTACACTTAGTACAACCCAGGTTCCTTTCGTACTGATTTTGTTGTTGCTATTTCGGTTCCCGGTCGTGTGAATGACTCAATGAGTTAGGAGTCATGCTGTATGGACAACCCCCTGTATCGAGAATCGCTTCCGTTCTTTTTTCCAGGCTTTTCTGGAGCATCCTCCTTCTTTTGCGTTTCTCTTTTTGCATTACCCAGTCTGAGCTTCAAGATCTTTTGCAAACACGCTGCTTTTGTGTGCCTTTGACTCTGAGTCTTAGATAGTCTATTTTCATCAGCCCCTGTTGGGTGATACTCTGGAATCCGTGGTCCTGCTGCATGCGGCATCCATTTGCGGAGGCATCTTCTCTCTATTACCCCATTGGCGCTTTCCTCTTTTCCTTGGATGTTTCCTGCATATAGATTTATATCAGTTACATGTCTTGCAGTTTATGCAAAGAAGAAGAGAAATGACGAAAAGATTGACATGAAAGCATTAAGTTCTAATGAATGCGTAATTTTGACACTCATCATGATTTGACTCTTCGAAAAATGCGATACAATCATTCTTGGATACTAAAGCATGCGATAATTAATTTCCCTTAAGGTGCACGCTCAATTTTGGGTTTAACGTTTATGTCGGAGAATTCTTGCGATGAGTCCTTTCTGCGATTGGAATCGCAGTAGCGAGGACTGCGACGTCATTAAGTGTTATCGCAAATTGCCAATATCGCAGATCGCAGTTTTGTATGATCGCAGATCGCAAGATCGCAAAATTTTCGCTTTATCACTCTGTGCTGCTTATGCGACACTGCGACGTCGCATATCGGCCGTCGGCGATTCCTTAGGTTTTCTCTTTTTGGGCACTTTTAACGCACGCGATGCGATGGGTTCTCGCGTCGCTCTTTTTCAGTGTATTTATGCGTTTTGGAAAAACGCTTCTCTCTACCTTTGCGACGCGATATAGCTCTTAGGGAGTTAATACAAAATATTTTCTTTAAACAAAATATTTTTTTGGATTTTTGGTTAAGGGTCCCCCTTTGCTTGATGTTATTACTAATATCAAACAAAGAGGGGGGTTGTTGGTGACCACAAAAATGGCGATTCACTGTGAAGAACTAGTTATCTCTTCTTTTCTATTGACCGTTCACTTCCGAAACAGCAAAAATTTTTATATGTCTAAATTTTGTTATGGACAGATAGAGTAGATTACCCCTCACCTAGTCAATGATACTTTGTCTCAACCTTTTTTATATCCCAATTGCTTGCTTCCTCAGGCTTTTTCTTGTGTTCGCACCAGACATTACTTGGTCTTGATTAAAGATAAAATAAGGTCTTCTCTGCGTACTGGCTTAAAAGTATGCTCATTTGTCGCAGGTAGAGCCTCTGGTGCCCGCAAGCGTCCATAGCCTCGACAGGGTTACCATGTTATCCAGCAATGATACTTTTTCCTGCTTGAGGTTACTCGCAACATTCCAGAGAAAAATCCTTTTTTGACACACTTTTCCTTTTTTAATTCTCTAAAGAACAATGTCTTGGTTTGGTGGCCAAATTATGACACAGTCATTCACTTGATTTACACTTTTGTTGAACAAGCCGGCTCGTGATGACACCTCTTGTCTTTTGATTGCAACAATCTTAAGTCGTTGCCCTGTTTTGATAGACAATATTGGCAAAGTCAGCAAGTTATAATATCTGTGATCATGATAAGCCGGCTCATGATGAGACCTCTTATTCTTTGAGATATAGTGTTTTCTTTGGATTGTTTCTCAGAATGCTGCAATTTCCTTTTAGCAGGGAGGAAGTCATTGTTTTTCCTTAAGAAAGCTCTGGACGACAATAATAGAGTTTTTGAAAACAACAGTTTTGCAGAGAATACTTATTTTATTATTGATGATACTTTTCATTGTGCTGATACAAAACAATTCTTTACCAAAGGCTGCTTTCGTCAAAGTTTTTTAGAGGTTGAAACTAGCATCGTAATCAAGGTGAAGTTAACTCTATTTGTCAATAATAAAATTCAGATTTTTCAAAAATTTTGTTATTTGTACAAGCGAAATCAAAATCTGATAGAGAATTGGCGTTCTCTTTCATGAATCTTTTTTGAATGATCATTTACAACGGGTTTTATTCATAAAAAGAGAAAAACAAAACAAAATACAAACTAAAAACTACATCTATTCTACAAAAATTAGAAGAATTCTCTTCTATGGAAAATATAATTTAAGAATCAGTCCATTGACAGGTAAAGAATCTCTCCTACCAGCCAGATCCTGTAACATGAATGTAGACAGGGCTATGACTTCCACAATCTGAAAAGGGCCAAGCCACAGCTTTTGAAATTTCGTATGTTTGCCCTTTTCTTCATGAGCCTTATCCCATTTCAAAACTAAATCACCCATCTGAAAGTTTTTTCTGGTTATGATGCTTGAGTCAAAAGAATATTTTATCAGTGCTTGGTGATGAGCATGGGTTTTCCTAGCTTGTTCTCTTTGCTCTTCTAGTTTGATTATTTCCATTTTTCTTAATTGCAAAGAGGAAGTAGATACTTCATCGATGTATTGCACTAAAGACAAAGAGGGAATGACTAGGTGAGTCGGAAGAACCACTTCTCTCCCATAAACTAAATTAAAGGGAGAAGTGCCGATTGAAGCTTTCTTTGTGATTATATCAGCCCATAAAGCATTTACCAGTGCTTTGTGCCAATTCTTTTGGTTTTGGTCGACTGTTCTTTTGATAATTCTGGTTAGGTTCTTGTTTGTTGATTCAGCCAATCCATTACCTTGCGGATAGTAGTTGGCAGAATATTTCAGTTTGAACCCTCTTTTAAGCGCAAACTCAGTCATAGTATTTCCAGGAAAATACGAAGCGTTATCAAACATTAAGGCCGTTGGCAATCCAAACCTAGTGATGATAAATTGATCTATGAATTCAATAATGTTTTCAGAATGAACTGTCTTGAGAGGAACTTCTTCTACCCATTTGGTAAAATAATCAGTTGCCGTAAGGATATACTTATGCTGCTTAGAAGAGTGAGGAACGATCTAACCTATTATGTCCAAGCCCCATTGACTGAATGGTTGGTCGATGTTGACCGGTTGTAGCGGCATGGAGGGTTTCCTTTGTTTTCCTAAAGTAGTCTGGCAGATTTGGCATCTCCTTACATAATTGTATGAGTCTTTGAACAACGTGGGCCAATAATATCCTGCACGCAAGATTTTATGTGCAGTCGCATCTGCGGCATAGTGTCCACCTGCTGGTCCATCGTGGAGTTCCTGCAAAACCTTTTCGGCTTCAGTTTTCTCAAGACACCTAAGAAGTACAGAATCGTAATTCTTTTTAAACAGGACATCATTTATGAGCTGGTATTGTTAACTTTTAACCTCAGAGCTCTTTTCTTGGTATGATCCAGACGTGATGGAGCATACCCGTTCTTAAGAAAATAAATGGTGTCAGCATATAATGATTCTGCATCGTTTAGGCTTACCTCATATGCTTGTACCTCTTCAGATGAGTTCTCAGGGATTTGTGATGCTCCGGCTAACATCTTGCAGAAGCCTTGACCTCTTACGATGTTTGCTAGTTTGATCTCAAGATCATATTCTTGTAAAGCGGTAATCCAATTAGCTCTCTTTTCGCCCACGTCTTTCTGCACCAAAAGGTTTCTTACCGCTGGAAACGGTACTACAACTTTAGTGTGGGCTTTAAGTAAGAAAGGTCTGAAATATTTGATCGCTTTGAAAATAGCATATTCTTGTTTCTCTACGTCTGAGTAATTAATTTCAGCACCTTGTAAGTTCGAGCTAAAGAATGCGATTGGAGCTTCCGCCTTCTCTTGATTTGCTTGGGTCAAAATTGCGGCATAGGATTTCTCTGAGGCAAAAGTGTATAAGATAAAAGATTCTGAAAAATTTGGGTGGCCAAAGATGGAGCATTGATGATAGCTTGTTTGATTAAGTTGAATGCTTCGTGCTCATCTAGACCCCATTTGAAACTTGAATTCTTTTTTATCATATTTTGTAAGGGAGAAATAATACGTGAAAAATCCGGGACAAATCTTTTGACAAAATTGATCTGTCCAAGGAAGGATTGCATGGCTTTCTTGTTATGGGGTATGGATATTTCGGAAATCTCCTTGATTCTGTCGGGTTCGATGTGAATACCAGATTTTGACACTATGAATCCGAGCAATTTCCCTTCGCCTAATGCAAAGAAAGATTTCTTTGGGTTGAGCGAAATCCCATACCTCAAGCATATTTGAAAGATTTGCTTCAAATCTGTGAGATGGTTGATTCGTTTTTTGGAGTACACTGTTATATCATCCAGGTAAATCACTACTGATTTATTGACTAATCCCTTGAAGGCGATGTCCATGGCTCTTTGAAAGGTAGCTCCGGCATTAATTAGACCAAATGGCATCTTCCGATATGCAAAAGTGCCCCATTTGGGTCGGAACGTAGCTTTTAACTGATCATCGGGATGCACCAATACTTGATTGTATCCTGAAAATCCATCCAGGAATGACATTAATTCTGAGCCTGCTACTGCCTGTAATATTTGCTCCATAGGTGGGAGGGGAAAGTTATCTTTCTGACAGGCTTTGTTGAGATTTTGGAAATCGATGCAGATTCTAATGTCTCCGTTTTTCTTCCTAACGGGCACCATATTGGATACCCATTTGGAATGCCTGACGGGGAAGATTATTCTGGCTCTCAACAACTTATTAAGCTCAGTTTTTATCTGATTTTCTAGGTTAGGGTGCATTTTTCTGAGCTTCTGCTGGACAGGTTTTTCATTGTCAATCATAGGGATAACATGCTGAATGATAGAAGTGTTGTATGTCTTTAGCTCATCGTAACTCCAGGCAAAAACGTTTTTGTATTGTCTCAAAAGACGGATATATGCTGATTTCTCTTCAGGGGCTAGGCCGTGACCTAGGTTAACGTTTTGTGGTTTCTAATCAGTTCCTAGGTTTACTAATTCATAGTTCAGGGTAGAACTGCAAAGTTTAGCATTGGCGGACCTTTTAAACCGAGTTTTCAAATCATATAAATCTTCTAACTTGACCACTGATTTTGGTATAGCATTGTCAGTGCTACTTTGTTGCATTTGGTGATCATCACAGTCTTCGTTGATTATCTAGTTTGAGTAGGATCCTTCAGAAGTAAGGAAATTTACGATGTCAGGGTCGTCGTTGAACACTCTCCAATTGGTGATATTGTCAGGGATGGATGGCCTAAAGATTAATTCTATTGAAAACCTATCAGGACTAAAATCTTCGGAAGGGATAAGTCTAGAGGCTACGTTAGCTAACAGGTCTGCGCTTGCGTTTTGAATTCTTGGAATTGACGATATGTTGAATGCTATGAAATGTGCAGTGAGATCTTGAACTAATGATTGATAATGCTTTAAATGACTTGACAGGCAGTGTATGGTGTTACGTACCTGTTTCACGACGATCTCCGAATCTCCAAAGACTTGAAGATACTTAATGTTCAATCCGATTGCTTTGTATAGGCCTTGAACCAAGGCTTCGTACTCCGCTGTGTTGTTCGTGCAATCGAACTCAAGTCTGCATGTGAGCATAATCTTGTTCCCATCTGGGTTAATCAGAACGCATCCTGCTCCTGCTCCCTCATTGGATTTAGATCCGTCAAAATATAATTTCCAAAATAAAGATGTATTTACAGAATTATCTAAAAAACTAAAACATTTTGAGTCATCAGTTTGGGAGAAATTTTCAACTTGGGATAAAACTGAATTCTCTAAGTATGGTGAAATATGAGCATTGAAATTGCCTAGGAAAGAATCTGTCGCGTAATTGCCTACAATGCTGCTATTGTATGTTATGGCCTCATTTTCTCCTTCCAGTTCTGTCACTATGTATTTTTGGTGCAACTCTCGTTCAACCTTTATCTGATTTGGTTTACCATTGTATGGTAACCACATGTGTGACCAGTCGGTCGAGAAATATCCTTGAAGTTTCTCCGACCAATCCCTGCTAAGAATCAAACCATAGAACTCAGGGATATCAGCTACTAGAATGTCGATAACCTGACACACTTTTGGGTTAGACGATAATCTGATGGTCACCTGGTTAAGTTCACCAATCACTTCGACTTGGGATCGATCAAGTTGAACTATACGTACTGCGGATTTTTGAGGCTGCACATTCAATTTGGCACATATTGACCTGGGTAAAATATTCGTCGAAGCACCAGAATCAACCAAGCAATTGTACACATTTTTATTGAAGATTTCATATGTGAGGAGAAAAGGAGGAGTATGAGATCTTGATCTTCCTCCAATCAAGGCGATGTCATTTGGATCAATTTTATTGATCGCGTTGGTTGGAGACCTTCCCAGATTGTGGGAAGCTACAGCTATAGGTAAAGATGTAGTAGGCACCACATGTAATTCTTTCATCATTATTTTGTGCTGGTGTTTCAATTTACTCAATTCATACAGAGTGATGTTAGCTCTAGTCTTCTTCATGTCATCGATGATGTTATACTCCATTTCATCCGACACTATTAGTGTTCTTGATGGAGGCATTTGATCAGATTGGACTGGGCTAAGCTGGGTCGCTTTAGCAGTTGTCCTTTTTGTTGCGACCTTTTCTTTTGCTGCAGGGCTTGCGCCTTTTGTTTTGGGGTAGTTTGGGGAGGATCAAGTTGATTTCTGCTTCTTGTGCTAATAGGAAATGCTTCTTGATCCTCTTCTTGTGGGAGGATGAAGTCCTACATTCCTTGTAGTTCTACAACTTCTTCCTCGTCGGTCTGCCCTTCAGTGATATTCTCTTCTTCTTCATCTTCTTCAGATTCAACGTTTGAAACGACACTGGGTGGTTTTACCTCCATGGGAGGATTTCTTTTAAAATTCCTAAAGGGCTTTTTCGAAGAAGTCTCTACCACCTGTTTCTTAATATCAACCATCTCATTGGACATGGCTTTCAATACTTTTTGTAATCCTTCCAAATCGAAAGGATCTTTCATTTGCTTCTTCTTGGTGTCTTCTTTGAAAGAGATCTTCTTAGATTTGCGTTCTTCAAAAGCAGACCTCTTTTCTAGGGCTACCACGCATTTTTCCACTGCTAATGCTTCAGTCAAGTTATCAACTAAGGTGGTCTTGTTTGCCCTATCTACGAAGATAGCCAAGTTTGGAGGTAAATCCGTGATGTACCATTCACATCTTACTTCCTTGCTGGGTTGTGAAGCAGCGGGGATTTTGTTGAGGATCTTATTGAACCGTAAGTTAAAATCTTTAATGGGTTCTCTAGCCTCAGTCTTAAGATTAGATAGGTCATTGATCAATGTCGCCGTGGATCTGTCATCACCAAACTTGGTGAGGAACTGACTTTGAAAAATGTCCCAGCTTGTGATGGATCCGGAAGGTAACGAAAAGTAACATGACCCGGCTGTTCCTTGCATTGTATAAGGGAAAAGCCGGAAAACAGTGTCTTCGTTAGTAACTCTGTTGAGATTAACAGAAAGCATGAAATTATTGATATGTTCTTCGGCTAGCATGCCTGCTTCTGGATTGAATTTTGGCAGCCATTTCTCAGGATGGGCCGGTATAGGGCTCAGGGGTGGAGGCATTAAAACCGCCCCAGGGTTGTTCCATGGAGACTGGGCCATCGTTGAGCTGCTAGTTAATGGAAGTACCGAAGATGATCTCTGATGCTGAGAAGATGAAGATACTAAGATCTTTGGTGTTTGAAGAGGAAGGTTTGTGGAAGATGGGTGAGTGAGTTGAAATGAAAAAGTGGGTGGTTGACTTCGCGGTGAGGGAGTTGATATGGACGAAGTGGATGGAGTCTTACTGTGAGACTCTGGTGGTGTTTTCCTTGCTCTTTTCCTGGTAGGAAGAGGGAGTTCACTTGGTTGTATGCCAAATTTTCCTCCTTCTTTTGCGTTTCTCTTTTTGCTTTACCCAGTCTGAGCTTCAAGATCTTTTGCAAACACGCTGCTTTTGTGTGCCTTTGACTCTGAGTCTTAGATAGTCTATTTTCATCAGCGCCTGTTGGGTGATACTCTGGAATCCGCGGTCCTGTTGCATGTGGCATCCATTTGCGGAGGTATCTTCTCTCTGTTACCCCATTGGCGCTTTCCTCTTTTCCTTGGATGTTTCCTGCATATAGATTTATATCAGTTACATGTCTTGCAGTTTACGCAAAGAAGAAGAGAAATGATGAAAAGATTGACATGAAAGCATTAAGTTCTAATGAATGCGTAATTCTGACACTCATCATGATTTGACTCTTCGAAAAATGCGATACAATCATTCTTGGATACTGAACCATGCGATCATTAATTTCCCTTAAGGTGCGCACTCAATTTTGGGTTTACCGTTTATGTCGGAGAATTCTTGCGATGAGTCCTTTCTGCGATTGGAATCGCAGTAGCGAGGACTGCGATGTCATTAAGTGTTATCGCAAATTGCCAATATCGCAGATCACAGTTTTGTATGATCGCAGATCGCAAGATCGCAAAATTTTCGCTTTATCACTCTGTGCTGCTTATGCGACATTGCGACGCGCGATGTCGGATATCGGCCATCGGCGATTCCTTAGGTTTTCTCTTTTTGGGCGCTTTTAACACACGCGATGCGATGGGTTCTCGCGTCGCTCTTTTTCAGTGTATTTATGCGTTTTGGAAAAACGCTGCTCTCTACCTTTGCGACGCGATATAGCTCTTAGGGAGTTAATACAAAAGATTTTCTTTAAACAAAATATTTTTTTGGATTTTTGGTTAAGGGTCCCCATTTGCTTGATGTTATTACTAATATCAAACAAAGAGGGGGGTTGTTGGTGACCACAACAGGTCCAAGGTAAGGTTAGGAAGTATGGTCCATTCATTTCATGTCATGTGGCGGGCCTGCCTTAGCTATAATGAACGAAAGGGTTCTCACTTCACTAAGGTTATCCACTTTCCCCTATTCCAGAGTATTTCCATCCAATAGAAGAGAACAGGCCGCAAGGCTGGTAGGGCGCTAGGGGCTGAAGAATATGGGGCCGATATAAGAGGTTAGGGCCGAGATGCCACTCACTGGCCGGTAGAAGGGGCTGAGTAGGGCCGGTAGAAGGAGCTGAGAGGGCGTTTTCACAAGCTCTGGTATCTTATATAATACATTCATTCCCTAACCTAGTTCGAGCCGACTGACTGAGGAAGGAAGAAAGGGGGATCGATAGAGCAACTCTCAATAAGTACATGGCAGGAGATGCACTAGAAAGAAGGGTTATCCCAACCATGAAAGAAGTCATAACTCCATAGATCACTTGGCAATGAAGTGTTTCTATAACATAGGTAATTGGCAAGAAGTGTTTATTTCACGTATTACTTGACTATCCCATTTCGGTAACTAGGGATAGCATAAGGAGAAAACATAACTCCATATTCCGCCACTACACTACTTTAGCCCATCAATCAAAGTCATTAGGCGAATATGAAAAGTAGCAGGCATGGCAAGGCCCTGTAACGTTATAGGCGGACCTATTTGATACAGTGCAAGGCCATTCTGGTAACGTCCTTCAAGGTCTTACCTGAGCTCTGTGAAGGTAAGGTTCTCCAAACCCTATCATTTGAACCCGGTAAGTAAGTCGAGTAAGGTCGCCATCATGCCCCTGGCAGGTTGAGGTAAAAAACTCTCGACTAAAAGGAGAGGGCTTGACCAACGGGAGAGGTACATTAAGTGACTTGCCTGACAATAGGCCCTAAGGGTGAGGTAATGTGTGAGGAGACGACCCAATAGGGGGCTCGACCAACAGGCCCGTAGCGATGGAGTCACTCACTATTCATATGGTGAGGGTGCGTAAGCACACTCGACTGTCAAGGAGAGGCCTGGTAGGGGCTCACTATTCCGATGGTGAGGACCAGCAGGGTGTGTAGCACGCTCGACTAATAAGGCCGCCATCAGCTCGACTGTAAAGGAGAGGCCGGGTAGGGGCTCACCATTCCTATGGTGAGGGATTTATCGCTCACCTTCCCCAAAGAAGTGAGGGACTCGGCCGAGGTTACGAGGGATAGGAGCTTTAGTTGCTCGACCATAAGGTCTGGAGGCGCTCGACCATAGGTGCTTGACCATAAGGACCTTTAGGTGCTCGACTGATAAGGAGAGGATGCGTAAGCAGGCTCAACTGTTAAGGAGAGGACCTTTAGGTGCTCGACTGTTAAGGACCTTTAGGTGCTCGACTGATAAGGAGAGGATGCGTAAGCAGGTTCGACCATAGCTCCCCCACCTAATAAGTAAATTGAACCTTTAGGTACTCGACCATAAGGGAGAGGAGAGGGAGAGGGAGAGGATGCGGAGGTAAGCTCGACTGTTAAGGATGCCTAAGCAGGCTTGACTGTTAAGGAGAGGACCTTTAGGTGCTCGACTGATAAGGAGAGGATGCGTAAGTAGGCTCGACCATAGCCCCCCCACCCAATAAGTAAATTTAACCTTTAGGTACTCGACCATAAGGGAGAGGAGAGGGAGAGGAGAGGATCGAAGGGTGGAGTCACTCACTACTCTGATGGTGAGGGTGTGTAAGCACACTCGACTGTCAAGGCCGCCATCGACGAAGTCACTCACTCATTCCGATGCCCACCACGCAATAAGCATCAAGGTACGTTAGTGACTCGACTGATAAGGACCCTTTAGGGGGCTCGACTGATAAGGAGAGGAGAGGAAAGCACACTTGACTGTCAAGGATGCGTAAGCAGGCTCAACTATTAAGGAGAGGACCTTTAGGTGCTCAACTAAAAGGACCTTTAGGTGCTCGACTGATAAGGAGAGGATGCGTAAGCAGGCTCGACTGTTAAGGAGAGGACCTTTAGGTGCTCGACTGTTAAGGACCTTTAGGTGCTCGACTGTTAAGGACCTTTAGGTGCTCGACTGATAAGGAGAGGATGCGTAAGCAGGCTCGACCATAGCCCCCCCACCCAATAAGTAAATTGAACCTTTAGGTACTCGACCATAGGGGAGAGGAGAGGGAGAGGAGAGGGGCTCGACCGTTAGCCCCCCCACCCAATAAGTAAATTGAAACTTTAGTTGCTCGACCATAAACCCCCCCACCCAATAAGCAAACCCAAACTGGCGACGGGGCTCGACCATAAGCCCCCCCACCCAATAAGCAAACCCAAACCAGCAACGGGGCTTGACCATAAGCCCCCCCACCCAATAAGTAAATTGAAACTTTAGTTTCTCGAACTTAAGGGAGGGGTAGAGGAGAGGCATTTCACTGTCATAAACTGGTAAATTCTACCAAATACCGACCCACTCTCCCGACCAAAGAAGGGGGAGGGGCCCCAAAAGAGAGGCTCTATGCATGGTATTTTGATAGCTCGATTGACAATGCATATATTATATATGTCATTATGCATTCATTCTTTATATATGTCGTTATGCATTCATTCATTCATTATATATGTCATTATGTATTCATTCATTGCTCAATATTCCAAAACCTCCGCCATGGTCAAATGGCTAATCTCGTAGGAACGTAGTCGCTTGCCCGCATCGGGCAAGGGTGAGGAATCGAACTCTCAACAAGGGGGCCGCCATCAACGTAGTCGCTTGTCCGCATCGGGCAAGGGCCAAAGCATCCAACCTTTGCGTTATTGGGTGGGGGTGAGCCTGTCGAACTCTCGACAAGGGGGAGAGGTAGTTAAAGGGTTGGAACATGCATTCAAAGGTCATAGGTCAAGCAAGTAGTTTCATGGTACTCAAGTTGTATGGGATAAGATGAAGGGGAATTGCTCAAGTTGTATGGGGCAAAGACGACATGACACAACCTTACCTTAGATGAAGCGAGAGCCCAGCTAGAAGCCAGCAAGATAAGCCTTCACCCAGCCCCCCAGCCTTAAGCCCTACCTGGCTTAATCAATTGGTTGGTAAGGGCAAGCAGTACTCCCTCCATCCATAAACTAAGTAGGATGAAGCGTTAAGTAAATTCTGGTAACCAAAATAGATGGATAGCATGCACGTAAGTAAAGGTATGCTGAGTAAGAGAGTAATAGTGTTGATACTGCTACCACTAAGAATCTTAAAGCAAGTGTTATTTATTGAAGCCTGCCTGTGAATGTTGTATTTGAAGCCCATGACCAATGCTCTATGTTGAAGTCCAGCTCTCTCTGCTCTATGTGAAGCCCTTCCATCCATCTTCTCAAATGCTTGTTGTAAGTCGTCTAAGTAAGGTAGGCAAGTCTCTATCTATCTCTAGGTGGGTAAATCTCAAAGTAAAGGCACTAACGTTATTCAAGCATATCCTAGCAATGCTGGCTATCTAAATCAATCAATTGTATCTGTAAGCTCGTCCCCGAAAGTTCAATAGCAGTACCACTAACTAACTAAGATTTCTGGCTGAAGGAAGTGGTTAGGGCAGGTAGCACTCCATGCATTAACAAGGGTGGTTAAAGCAATAATTAAACGTCCAGTAAACAGGTGGATAAATATCGGGTAGTAGGAACCTGGATCAATCACCAATATGAAGGAAGGTAAGAAGGTTCGATGGGTGGCTAAGAAAGCTGGTGTGCTAAGAAGGACTGAAGTACTGATTATGAGCAAGGCAGGTGTGACTGAATCATAAGGCAGGTTGTTCTACTGAATAGCCACCCTAGTCTATTGGCTTGATTGATGGCTATAGACCCTCTGGTACCTATCCTTGGTTCCTTGATTGAGTGAGCTTGGTTGGAAGGAGTCTACTGAGTGTAGGTAGGTCAAGGTAAGGTGGGCTGGGTAGGCAGGTAGGGTAGGTTAGGAAATATAGGCATCTAAGTAGATAGATAGAGCTAGCTAGGGATATAGATGTGTATATCTATATAGAAGGTAGGATGGGTATGGAGATAGAGTGAGTATAAGTGTCTGAGTATAGGTGGTATAAGCGGTATAAAGTGTCTTAGTATGATAGTTTTATGGAGGGTTAGTATGCTTCCTTGATTGAATGAAGTGTGGAAGGCTAATTTGTATTATGTTTCGATGGGTAAAACCCTGTTGAAGGGTGTAAAGGTGGTTATGAATAACCCATCCTAGTTAGTAAGCCGACCAACTAGCTTTCTATAAAATGTTATTCTCAATGCGTGGATTTAGCAGTTTAGTACATGAATGAATGTTCTCTATCCCATTCGATGGAATTTCTTTGCCTAATCTACAGCTTGAAACACCTACCTTTCATTGCGTTGAGAGGGAGATTTAGATTAAGTTCCACAGCTGAAAGAAGTTTGGGAATGATGTGTACGCCGACGGGAGCTCGGACTAGCTTATTCACACAGAAAGGGGTTTCTTTCTTTCTGCCCAGATCACAATTCTGTGCTAGGGCCAAATGTAGTTATATACGTAATAAGGCAGATGTATAGGATGGACGATATGGCTGGTATTATTGGTCTTGCTGGATGGTACGACTAGGTGGGGTGGATGGTAAATGAAATACAGAAAGACAGTGTTGTGAGAATTCTTGATTCATTGAACTTAGCAATTGAAACTGGTAAATTCACAAGTGAGAAGGTGGCGTCTCCAGATGATAGAGAGTGTGGACCTATCGACGAGTTCTCCTCTATTTACCTGGCCTTGATTGAAGTGGTAAATTAAGGAAGCAAAGGTGATGTATCTAGATGAGAGAGAATGTGAACGTAGCCTATCAAGTTATCCTTCCTATGTGAACCTGGTCCATCGATATGGTGGGAAATTAACAAGTGAGAACCTGGCGTTGCGAATGCTTAATGGATCGTTGAACTGAGCAATCGAAACTGGTAAATTCATGAGTGAGAGGGTGGAAGCGAAGATAGGCCCGGAGGGACTCAGTATTCATATGGTGAGGAGCTTGCTCTCTGGGGGAGGGGCCGCAATAACAGAGAGGGGGGAGATTCCTAAATTAATTCATTAGATAATTATTCAAGTTGGGAGCCACCAGCTACTTAGAAATAGGGGGATGTGAGTGGTGGGACTGCACAGCAGTAGACGTGATAGCACCAGTGGTGTAAACGTCTTCAAATTCCCTTCTTATTCAATATAACGTAACCTTTCGTCAATTTGTGACGGGAGTAAATTGAACGAATCTGAATACAAAAGGTGGGTTGTTCCAGTTCGGAAACGGTTCCACAACGTATATACGAGGTGCTGATAGCTCGCCAAAAAAGAGCCCTTGTACCAACCGATCGATCAAGGATGGGTGACCTGGGAGGTGGAAAAGCAGAGAATCAGGGCTGCGGTAGGAGGGAAAACACGATTTTGAAGCTATGAAGTTGGGGTGGGAGGGACGAAACGTTCCATACGATGCACCAGAGGATCATTTGTTCTATCCATTTCATAAGCTGAGATGAACATATTTTTTATTGCTTGGTTAACACATGGGTTTTGTCTTTGGGTTGCATGAGGACATGCAACATATTGAGTGTGGGGGTATGTTGGGCCGTTAATATGCCATTATTATTATCACTTTTGAACACTTATTCCACCCATTTCTATTATTCTTCATCATGTCATTTATTATAATTTATTATATAAATCCAATTTATGATGATTTATGCTTCTATGAATGAATATTACTTATTCTCCTTTATTTATAATAAATTGATGATTATGCATGATTTTATCAATGATACTTTTAATAAATTAGTTGTAACATTATTCACCATTTTTAGCCTCCAAGATAATTTCTAGATTGAAGATTTGATCATTAAAATTTCAAACTCAGAAATTCGCTGGAATAAGAAGTGACGGTTTTGCGGTTGAGATTCTGAGCAAATGAAGCAGAATCTGGAAAATATGGAACATGAGTTTTGTCTAGAACTGACCCAATTAAATTTACGAAAGAATGGTTTTCCCAAATTCGGCTTGTACTGAGAGAAACGTAAGGTTCTTTGAGCACGATTTTCTTATATTTGTTGTTGCCGCTATCCACCAAATCTCAACTGCAAAGCCAAATTCGTCTTGCTCTTGTTGAAAGCTGGATGGAAATATATCTTCTTGTTGATCAATTTGTTAGAAGCAAACCAATTTTGTAATAGAAATCATGTTGTACTTATCTTTATTGTAATTTCTCTGATCTCTCTTTATTTAAATCAGAATAGAGATCAGAGATGGGATGATTTGGGGGATGGAAAAATGATGGAATTGAAGATCTAGAATTAGAGATTTAGAATTAAGAATTCATCATAGGATAGGAGGAAGAAAGGATTGTTTCATGCTGTAAGTCTCAAAGCTTCAACTGTTGTAATGATTTCACCATTTAATGATTAATACCTGATTTGGGAGTTGTTGTTCATTCTTTTCATCTGAGGTAACCCAACAGCGTCCGCTGGGGGCTAAGGGCCCAGCCTCTGGTGGAGTACGCTACTGCTGTGTATCATATATTTACAATTTCTACTGTGTGATGGTTTGATTTATTTCCTATTCTTTTGAATTGCATTATTTTACACTTTCATGTTTTTATAGTGTGTTGTTAGAATATTTTATGGAATTGTTTTATTGCACAAGTTGAGATTGAATTGCTTGGTTGTTCTTTTCCATCATAACAGAGATTATTATCCTTTTCAACTTATATTGTTATGCTGTTCATTTCAAATGTAAAGCTCCGCTATTCATTTCATATTGTTGGTTATTCGATTCCACTAATCAGAGTTTGCTTTTAAAGAGTTTTCCTAGTTTACTTTCAATGGCAGCTTTAGTTTAATTTCTATTTCCTTTTAATTGCTTTAAAATAGGACTGTCAACTGTAGAGAACATTGGTTATTTCTTCCTCGTTCCCAGATTGATTGTCTTGTTCCAGTTTGATTTCAATTGCATCAATATCCAGAGGAATGAGTTATTGCTACTGTATCCTCGATTGATGGTTGTTTGAGTGAATGATTTAGTTTAAGAACATTTCAGTTTCTTGCTATTCCATTTCTTAATTGTTGTTCCATTTCTTATCTGCCGTTTCATTTCCTATTATTCGCATTATCTTTGTTTTTGTGTGAAGAACGATCTGAAACTGTAGTGGACATTGGCATTTGCTGTCTAGTCCCCAGATTGATGATCTGTTCCTTGATTACTTTTGGTTACATGAGTTTCCAGAGGGATGAGTTATTGTTACTGGACCCTTGACTGATACATTGCTTATTTTTCCAAATGCATGATTTAAGTCTTAAAGTGCTTTGTTGTAAGTAGATTTTATTTCCATCTTTCATTTACTTTTGGATTTTGAGCACTATACTACAAAACATTACTCTTGAGTAAATAGCCACCTCAGACTGAGCACACTCTTGAAATAAAAAGTCGTCCCTGGGTTGATAATTAATGTGAAGGTAATTAGGAGTTAAAAAGACACCTTTTTATCGCACCACAAAAGGCTACAACCATACAACACATGGAGAGGTACTTCAATTTGCTGTGAAAGTGGCTAATTGGCTCCAAGTCTGGATATTGAGCACTATTTCATTTCAAATTTCAAATTTTTGGCTTCTAAAATTAGTTTGGATCATGTGGATAGGTGTCATATTGTCTTAGGAGGTGCACTTAATTTTTATTTGAAAATATTCCAAGTTGGTGATGTTTTAGGATTGGATTGGTTGTAAGGAAAACCACACCTATTTTTCAGTATATGCAGTAAAACTTTGATGTATCGAGTTAGAAGTTTCTTTTGGTCAATTATTTCCATCACCTAGAGTAGGATATCGAACCTCATGATGTATATAGAGATGAAATAGATGGTAATGGGTTTTGTCGGTTAGATTAAAGAAGAACAAACTTTTTGTGCACTATATTTCTTGAAAACTTTGTGAGTGAATGAATTAAACTTACAAGGTGATTTGAAAGTATTCATGTGTCAAAATATTGGTGGTTTGTGCTCCTTTTATATTGTAAGTAGTCTCATGTGTTTACATTTCCTCAATTTATATCTTCTTTCTTGGAAAAACCACACGGTTAATTGAGAATTCATCTTCATGGTGTTGTGATTTAGTTTTCCAATTTATTGATGTTTTCATCTCGAAGCAAGAGTTTATAATTTATATATGGTATTGATGCTCTATTTGTTCTATTTCACATTTATACACTCACCCTCTACAACAATTTAACCTAAATTCCATCATCACAACTACCTACCTTGCCCTTGTGGAGAAACCCTTTCTTTCTTCATCATATCACTTGACGAAAAAATGATTTGACCTCATTCCATGACCAATGGATCTCTCCCTTTTCTCATCAACATACCTTAAAAATCAAACATTTTTTAGCATTATACCTAGCCTAATAATTAATTTTTTGAGAAACCTAAGACAACCCTCTCTAAGGCTATAAGGGCTACATTCTCGCCTTAAGTGGTTTGTGGTTACCTTTGTAATTTCTCTTTTCAACCTACAGAATTGATAGAGTAATAAGAGATTCATTCACCATATTGGAGATAGTTTCAATGGGAGCTCATTATATGGTAAAAGTTGGTGTAGTTGTATTGGTAATTGGTATTCTTGGTATTGAGGGATTCGATTATGAAGGTGTTCCATAATTACAACTATGAGTTTAGAGCAAGGCATATGTTCCTTGAATGTAGATGTCATGACTCACATTGTCATTGGAACTGCGTCATGTTTGATTTTCATATTGGGGAGGACCAATGTAATATTCAATAGCTACTTCTCCTTGATGGGAAAATATATTATCCATGAGAGATGGTTATTGGTTTGCACCCCCCGATACCCTAGTATATCTCATGTGTTTCAACTCTAGGATTTGAGGGAAATTATGGGTATAGTGCCCATATTCTCCATGAATGATAAAATAATGTAGGTTTTAACCCTGTACAGAAATTACCTGCATACGAATTCTTAAACAAAGAAAATAAACAATGCGAGAGCATAACCCATAAAACACATATGCACAAAGATTTTTCCCCGGATCCCAAAACCGGGACTACCAGCTTGATTTTTCATTATGTTCCTTTCAATGTTACAATACATATTTATACATGTCGAAGCATCCAATACCATGGACTGAAAACCATTGCGTCCAATACCATGGACCGAAAACCATCGTGTCCAAAAAACATGTGCCAAAATCATGCACAAAACCATAGGTGGGTCCCCCCAACATCACATATGGTCCAAAACCAAAATTTTCTGGGGCGCTGCCCTGGACCCCATAAAGTGGTGTTACGAGTGCCCTTCAAACCCCCTATTAACTACGTGGAAAGAATATAACACAACCCAACAATCTCCCACTTGTTGTTTTCTTTCCACAGGGGGCCACAGGAGAGCTTAGTCATTTTTTCAGCCCTGAGATTCCCATTGCTTCTCTACACCAAGAGAACTTCTCAGGGCTCACAGATTTTGTCAATGCATCTGCAATATTCTTCAAAGTGTCCACCTTTACCAGCAACACCTTTCTGTCTTCTATCATATCCCTCACAAAGTGATATTGAACATCAATGTGCTTTGTCTTTGAATGATAAGCAGGGTTCTTTGCCAAGAAAATTGCACTTTGGCCGTCACAGTCTATTCTTATAGCTCCCTGTACTAACCCCATACTTGAATACAATCTCTGCAACCAAACTGCTTCCTTGCTTGCATGAGTGGCTGCCATGTATTCTGCCTCTGTAGTTGATAGTGCCACTACAGATTGTTTCTTACTCATCCAACTGACTGCACCTCCAAATAGGTTAAACACATACCCACTTGTAGATCTTCTCTGATCCAGATCTCCAGCCTAGTCTGCATCAACAAAGCGACGAATATCCAACACTCTGTCCAATCCCAGTCCTTCTTGGTAGCACAAACCATAATCACTAGTGCCACGCAAATACCTGAAAACCCGCTTCACTGTTGTCCAGTGCTCCTTCCCAGGTTTTGACATAAACCTGCTCAATACTCCAACTGCATGTGCAATTTCTGGTCTAGTACAGACCATTGCATACATCAGGCTACCCACTGCACTTGCATATGGAACATGGGACATGTCCTCTTCCTCTTCTTGTGTCTTCGGACACTGTTCAGCAGATAACCTCACACCTACAGGAATAGGAACCTTCACCGGTTTACTATCCTGCATATTAAACCTCTGGAGTGTTGTCTCGACATACTTCCTCTGGTTTAACCAGAGCTTCCTCTTTGACTGATCTCTTTTAATTTCCATGCCCAAAATATAGTTTGCAGCACCAAGATATTTCATGTCGAATTTGGAGGACAATTGGGTCTTCAAATCCTGGATAATTTCTTTGTCATTTCCAACCAGCAACATATTATCCACATACAAGACCAGATAAATAATACGGTCACCAATTAATTTAAAATACACACAATGATCTTCTTTGCTTCTGGTGAAGCCAAGTCCCCGTATAAATGTATCAAATTTCTGATACCACATCCTTGGTGACTGTTTTAACTCATACAAAGACTTCTTTAACTTGCATACCAGTTCTTTCTTACCCTTCACCGCAAAGCCTTCAGGTTGCTTCGTGTAGATTTCCTCTTCCAAATCCCCGTGAAGAAATGTTGTCTTCACATCCATCTATTCTACCTTAAAACCAAAAGCAGCAGCAACAGATAAAAGTAATCTAATAGAAGTTACCTTGGCAACAAGAGAAAAAATATCACCAAAATCAATTCCGGGCACCTGGGAATAACCTTTTGCTACCAACCGAGCTGTGTATTTCTCCACCTTTCCTTCTGCATTTGTCTTCTTCTTGAACACCCATTTTCTGCCAATGGGTTTCCTTCCAGTCGGCAACTCCACCAGATCCCAAGCCTCATTTTTGTGCAAAGATGCCATTTCATCGACCATGGCCTCTTTCCAGAGTTTTCCATCCTCTGAATGCACTGCTTCCTTCACAGTCCTGGGATCATTATCAGTAACACACAAAGCAAAATTTGAACTGAAAGCAGATGGACTATACCTTTCTGGCTCTTCATCTTCTGATTCCTCCTCTGCTGCAGAGTCTGATTCTTCCTCCTTTGGCTCAAACTCTATCCTCTCAGGTTCCTTTGGTTGGACTTCATGTTGAATAACATATTTTACCTCTCTGAACAACACATCTCGGCTGTACACAACCTTCCGTGTGACTGGGTTCCAAAGCTTATAACCCTTTAAACCATCCTTATACCCAATAAAGATGCACTTTTCAGATTTACTATCCAACTTGGTTCGTTTCTCCTTTGGAACATGTACATATGCATCACACCCAAATACCCTTAGATGCGAAAGAGAGGGTTTCTTACCAGTCCATACTTCTTGTGGAGTCTTATCCTCCAACGCTGATAAAGGTGATCTATTGATCAGGTAACATGCAGTATCCACCGCCTCTGCCCAGAATTCCTGTCCTAACCCGGCACCACTGAGCATGCTTCTTGCCCTTTCCATCAACGTCTTGTTCATTCTTTCTGCGACTCCATTTTGGTAAGGTGTATATGGAGTAGTCTTCTGTCGTGCTATAACACCCTTCTTACAAAATTCTTCAAATTCCTTGCTGCAAAATTCTCCACCATTATCTGTCCTCAGCACCTTTATCTTCTTCTCTGTCTGATTTTCCACCAGAGCCTTAAATTCTTTAAACCTGTCAAAGACTTCAGATTTATTCTTAAGAAAATATATCCATGTATTCCTTGAGAAGTCATCTATGAATGATACATAGTACACAGACTTACCCAGTGATGGAACCTTCAGAGGTCCAAACACATCACTATGCACAATCTCTAATATTTGTTTCATCCTCTTACCACTAGAGGGGAAACTCACCCGATTCTGCTTCCCATATACACAATTTTCACAGAAATCGAAATCCAGAGAGCTATTATTCATACCTTCTACCATACCTTTACCATGAAGTATTCGAAGGCCCTTCTCTCTAATATGTCCAAGCCTTTGATGCCACAACATGGTCTTCTCTCCAGAGACCACTAGATTCTCTACTCCATTTTCAGGAACCATAGAACTATTGCACCCATCAACAACAGTGCTACCTTGCAGCTTGTACAGAGTTCCAATCCGAACTCCCCGCATTAATATCAGCGCTCCTCAAACCATATTGCAGGTATCTTTCTCGAAAACCGTCTTTACACCTGCATCATCCAACTTGCTTACAGGAATCAGATTTCTTGCCAATGCAGGAATATGTAGAACACAGGGAGGTGTTCTAACCCTTCCACCTTGCAACTTCAACTTTACTTTTCCCCGACCAATGATTCTAGCCTTCCTATCATCTTCTAAGAAGACATCACCACCATCGTATTTTTCATACTTGCAGAACCACTCTCTATGGGAAGTGAAGTGAAAGGATGCATCTGAGTCAATCAACCATGCCTCATGATCTACATGTGTACTTGAAGAAGCCAAGTAAACATCCCCACCTTCATCTGAGGTGGTTTTCGCCTCTGCAGAAGGAGCATCATCAGATCCCTTTCCTTTATCAGGAGCTTTAGATTTACAATCCCTTCTGAAATGCCCTTCCTTTCCGCATTTCCAGCACACCACCTTTGTAGGTTTTCCTGGAGATTTAGATCTCCCTCTAGATTTCAATCTCCCACTCGATGATTTATTTTTGTTTTTGTTCTGGGACCGTCCTCGTACAGACAAGGCATCACCATTCTGATTGTCCATATTTTTCCATCTCATCTCCTCCATCATCAAGGCTGAGACTATTTCATCAAACTGCAAAGCAGTTGCATTGCTACCTATTCTAATAACCAGACTATCCCACGAATCTGGTAGAGAACACAACAGACTGATGCACTTATCTTCATCTGAAATTTTAATATCAACAGATAATAACTAACTTACAACAGTATTAAACGCATTCAGATGCTCTGTCACCGAGTCTCCATCTTTCATCCTCAGGTTATACATCTTTTTCCGCAGGAACAATTTATTCACCAGAGACTTAGATTGGTACAAAGTCCCTAACTTGACCCACAAAGCCTTTGTTGTAGCTTCCCCTGATACATTCAGTGATACTAAATCCGAGACACACAATCGTATTGTGCTCTTTGCCTTCCGATCCAACTTCTTCCATTCTTCATCGGTCACTCCCGATGGTTTGGTACCCGGATCTACCGCGATCCACTGATCTTTATCCACCAGCAGATCCTCCATCTTGAGTTTCCACAACTCAAAATTCTGACCATTGAACTTCTCAATCTCTATCTTTCCACTGCTCGCCATCTTCTTTCACCACCAGAATCGATCTCGCAGATCTCCCACTGAACAGGGTCTACCACAGGCCCGAGCGAAACCCCTCAGCAACAAAGGCGTCCCCTTGAAGCCAAAATAGCTCTGATACCAAATGTAGGTTTTAACCCTGTACAAAAATTACCTGCATACGAATTCTTAAACAAAGAAAATAAACAATGCGAGAGCATAACCCATAAAACACATATGCACAGAGATTTTTCCCTGGATCACAAAATCGGGACTACCAGCTTGATTTTTCATTATGTTCCTTTCAATGTTACAATACATATTTATACATGCTGAAGCATCCAATACCATGGACCGAAAACCATCGCGTCCAATACCATGGACCGAAAACCATCGCATCCAAAAAACATGTGCGAAAATCATGCACAAAACCGTAGGTGGGTCCGCCCAACCTAACATATGGTCCAAAACCAAAAATTTTCGGGGCGCTGCCCCGGACCCCATAAAGTGGGGTTATGAGTGCCCTTCAAACCCCCTATTAACTACGTGGAAAGAATATAACACAACCCAACAAATAATGTATTCCATAGAAAATCATTCTTATTTTCCTTTTCTAAAATAATTCATGGGATTTCCACAAGTCGTACCATTTCGCAGCATGGATGGTGAGGGTGGGTTGAAATATTATCAGTCAAACAAATTCATCAATGATATTGTTGGAGGAACACCATAGATTAAAGGTCATTACATGTTTGGTGGGATATTCTCGTTATCTTCCTTTTAATTTGAGAATATTCCATGCTAACTTGGTTGACATAGGTGGCACATTTTTGATTGTATTCAATGGGATCACTTGTAAGCTTCATAAGGTTCAGGAAGTTGAATGAAGTTACATGATCCATATTTAAACATGAATGCAAAAAATTACCGATATAACCATAAATACAAAGATGTAGTAGAAATAAAAATTCATTTCATTAATATCAAATACTGAAATATGCTTACAAAGAGAATAGAAATGAGACTAGCTTGGTCAATGGTAGCTTATCTCTCAGAAGATATGTGGTGGCTACATGCCTTCGAACTATGTTACAATGAGGCTCAAAGACCTATTTATTATTGAGAAACAATTGAAAACCCTTACATCCAAAAAAATTAACCCTAGGAGATGAAGTGCCAAACTATGGGCCTCACTTGGGTAAATTGGTATATCAACTTCACGAGGTCATGGTTTTCCCAAAAAACATCATTTAGGGACTCAAAACGGCTCCAGAAGTTCAAGACCCAAAGAATTGCTAAAAATATTAAATTGTGCTACAAATAACGTATGTGAAAAACTAAAAGAAATAATGGTGGGGGTCCAAGTCAAATAGGTGGATGGCTACTAATTTCCACCTCGATCATTACAAATGATATTTTCCCTTTTGGGACAAACTTGCAATTCGGTGTTGATGATAGTGTTAGTAGGGGTACCTTGGAGGGTAGTGTTAGTGTTACCTCGAGGGGTGGTGATAGGGGTACTTTGAGAGGAACTAGATCCTAAGAAATATGTACCAAGACTAAATGTCACCAAAAAGGTAGTTGGATGTTGTCTCATATGATGATGTGGTGAGAGACGAGGAACTCCTCCTCGAAAAGGTGGGAGCTATTGTAGGCACCTAGAGTGATAGGAAAACCTAGGGTCCCCTATGGTGTTGTAAAAGGTACAAGGCAAATATTGTAGGGTGGGGGGGTTAGAAAACCAAATGTATCACATACATAAGACAAATCAAAGAATAAATGGTTAATTTTCCATTTAAATCTTTTAATGTGTGAAAAAAATAAAAGGTTTGTGAGGTTTTTCCTATTATAAAAAAATCCTAAGAGACCTAGTTTCCTTCCACTCAATGGGAAAGAGAGATTTGTGAATGTTTTGTGTAAGGGTACTAAGGCCACATCCCAAAAGCACCTACGATGTTTCTAATAGCTGAAAACCAACCAAGGTATGGAAGAGGGTTATATGAGGAGGGTACTAGGGCCACACCCTAAAATTACTCGAGACACTTCCAACAACCTAATTGAAATTGCCTCCACGTGCAAGTGCTACTGCACTTGACTACTAAGCTACCTACATACAATAGGAATGAGAGAATTTTAGCTTCTAGTTATCAACTTTGGACCGAGTGGCCATACCAAGTGTTGAGAGAAAATAAGGAGGCTCATGATAATCTATTGTCTAGGTCGTTACCCTTCACGAGTTGCATCTCATTTCTAGTTATATTAGTGGATAGTGTAGGATTTGAAAGCTCCCTAAAAATACAACTTCTATGTTTCAAATGTAAATAACGAAAAGAAACTTATGGGATTCCTACCCTTATGGTCCTAACTTGAACTATAAATTATTTTGTGACCCCTATGGGGAATTCAATTAGTTCAAGTTTTATTTTTAAAGAGCCTTTACTTTGCTTACAGTGTTCCAAAATATAAACACATAAGTAAACTAAGTACACATATTACAAAAGAGTATACCATTTGTACAATGTTTATGCGAGTTTGGTGTGTGAGGTGATGGTGGGTGCAAGGAGAATGGTGAACATTCAATGATCCTTTACAATGTGGATATTCGACAATCATTTATATTTCCCACTTAGTTAAACTATGTTATGTTGTTCCTTGTAGAAAATAAAATGATTTGTGGATAATGAGCCACTTACTTTTCCTAATTATGTTATGTGAGCCTATAGGGATATGGAAAATTAGTGCTTTGAGAAACTTATTGGACCCCCCCACACATTCACCATGAGGGTGTGAGGAAGGGAGGGCCTACTGTCTTTCTTTAAACACCAACACCTAGTCCCAAAACATGGAATTGATTTCAAAAACAAGTAAAAACGATGTTAGGGACACTCACTTCTTTCCTAGTTAAGCTATATGTAATTTGTGAATTCAAAGTGACATGGTTGGTAGTATTTTAGAACATTTTTAGATTCCCCTAGAGGTTCACCACAAGGGTGTAGGGGGGGAGAGTCTACTCTTGTTCTTAATCACACTACTCATAGTCCCAATATACAAAATTTAAAGTAAAAAATAAAAAAGTCACTCTACTTATGATGACAAATAAAACAAAATTAAAGAAAATATGAACAGTAAAAAATTGCAGGAGCTGAGGAAGGTCACTAAAGGCTCTTACAATACTTAGGAAATGGAAATTATAATGATAATTATAGTTCTTTGTGTGTATCATAAGTTATGTTTTAGACAGTTGTGAGACCTGCATGACTCTCTCTATGGAAGGCCATGAGACCGACCCGAAAATTTGAAAAGGAAGAGTTTTAGGCAAGTGATAAGTCATAGGGAGACCTAAAAAGGTTTAGAAAAATAACATTAATAAAATGAGATTTAAAAACAATGATATATTTCCTACAAAACAACAAATTATATAGAAAAAGGAAAGAAAGTGGGGTCGACATTTTGTATGGTGTGTTTGGTAACATATGAGTCCCAAATCCACCTTTTTTTTTGTTGGTTGCTTCTTACAAGGAAATATACAAACAATTATTGACGTTAGTGATTATACATGGATTAACAAATAATTGAATTAAGTGGAAATTATGCATAAACAAAATCTAAAATAAAACAAAACTAAAAAACTTGAAACAAGTGAATGAAGCAAAAAAAATCAACAAAGGAGTAGGAAAAGGGTACTCTTTATTGATTGTTGGTAGTGGAAGAGTTACAAATGAATTTCAAAGACACTTAAAGATATTTTCTTGAGTAATGGTGCTCAATAGACCTCAATAAGTATTTTCCCTTCTCAGTCACTTTCGGAAGCTCCTTCTCCCTCAAATGATGTAATTATCTTAGCATTGGTATGCTTGATTCCTTTGGAGAAATTTTGGCAGCATAATAATGCACACCTTCTTCTTGTTTTTGTTTTTCCATCCTACAGGCTCCTTCATTTATATGATTTTTTAACACTCTCTTCCTCCTTTGGCTCATCAATGAGGTTGTTTGTCTCACAAATAAAAAACCTTTTTATTTTTCCTTTCTATAATTTTTTCGATTCGAAATGTCATGTTACATGTTGCTTACTCATTTTGAGTTCCTATTACTTGGTACAAATGAGTGTACCATTTTCTCATAAAAATGAAGGAAAATATTGATTTTATTATAGTGTGCTTATTGCATCCATTTCTTTATGTTTAAATAAAATATATATGTTTCAAGAGCTTACAACTTAACCCTTTTCATTAAAAAACAACCCTCGCTAATAACAAGATTTCATGCCTTCACCTTATTCATTTGAATGAACCTTAAATATTACTCCATAATATAAGGAATCTACCTTAAATAAACTCATTTTAAATAAGAAAACACTTCACTCTTAAAAAAATTACATCAATCCTTATAAATCTCACATATCATTAACACACATAACTTCTCTTTTAATAAAATATTATGTTCCTTATATTTTTCAATTTTACATATATCCATTTAAGCTTATACCTCCTACACATTTATGGACTTTTCATATTTATACCATAAATACATTACAATTTTATGTGGTGGACTTTAATATTATAATCACATGATTTTGTTTTATATTATTAGTGCTATCTTAAAAAGTGATTTTTTTTAAAGTGTCTATACATTATAGCTTTTTCAAATTTATACCATAAATACTTTACTATTTTATATGGTGGATGTTGAGATTATAATCACACTCTTTTACTTTATATTATCTTAGATCCATATTAAGCTTGGATCTATCAAGTGGATAGAAGGATCAAATGTCTCGAGGTTTTCACCTTGAAAGATATGATCCCTCTTGGCACTTGATATATAAGGGGTTCAGATTGATGTAGGATGGTTATGTAACACTATGTATTATCTAAATTTGTCTCTATGTGTCTCTTTCTTATTCCCTCTCTCTCTCCCCCAACTCTCTATCTCTCTTTTCACCTACCCCTCCCACTCTATGTCTCTCTCTTTTTCTGAGTCTTTCTCCTCCATACCATATATATATATATATATATATATATATATATATATATATATATATATATATATATATATATATATATATATATATATATATATATCCCTCCATTTCTCCTTTATCTCTCTATTTGACCTCCCCAAACGAACACATTTTCTCTCCTCCATATTTATCCCTCTTCCTCCCTCCCTCTATTTCTCTCTCTTCCCCTTCTCTCCCTCTCTCTCTCCTCTCCTTATTTTTCTCTTCTTTCCTATCCTCTATCTCTCACTCTCTCTCCATCTCTCTCTTATCACTAGCTTTTTCTCTCCACCTCTATTTCTCTATGTATTTGTTCTTCCCTCCATCTGTAGCCCCCTTAGACTTCATCTCTCTCTCCCTTCGTCTCTCCTTCCCTCTCTTCCTTCCTCTCTCTCTTCCTTTCTCCCCCCCCCCCCCCCCTCTTCTCTCTCCCTATCTTAAAATTGATCCCATTGTATTGTATTTAAGAAAGTATCTAAATTAAAAAAATTCACTTGGTTGTAAATATTAAGCATATATGTTGGATCAATCATGTCTAAGAAAATACAATAATAAAAAACTTAAAAGAATCATGCATTTTTTTTCCTCTATCTTTGTTAGTCACATTGAAAGCTTTCATCCTTAGTTAAGATGGAATTGTGCTAGTACTTAATAATATTATTTATATTATACAAAATTTACATGTGTGTATACATAGAAATATTCCCATTTTTTATTTTATTAGAAAATTTATTTAATTTATATGGGAATATTTTTAGTAGTTGTCACTATAGAGGGTTTATAACTAATTATAACCTTTTTGCATTTAGATTTAACCAAAAAAATATTATAAAAATAAATGAAAGTAAAATATTTATAAAATATTTTGATTTTGACATAAGTTATTTTTTTGGTCATGTGGTATTGATAAGTGGTAGTATTGAACGATAACAAATTTTATTTACTTTAGAGAGATTTTTCGGGGAAAATCACATGGAATACCATTTTTCGACGCGTTTCGAACCAACAAGTGTGGTTCATCGTGAGGACAAGTTGAAGAAACAGATCCACCTAAGCAAGTTAAATAGGGAGAACCAGAACGGCTAGTTTGACTCTAGGACGGGGGTCAAAAATATTTTATTAGCTTAGTTAGTAAGAATTAGGACTAAAACATAATATTGAAGGGTACTTAGTTCACAAATATTAATAAAAATTAGAAATTAGTTAAATAATGGACTAAAAGCAATATATAAAATAATTTTATTTAAAAATATTATTAAAAATTATAAAATAATAATAAATAGATGCATCAAAGACCTAACCAATGTCAAAAAGAGGTTAGGTTAGTTAGGAAAAAATTAGTTAAAAATATTCAAAATAAAACTAATAAATAGATAAATGAAAATTAAATTAAAAATAAATAAGTAAATAAATCAATAAATAAATTAGTTACTACCAAAAACATAAAAATAATAAATAATAATAATAATAATAATAAAATAATAAATAAATAAAATAACAATAAAGATAAAATACTCAAAATAAATTAAAATGAATAAAAATAAAATAATAGAATCAAAAAACAAAGGACCTAAAAATTAAAAGCCTATAAATATTATTAAAAATTATCAATTAATTAATAATAAAATGGAAGAAAACCACAAGGTTAGGTTAGTTAGAAAAATAAGTCAAAATAAAAATAAACATTAGTTAAAAATGGTAATAAGAATAAAATAAATAGGTTAGTTAGAAAAAATTAGTTAAAAAGTCTGAGAAAATAAAAATAATAAAACGAATAAATAAATAAAATAAATAAATAAAATTAATAATTAAGAGGTTAGGTTAGATAGAAAATTAGTTAAAAATGGTAATAATAGAAGGAATAAATAAATAAAATAAGAATAAAAAATAATAAATTAGTTAAAAAGGCTCAAAAAATATAAAGGAATAATAGAACGAATCAATAAAACATAAATCATTTAAAATAAATAAGTTAATATTAAATAATTAATAATAAATAAAATAATAAATAAAGGAAAGTAACCCTAAGGAGGAGGGCGTAAACCAACTAGGAAGAGAGAGCAAGGACCCAACATCTACTAACTTTCCAGCCATCGTCTTTATGATTGCAAGGCCTTTTTTCAATCTCGAGTGCTTCCCTAAATTTAAGATGATGGAAATGTGAAACCCTAGCAATAACACTAGCCTCCTCAATACAAACATGATGATTGGTTTTCTCACCATGTTGAGCTAAAGCGGAAGACTTAGCTCTCCTATGTTTAAGGTCGGCAACGTGTTCGCTAATCCTTTCATTAATGCAGCGACGAGTCTCTCCAATATAGGGTGTCATGCCCCTACACCTGCGGTGCTCTTCCAACCGCTTATAGCGAGGTGCGGCACCACCGAACGCTTTCTTTTCACCAATACTCACCTTCGTGGACTACGCCTAATTCACTTGTCCTTACTTAGTTTGTTTTTCGCAACCAAGTAAAATGAATTTATCCTTTATACTTAATGAAGCCCATACTCATTCATTATCCATATGCAATTAACCAAGAACATCAACAATTGCAAACAAGTATAAACGGAGGGGCAACTCCCGAACAGTCTGCCCAACAATATATTATGATAATTTCTTCAATAATACATCATCAAGTATGCTTGGAAAAACTCAAAGTCTATACTTAGAATAATCTTACAATCAAGGCATAGAACAACCTTTTACAACATCAATGCCAATCTACACGGTAGGAGGGTGCTCACCCGAGACACCTAAGACTCCCCCTTAGACTCTGCACAATTTCCACCTCAAACCGCACTCTGCTCGACCTACGACTGACCTCCGGTAAAACTGCGCACTTCCACCTTAGAGCGCATGAGCTATGCGCACTCTAACTTATTTCTGCGCCTTCTTTTACCCCTTGTCCAATGCGTAGAAGAGATGCACTGTTCGTTGGTTGGATGTCCAAATGAGCTCGAGGCTCTCTGTATTTATACACATTTCTGCGTGTGTTTGGGGAGGGTGTCCAGCCTTAAGGCCGAACCCATAATCCATCACTACACGCCCACATGTGCTCCTCCACAAGTCGGCCTAGCTCCTTTTAGCCATCGCATATAAACAAGAGTTCAACACTTAGTTTATTTCAAGTGTTTCTCCGTGTCGTCGCACTTAATGTCGCATGTCATGGTGAGGATTGTCACATTTCGTCGCATAAGGAGCGCCCGCCCGTCGCAAGTCCGCCCGCTCGTCGCACCGATGTGCGCCTGCCGTGCCCGTGCGCTTGTCGCACCCGACGCTCGTCTGCCCGAGTTGCAAAGCCCTTACATCCTCCTCCACCTGAAATCGTTGTCGTCCTCGACAACATACCATCTCGGTAACTCTCTACCAAGATCATCATCAACCATGATGTCAACTCCTCCACATAAGGCAAACATCCCGCAACATATGTAGAATCTCATCTCCATCATGCTCCACCTTAGTGACTAACTGTCACCAAGACAACCATACCAAGGTATATACCTCTACGGTATGTACTTCATCAGATATCATCTAGATGCATGATTATTGACCCCTTTGTCACAATCTCCACTGCAACAACTCGTGTCAACCACATCATGTGTCACCATGTGAACCTCTATCATGATACTCCAACAAAATGTCAACACATCTCTGTACACTTTGCGACCCCATGTCTGAACTAGTTGGGTAGCTAATCCAACCATCACGCTCAATCCATGAGAGTGAACATCCTCATGCCATCATCTGTTGTTCCTCAAACATTTGCCACATCCTTGACTCATCAAGAATCCATCTCCACAATCCATGCTCAGGTCCATGGAAACTCCATCCATCTTCAACATGCCATGATGCTTGATGCCAAGCCATCCCTGCGCCATCAATCATACCTGCTCAACCATGTTTTAAGGACTCACTGCCATGAGTAGCTAACAATGAGCCCTATCTTCCTTTTTCATCTAAGAATATGTAGAGGGAGTAGAGCCTGAAGGCTCTCCCTCACTAATCAACTCAATCCATCTATCAGGATTCTCAATCTCCATCCTTTGTAGATATGCCTCCCGGTCTTCCTTCTGGACATCCGGCCTTACATACACCTCCTCATCATCATCATCATCATCCTCTACCAACTCTAGCCTCCTTGTCAAATCCAAGATGCTATCTGAAAGTGATCTAATGACCAATGACTGCTCCACAAGCTTTGTCTCAATAGTGGACAACCGCTTGTTCACCGTCTCCTTATCCTCCATTTGCATCACTCCTAATTTACAATCAGGCCTTGTCACACCAATGGTTGGAACACCAATGGGTACATCTTCCCTTCCATCATAAATGTAGAGCTTCCTCAAATGTGGTACAACCATAGCCTCAAATTGTTTCATGAATTCCATCCCCAATACAGCCTCATAGTCATCAATCCGCACTATAGTGAAGTCCACCTTCCCGGTCCATTCACCAAGTGTTGTGTCCACCTTCTCAGCTATACCAAGAATCTCCATAGGAGGAGAATTCACTGTCTTCATTTGTGCCTTTACCGGTACAAACTTCAGCCCAATTCTTCTCGCAGTATCTTCACCCATGAAGTTGTGAGAAGCCCCACTATCCACCATAGTGAGTACATGAGCACCTCCAACCTTCATCTGAACATACTCTAATCTGTTCCTTTCAGGATCTCTTCTAGAGACCACCTCCGTAGTAGCAGAAGCACCAAGTATTTGCATCATCCCCACATAAGCACCTTCATTCTTTCCATCAGATTGTGCAATAGCAGCCACTTTCGGTTTAGAAGGACAATTCTTTACCGTATGTGGACCAGCACATATCCAACACTTCAAAGGTTTCTTCATCTTCGAACTATCATCCGATTTCGAAGCATCTTCCTTCTTCTTATCTTTCGGTTTCTCAAACTTCTTCTTCCTATCATCAGAAGTTTCATCATAATGTTCCACCAACCTGTCAACAGCAGCAAAAGCTTCTTCAAGTGTCCTAATCTTCTGCCTCTTCACTTCATTGCGTGCCCAAGGCTTCAACCCAATAATGAAGTTGAACACCTTGTCCCTTTCCGCCATGTCAGGAAGTTCCAAAGCTGCACTTGCAAACTCCCGTTGATATGCTTGTAGGCTTCCAGTTTGTTTTATGTACTTAATCTTCGTCCTTGCTTCCCATGTTTCATCTTGAGGACTGAAATGAGTCTGCAAAGCCTTCTTCATGTCATCCCACGAAGAAATGTCATCAGCACTACCATTGACAATCTGATCTAACCTCCTTCGCCACCACATCTTAGCATCCTTTGTTAAGAACTGAGCAACTACCTTGACCTTTGTCTCATCATCAGATAGACCCAAACGTTCCAAGTATTGCTCCATGTCCCATAGAAAGTTGCCAAGAGTCTTTGCATTCCTTGTGCCATCATAAGATTCCGGTTCCTTGACCTTCATATGAGGTACTCCTCCACCTGAGTTGTGCCTCACTGCCTTCTTCAACACTGCTATCTCATCATTGGCTCCGTCAAGAGTTTTCCTCAAGTTCACGATCTCTGCAAGACCCTGATCCCTTGCTTCTTCAACCTCTTTGACCCTTACTTCAAGTTGTGTACACATAAGATCAGTGTACTCATACTGTGTTCGGAGTTCATCATGTTGTGTTCGGAGTTCTTCGAGCTCTTCTCTTGTCTTCAAGTTGATCTCTTGCTCTTTAGCAAGCAAGTCCATCTTCTTATCCCAAGAAGTCTCCATAGCCTCCATCTTTTCCAACACCTTCTCAATGAACCCAATAGTAGTATCCTTCATTACATGACTAGACCTAGCCTGAGAATCAGTTGCCATCTCTAACAACTTCTTACTCTTTTGCAATCTAGTTTCGACCATTCAACAGCTTTACCAAGTCACCTGCAATTAGAACCAACCCTTGTTCCACCTCGTGTGAAACGGTTTCCTTCACCTGCAGTACCTGTCACGAGCAAACCTTGCTCAAACCGAGTCTTGAAACTACCTTCAAATGCTTCAACACCTGAACCTGTTCAAGTCTCAATATCACATGTTATCAACTTCAAACCTTCACGAGCAAACCCTGCTCACCAGCTCCAACCGAGCTCTCATACCACTTTCACTTTGGTGAAGGTGTGTAGCAGCTACAACCTTCAATACCGGATCAGCTGCTCCGATACAACTTGTCACGCCCCTACACCTGTGGTGCTCTTCCAACCGCTTATAGCGAGGTGTGGCACCACCGAACGCTTTCTTTTCACCAATACTCACCTTCGTGGACTACGCCTAATTCACTTGTCCTTACTTAGTTTGTTTTTTGCAACCAAGTAAAATGCATTTATCCTTTATACTTAATGAAGCCCATACTCATTCATTATCCATATGCAATTAACCAAGAACATCAACAATTGCAAACAAGTATAAAGGGAGGGGCAACTCCCGAACAGTCTGCCCAACAATATATTATGATAATTTCTTCAATAATACATCATCAAGTATACTTGGCAAAACTCCAAGTCTATACTTAGAATAATCTTACAATCAAGGCATATAACAGCCTTTTACAACATCAATGCCAATCTACACGGTAGGAGGGTGCTCACCCGAGACACCTAAGACTCCCCCTTAGACTCTACACGATTTCCACCTCAAAACGCACTCTCCTCGACCTACGACTGACCTCTGGTAAAACTGCGCACTTCCACCTTAGAGCGCATGAGCTATGCGCACTCTAACTTATTTTTGCGCCTTCTTTTACCCCTTGTCCAATGCGTAGAAGAGATGCACTGTTCGTTGGTTGGATGTCCAAATGAGCTCTAGGCTCTCTGTGTTTATACACATTTTTGCGTGTGTTTGGGGAGGGTGTCCACCCTTAAGGCCGACCCCATAATCCATCACTATACGCCCACATGTGCTCCATTTAGCCATCGCATATAAACAAGAGTTCAACACTTAGTTTATTTCAAGTGTTTCTCGGTGTCGTCGCACTTAATGTCGCATGTCGTGGTGAGGATCTTCGCATTTTGTCGCATAAGGAGCGCCCGCCCATCGCAAGTCCGCCCGCTCGTCGCACCAATGTGCGCCCGCCGTGCCTGTGCGCCCGTCACACAAGACGCTCGTCTGCCCGAGTTGCGAAGACCTTACATAGGGGGTCCCACAGGAACAAGGGATCAAATAAACACCTTTCATATCCTTAGGGTCGATAGGATCCTTTACAGATCTTAGGGATATGAAAGGTGTTTATTTGATCCCTTCTTCTTGTGGGACCCCCTATATTGGAGAGACTCGTGGCTCCATTAATCAAAGGATTAGCAAACACGCTCCGGACCTTAAACATAGGAGAGCTAAGTCTTCGGGTTTAGGTGAAATGCTAAGAAAACCAATCATCATGTTTGTATTGAGGAGCCTAGTGTTATTTCTAAGGTTTAGCATTTCCATCATCGTAAACTTAGGGAAGCGCTTGAGATTGAAAAAAGGCCTTGCAATCTTAATAGAGACGATGGCTGGAAAGTTAGTAGATGTTGTGTCCGTGCTCTCTCTTCCTAGTTGGTTTACGCCCTCCTCATTAGGGTTAATTTCCTTTATTTGTTATTTTATTTATTATTATTTATTTAATATTAACTTATTTATTTTAACTGATTTATGTTTTATTGATTTATTTTTATTGATTCCTTCTATTATTCCTTTATATTTTTTAAGTCTTTTTAACTAATTTATTATTTTTTATTCTTATTTTATTTATTTATTCTTTCTATTATTACCATTTTTAACTAATTTTCTATCTAACCTAACCTCTTAATTATTAATTTTATTTATTTATTTTATTTATTTATTCATTTTATTATTTTTATTTTCTCACACTTTTTAACTAATTTTTTCTAACTAACCTATTTATTTTATTCTTATTACCATTTTTAACTAATTTTTATTTTTATTTTTATTTTATTTTGACTTATTTTTCTAACTAACCTAACCTCTCTGTTTTCTTCCATTTTATTATTAATTAATTGATAATTTTTAATAATATTTATAGGCTTTTAATTTTTAGGTCCTTTGTTTTTTGATTTGATTATTTTATTTTTATTCATTTTAATTTATTTTGATTATTTTATCTTTATTGTTATTTTATTTATTTATTATTTTATTATTATTATTATTATTATTTTTATGTTTTTAGTAGTAACTAATTTATTTATTGATTTATTTACTTATTTATTTTTAATTTAATTTTCATTTATCTATTTATTAGTTTTATTTTGAATATTTTTAACTAATTTTTTCCTAACTAACCTAACCTCTTTTTGACATTGGTTAGGTCTTTGATGCATCTATTTATTATTATTTTATAATTTTTAATAGTATTTTTAAATAAGATTATTTTATGTATTGCTTTTACCGTCCATTATTTAACTAATTTCTAATTTTTATTAATATTTGTGAACAATAACTAATTTCTAATTTTTATTAATATTTGTGAACAATAATATGTTTTAGTCATAATTCTTACTAAATAATAAAATATTTTTGACCCTGGTTGTAGAGTCAAACTAGCCGCTCCTTTTTGCCTATTTAACTTGATTAGCTGGATCTGTTTAACTTGGTTAGCTGGATCTGTTTCTTCTTACTAATCTGTTTGTTCAACTTGTCGTGACTATGAACCACACTTGTTGGTGGACAAATGGTATTCCATTTTGTTTTCACCAAAAAATCTCTATAAATTGATATGGATCACAGAAGCGTCAACTCTATTATTGAAATTTTATTTACATTTTAATAATATTCATAGTAAATTGGGCGTGAATATTTAATAGTGTGGTCATATTGTTATAAAATATTTTGATTGTGAAATAAGTTATCGTTTTTGACCATGTTGTATTGATAACCAAGGTATTGCCCCATGGTATTGTAACAAAGCCTATTTACACCATGATGATGGTTAAGAATATTTTCATCAATTTCAATATGGTTATGGAATCATTATTTTAATTTTCAAGGTAAAACGGATTTTAATTGATAGCTACTACTTATATTTTTTAATGTGGCATGTAGGTTAATTTTTTATCTAAAATGTTGTTCTTAATTTTATTAATTAAAAAAATCAAATTATAACAAATTTAATTTTATTATATTACTTTTAACTTTTTTTATTGATTGAATCAACATTTAAATATCTAAAGTCATACTTGAGAGTAACTTTATTTATGTGACTTTAAACTTTTTATTTATTATTTTTACTTTTTTATTATTAATTGAGCCAACATTTAAATGTTTACAACTATACTAAATTTTGAGAAACATTCTTACATTACAGTTACATTTCTCCCATAATCTAGGTCTATTAATAGTGCTACCTTAACAATTGACTTTTTGATAAGTGTGCATACCTTGTCATTATATGCTAAACTTTTGGCATTCCATTAAGATAAGATGTTCACACTAAAAACATTTGTTTTTCTTTTTTCTTGATATTTTATATTATATTGATATCAAAATATGTGTTTATAATACAACAATGATCATTTTCAATGCAGGTTGTCATGATAAGAAATAAAAGTGTATTTTTTTGGACTTTTTTGATTGTCTAGGAACTCATAGTGTGACAATAGTTATGTCAATTTAGGAAATTTTGAGTGCATAATTTGGAAAATAAAATCCAGAGAGCTCAAAGTTATGGAAATTCAAGTTATATTTAGAGAAAATTAGGTGAAGATTTTTGTAAATCTAAGTTATAGTTGTTAAACTTCAAAATTTTAGGTGTACTATATGTTTTTGATGGTGCTCAATCCATTTCCACCATTAAAAACACTATTAAAACATTGCCCCTACCACATTTTAAAAAAAAAATTGCTGCAGTCCCAAAATTCCTCACCCTAGCCAAAAATAAATCATTAGAAACAAAGTCCATGAAGTGAAGTTATGTACATTTGAAATTCCACAATTTTTTTAGAGTTTTTTTTTTTTTTTTTTGTGATGGTTGCAAATTCCACTTATTTGATCATTTTTTTTATATTGAGCACATATTCCACTTAAAAGAATTCTTATAAATTTAGAGAAATGTGACATTTGTGATGGAGGTAGACATTTGGCCTTTAACAAACTAGTAGTTTTGGTAAACTATGGTATCTATCCATGGTACCTGAACAATGTAAGAAAACAAAACAGAAACCATGTACAATTAAAAGTGGACAAATTTTTAACGGGTAGTCTATGTTTTTCCAGTCATATTTTTTGTAAATCCAAGTAAAAGTTCTCAAAATTCATAATTTTAACTTCCGTACAAGTTAATCCATTTCCACCACCAAAAACATGATTCAAATAGTGCATCTACAAGATCTTTTGAATTGTTTTTTAAGGGGATTCACGCCACTTTTGACTGCCAAGGCATTCCTGCCCCTGGGTAGTGGACTCCAATTTTTAAGGGTTTTTTTGGATAATGGATGCAAATTTCAAAGATTGGATAAATTTTGATAGGGAGCGCATATTTTAGTCAAACATATTCTTATACATCTAGTGAAATGTGACATTTATGATACACTTAGATGTGGTAGAATAGGCACTCCCAATAATTGATTTTTATTGTTGGTAGTTAACAACCCCATGATATTAAAAACCTACAATTTTTAAGCTATTTTTTCTGGATGGTTGCAAATTTCCCAAATTAGGTAAATTTTGATACGGAACTCATGTTTTAGTCAAACATATTATGATTCTATGTTAGAGGGCACCATAAATAAGGAAGGAAGATATTGAAGGAATCAAAAGCTCATTTGCAAACAAGTATTGAAGATTTTAGAGGTTTAAATACTCAGAGGTTCATTTACAAACATCACAGGTCTAGAACAAAATGAATGCTCATGAGAAAAAAAACTCAGAGCATGGATTAGAATCAAGAAGCCAATATCATGAACAAGTTGTTGCTCCAGTTAACAATGGTGGGGCAGGGAGATCTGTACGACCTAGAAAAAGGCCAGCAAAATACAATGATTATATTCCTTGGGATTTTGTAGAACTGGATAGCGACCCAGAAAGCTTGGTGGGGCTTGGTGGACTAGAGGAAGAGGACATCCTAGTGGAAGTGGTGGAGGAGGAGGAGGACAACATGGTGGAAGGAGGACAACCAGTGGTGGAAGTGGTGGAGGAGGAGGAGGACAGCTTGGTGGGCGAGGACAACTACAACCTAGTGGAAGTGGTGGAGGACAACTTCAGCCTAGTGGAAGTGGCCGAGGAGGACGAGGACAGCCTGGTGGAAGAGGAGGGTTGAAAAAACCTCTTTTCTATGATTGGGAACGGATAGTAGATGTATTCAAGATCTAGAAAGATATTTTCTCATGCTGGTTAGGATTGTAGTTAGACTATAATTAGATTTTCATTGCTGTGATATGTATCATCATTTATGTTTCAATTTCTTGACTGCAAGTGTCCTCAAAAGTGAGCTTAGCAAGACTCAGATTCATTCTATATTTTTGCATCTATGAAATATTCAAGTGTTAGAAATGGAGCTAAGGAAATGAAGCTATGTAAAATTGCCAAGTACAATTTTTTTTCTGAGATTCTTTGGTTATGTACTAGAGCTTGAATATATTTTGACAAATAAATCATTAAAAATGGAGCTAAGGAAATGAAGGTATGTAAAATTTCCAAGTACAGTTTTTTTAGATTTTTTTGGTTATGTACCAGAGTTGAATATATTTTGACATGTTTGTGTGGAGGTTTTGTGTAGAGGTTCTAAGGTCTGATACCATGTGCAAGTTTGCCCTTACACAAAACCCTTAGGTTTTGGTAAAAGTTCCAAACACAAAACCCTTAGGTTTTGGTAAAAGTTCCAAACCAGTAACTAAGATCCCTACTATAGAGATGTCGTGATTCTTACAACAGTTTGACACAAACCAATTCTTATTTATAAATCTAAAAATGTGATTGGATCTTTATCCCTTCTTTGAAAGTCTTAGCCACTATCCCTCACTGTCCACTACTACTGAAATATTCACCTGCGGCCTTGTTAGATCTCGGTCGTGTAGATGTCAAGATGAAGAAAAGCTCACATATTGTTAATAGAAGAAGAACCTCAGACTTGTTACTTTTGTCCAGACGTGCGTTATTTACCAAATTCAATCCTGTAGCTTTAATTGCAGAATTTTTTTGATAGATCTATTGTGGAGTTGAGGAGAATTCACATTCGAGACTTGTGAAGTGAGTATAGTTTTTTGAGACCGAAGTTCTATGGCCCCTGTACCAAACCGAATGAAACTTTGGAACTAAACTCGTGGAGATCAGAAGCACGAACCCGAGCAGGGATATTCTAGTTTTTGTTTTTGTGTGATCAATTCTTTCCTTTGTCTCTGACTACGTAAAGTTCTGGCACCATGCATAGAGTATTCATGAGATTCAAGTAGATCTTTGGGTAGTAAAATGTATCCGTACATGATTAGTAAAATGTTGAACGATGTATCCGTACATGATTAGTAAAATGTTGAACGAAAAACTAAGGCTGAATGAACATGAATAGGAGATTGAAGAGGAATTCACACATAAATTTCATGGTTTTTGCATTCAGTTATTTTGACAGCTTCCATTTTTCTTTGTGATATTTCATTGGTTTGGCTTACGAACATTATTTCTCTGGCTAAATTATTTTTTCATGTGGTCATGTTTATTGCTAATATGATGTTTCTGAGATCTATAGATCTGAATGTTTTATTAGGATCTTCTAGTTTCGCTAAAAAGTTATGTTTAACCTAGTTTAATATTATTAGATTTTCTGTTGGAAGTAATGTTTTTATGATAATTTTTATTAGTTTCGCTAAAAACTGAAGGGAGATTTCCTTCATTAGGAGATCTACTGCTAGTGAGCTCTGGAAGGTCTGTTTAACTACTGTCTGGATTCCCTCTAGACGTTCTGTCAAAACTTTCCCTCTGCCTCTTCTGTTCTGTCTAACATTGTGCATAATGGATCTATGTTCGTTTTGTCAAAACAAATGGATGTTATTTTCTATGGACCGGATCCATCCGTCTGACGATTATTCATCTCAGCATCAGCAATGCTTGGCAAGAAATGAGTTCCTCATGTCTAGCTGCAGTGGAGAGCATCCTGAAGGGTGATTCAGCTTCTCATGGAAGCTCCAGGTCGGAATGACTTCGTTGAAGCTCCTCAATGGCGATGGCAATGGCAATTAGAGCACTGCCATGATGTCATGTGGATGTCGGATTTGGCCAAACGGGGTCTCTACATTCGTTGCAGACGGTGTAATAGAGTTTCGCAAATCTGAATGTCTTCGGTAGATGATGGCTCAAACCTTTTTTATGCTATCGTTATTCAGTTTTCAGATTTGCGCAGTGAATATTAAGAAGTTGAGCATCGTATCATAGGAAGAGACATACGCTGTCAGATATTCTCTCAACTCATAGTTATCGGAGGAGTGCCCATCGTGTTGAGGATACCTCAGAAGCCAACTGATTCTAGCACAATTCAGGAGATCAACTCAGAAGGCCGCGGACCAAGTGGATCATGTAGATCTGTCATTAAATGGGCTCACGGGAACAAATTTATGGCTGCCGGAGATTGATTCGACTCAAAATGATTCATCCATCAATTCCACTGCGCACAAATCATAATGGCCTTTCTTTTCTAAACATATCCTTGCAGAGATGTGGTGTTTACATGTTGATTTGCTCAGCACTAATATATTTATGTAGATTTGATATTTAAAAGTGTGAAGTTTATTATGTGGTATGTTATTATCATTGTAATGTGAAAAATCAATTATAGAACAGATTAGCATAATTTTAAATTGGTGGATTTTTGATGCATAAGGTGACACAAGAACATATCAAGAATTTGATTATATATAATTTGTTCATAGGTTACTTTGTTATGTTTAAGAGGTCATCTTGTAAAATTGACTTCTAAATTTCTTATATTCAGACTGCCTTGCTTGGGAACACACGGGAAGACCATAGGATGGTTCAGTATCTAGACTGACCAGTTGTGCTCCTTAGGTTTAGAAAGGTCAATTGTGTGTTATGTTGATTTAAATGGAGGTTCATATTGTTGTTGTAATATGTGTTTTAAAAGTTTTCAATGACTACCAGTGATACATATAACATATTGTTGTTCTAAAATGTGCTTTGAAAGTTTTCCATGTAAGCATTAAGTTGGAGATAATGCTTCCATGTGATGTGTACTTGTGAGTGTGAGTCCCTAAGCTCCAATCTAGAAGATGTTGATTCCTATTTAATGATTTGGAGTCCTGATGTACATGTGTTGAACTCTGTAATTTATGTCCTATATATTTGTACATGTGGTGATCAATAAAACTATCTAAGTGTGGTTTGTTGTGTGCAATCAATTGCTCTCTCTGCTCTCTCTATTTCAACACTTTTTCAACCTGGATTGAAAATAATAAAATCCATTTTTCCAACATGGGTTGAACTATACTTTTGAGAAGAGAAGTTGTTATTCATAGGAATAATGTACTAAATGCAGGGAGTTCATAAAATCTTCCCTTTCAACATGGATTGATCAAAACTTTTAAGGAGTTGATATTGATAGGAATGATGCACTAAATGTAGACTCTATTAATTGAGTTTTTGAAAAAGAAATTATGTGTATTATAGATTATACCATTAGGATTTTTCTGAAAATAGATATGGAATCCTTTAATTTTATAAATAAATTAATAGTACATATTTACAATGAAACATAAACACTTATATACTTGGTAAGAAGTAGGTCTACTAGTTAGTTAGAGACTAGAAATTATGGAAAATTCTATTAAATGAGAATATCCACTTCAAATATTGTATTGTCTATCACATCCAAAAGCTATCTATCTCTATCTCATAAGTTATATGCATGCTTTCATGTATATGAAAAAATTGGTTTTTAGCCTGGGGCATTTCTTTTTTCTGATATGAAAATTTTGGCCTTGAGTGGGGAGTTTTTCTTTTTTTGGGGGGGGTTGACACAGTTTTTCTTTTTTCCCTCTTAGTTTGTTATGGAATTTCCATCTCACAATTTTTTACACCTACTATAATTGGTCACACAAGTGTTTTGGGGTCCTTTCTTTGTAGTCTTGGACAATGAGCTTTTGGATTTTGGCCACAATGCATGTAATCAACCCATTTTTATATTTCAAAAAGAAATTAATAGCAAAGATTTTCCATCATTGATCTCCTGTTCATCACCTTATTCATGTAAGGAAACTAAACTTTCATTTCCCCAACAAAAAATGGATCCATTCCTTCAACCATTCAAATTGTTTTTAGTGAGATAACCCTAGCGTCAAATATTTTCCACAAAATCCTTTAAAACCTCATCTAAATAAAGAAAAAAATGGTAGTAGGGGATGATATTCAATGGCTGCTAGAAGCTTTTGAAAAAGGCCATTGGCTGCAATAAGATTTTGAAAATATACTTCTATATTGACCTAAGTTTGATAGTAGAATTTCATTTTTATGATTTTAAAGTTATTTGATCCTATTTTGATGGTGTTGTGTGCATGTGAGGATTGAATTTATCTCAATGCTATTAAATTTTAAGAATTATATATATGTATATTTTTTTAAATCATTATCAACAATGATAATTCAGTGGTCTATCTAAATAATTAAAAAATTCTATTGGTTATATTTTATTTTAATTTGTTAATATGTATTTAGAATTGCTTATGTTTTAATTTTTTAAATAAAATAGTTTCAAAATATAAAAATTGTGGTTATATATAGCATTCAAATTATGTATATTGTCATCAATGTGATATGTATTATCATTTATGTTTCAATTTCTTCAATAAAATAGTTTTGAAATATAAGATTTGTAGTTGGATACAACTTCTATATTATAAATGTATTTTTATTGGAATATTATAACATTTTATTAAATCCTAGGTTTTTTCATTGTAAAACACAAAAAGGTAGTACATCCCTTTATGGAATGATGAGTCAAATTATTATTCCATGGAATGAATTATGTGTGGTTAAAAATATTTCATTGACCCTACTATAGTTTATCTATTGTCCAAAGTAAATGGTTTAAAAGTGACCTTCCTTCACTTGTTGCATGACCTCTCCATTCTAGGGGTGATGTAGAGGCACATAGAAAACAATTAAAACTAAGAAAGGGGATTAGTCTCAATAATAAAAATGGAGAGTGCAAATCAATTAGCAATATTGAAGTCTCTAATAATTTCTAACTAGTTTGTCAATCCTTCCTATACTTTGCTAGTTGGATCTAAACCTACTTAAAAATGGAAGAAAAAGACAACTTGTTATCATGCATAATTCTCCACCCCAACTAAGGGAGCTTGTACTATGTAGTCATTTATGAATTTTGCAATATTGCTAAATTAATATGTGAATGTAGGTGTGCAAATAAATACTCATTTTTATAAAAATGGGGGTTTAAAATTGAATATTTTGTTTGAAATTTAAGATTTGAATTCTAAGGTCAAAGTTCCATTAACAATATTAAGATATAGAGGAAAAAATTATAAATACTTTACAATAATGTTACAAATAATAGTTTTGGTATTAAAAGAAAGTGGTGATTGACATCATTTTTATTTTTCATTTATTGTCAAGGGTAAGTCTTTGTGAAAAAACTAAATTTAAATGTAGAGAATGCTACTACCTCATTATGTAGATATAGATTTGTCAAAATTTCTTAAGATACTTGACATTATGGATGTTTAGATAAAACCTCATGCAACCTATATAATTTTTCTTGGTTTCTTGGAGATTATAAATCTACTCTCTAGTTATAGTGGCAACTAGTAAGAATAATCTCAAAATTATCCTTAGCCTAAATCACTTTAACTAATTATTATTTTTTTAAGGAAAATTTCCATCTCATCTTCCTCTCTCAAATAAGTGAGCACCATGTATTATTGAAATGTACCAATCTTAAGTGAAGTTAGAATGTCCTCAAAATTGACATTATTATGTAATTAAGTGTCATTTCAATAGATGTTTTGAAGCTACAAATTCATTTAAAGTTGACCTACTTCAATTACTCATTTCATGACCTCTCCACTAGAGGGGTGATGTAGAGGAACATTTCAAACAAGTTAAACTAAGAAAAAGGATATCGAGAAGGTGCAACACTGTATATTACAAAAATCTACTTCACTTAATTGTTGTATGACCTATCACTTGTTGTTTAAAATTTCTATTAGGTTAAATTCAATTAAATTAAAAAATTAATTATTTTGACAGCTAATGGCTTTCCTATTTTGTTTTTAACCCATGGATTTTTCCATAGTATTATTATCTAATGTATATTATAAGTGATGCATAATTCTATTTAGATTTTCCAAATTTCCCCTATTTAGAGTGTGTGATTAATATTAGTTTCTTGATATTTACCCTCTCAAATTCCCCAACTCATTTTATTTGGTTGCACAAAATAATAGAGATAGATAATCATATGGTAATCTCTGAATCTCAAAATTAGGTTTTGTATCATTAACCACATTACAAAATCACTCTTATACAAGACAATGTTTCACTTACTTTGCTTTAGGTGAAGCTCAAAAGTCCTTAAATTGAGAAATAATTAACTCATATTTCAATCAAAGCTTTGAAACTTCAAATTGATCCGAATTGGATCCTAAAGAAATCTAAGTTTTCATAACTCTGAAAAATTCATGCCAAAGTTTCAAAGACTTACAAAGGTCGAGCTTATGAGAAATACCCTCAGAACAGTTGTAATTTTTGAACAACACAGAGCAACGAGGACCCTCAGTGAACAGACCGTTGGCCCATGGTAATGCCCTACCACGAAAAAACAAAATGGGAGGTTCTTTTGTGAAAGAGGAGAGGTTTCTCATATGTGATTAGTGAAAAGTCTCTAATCACATATCGCTGGGAAAACTCCTCAAAGATGGAAAAACCTAGAGCGACCTCGACCCGAAAAGTAAAAAATTGTACGAAATTTTCCCCTTCCGTGAGAGGTGGGTCCCACACACAAACCGACAGGATATCGGAAGGGCTTCGAGTGGTAAGCAGTTTCAACCGAGTCCTGCCTCATGCCACACACTCGGTGCCATGCACCGCGGAAGAGAGAGAAAACTACTCGCATCGGGCGGGTAAACTTCATGCAACTTACCCGCCCGACATGGACGGAGACCGTAGGATCTCGAGGCTCCAGATCGATGGCAGGCATGGGATCCGATGGATGACGAGATTCAACAGGGTAAACAAGCTAAGTTGTATAAATTTTGAATTACGGCATGAACGATGAGTTGGCAGAAGAATCATGTTCATGGGAAATCTCGGAGTCAAATGGAAATAATGACCGTTCAAACGTTTCCAAGGGAAATGACACTCAGTTTGTTACGAAATAGGTGGCCACCTCCTGCGAAGTGTTACGCGGTGATGATGACGCAGAACAGGGGAATTCAAACACAGAGAGGCAGAAGAACTAGAACGTTGGGAAGCGGAAAGGAATAGTGAGAAAGGAGATTGGCTTTAAATCCACGAACTCACAGAGACAAAGTAGGAATTGAGAAAAGCGAGTAGAAAGCTAAGAGCAAAGAACAGAGAAAGTAAGTTGAGCTAACCTGCAGAGCAAAGGCAACGTCAAGATAGAGTTAGAGAGAATCATAGAGTCTGTGTACTCTAGAGAAGGCTTGAGAGGTTCAAGTGAACTCCTCGACATAGGAATTTCATGTATGAGTCTGAGATTGGGCTCACACTAGTGTGACCAATAGAGGTTGATTTTCAGTAAGGGCAGTCTGTGTAGTCCAGAGACTTGGGGGATCCAAGTCGAGTCCTACTGATTTATATATATTGAGTGAGACTCAAATTGAGCTCACTGTTGTAAAAACCCTGCTTTGAAAACATAATAGAGAGGCCACCACTGAAGGCTAGACCAGGAGACATAGCCGAGGAGCATTGGGTGAACTCCTTATTAAAATTGTTGTATTTACATGTTTTCGTGTTGTGTTTTCTCTAACTGCTTCAATGTCTATGTATTTCATAATCTTATCAAACCGTTGCACAAAGTAACATAGGAACATCCATTCACATGAGTGTGTAATACCTTTAATTCTTTGTCCTCGATAAATTCGAGATTAAGTGGTATCAAAGCTCTAGGTTACTAAGGTTAGACAAGCTTGTGCTAGATTTTGTTGATGAATGCTAACTAGATCAAAGCTTAAATTAGGAGAAGAAGAATTGGTTGAGGCTAACCCTGAAATTGGAAGAGTCTATCCTAAGAGAAAAATGTCAGAAGAAAGTTCCTTGGAATTAGTCCTCCAGTTCATGGATAGTTTTATGACCATGAGAGCCATGGTGGAGGAAAAGTATAAAGAAATTAAGAGAGGTAGGGAAGAAGATTCAACAAAATCCAAACAAGATAAAGGAGTAGAAGAATCTCTCCTCCATTACCATTCTAAGGGAAAAGGGAAAGAACAAAAGTTGCCCACACCTCCTAGTAGCCTTGAAAAAAAAAAGAAAATGTCTTTGATTAAATTAGATGTTAAATTTGATTTGTTGATATATGATGGAGAGTTGAATGCAAAGAAGCTCGATAATTGGATTAGACAGATTTATGTTTATTGTAGAGTGCAGAGCATTGATTCAGACAAGAGTAACATTCAGCTCGCCAGCCTATGCCTTGGAGGCACTGCCTTGGTATGGTGGGAAGGAGGGAGACAAGGTGACATGAGGAAGCATGGTAAAATTCTTTCTGTCTGGAGTGAATTTTTTTCTGCAATTAAAAATAAATTCTATCCACTAGCCTATATGTAGCAAGCCATGATGAGATGACAAACTCTTTGCCAACTAAAAGGGAAAAGTGTACAAGGCTACACTCAAGAATTTAGGAAAAGATCTTTGATTATAGGAATTTCTTTAGACTCACCTGAAACTCTGTTGAAGTATATAGGTGGTCTACATAGTTATTTAAGATATACCATTCTCATGTTTAATCCCAATCGCATAGATGAGGTATTTGTTCAAGCTACACATCTGGAGGCTAGAGGTAAGAATGTGAACCTAGAGTTTGGGGATCATCAAAACCCACTACAAGCAAGAATAAGGAGAAAAGAAAATAGAAAAGGAAAGAGAGGAAGATAAATATTGTAGAAAAGACCAAATCTTCATGCACTCATTGTAAGAAGGATGGGCATGATGATGACCATTGTTGGATCCTGCATCCGGAGCTGAGACCCAAGAAGTTCGAGGGCAAAAAGAAGAAGGTTGATGCAGCCATGAAAAAGGATTTAGGGTCAGACTGAGGAGATCAAACAACAATCGTAGCCACAGGTATAAAAGGAAAAAATTCTGAAGCATCTACTATTAATTCTACACAATCTACTCATAATGAAGAAAATGAGAGGAAAATACCTGAGCTTTTCCATATTCGAGTTATTTCCAATCATCAAAAGATCGATACTTTGTCTGATAGTGGCTCACAAGTAAAGAAGTTGGGATTACTAACCACGCCTCACAAGAAACCATATCCATTAGGTTGGTTATGTGATAAAGCAAAGCTACAAGTGACTAGACAATGTAAACTTAAGTTTTCTTTTGGGTGAGCATTTGTAGATGAGGTTGAGTTAGATATAGTTCCTTTGGATATATGTGGAATTGTTTTAGGAAGTCATTATTTGTATGATAGGAAAGCTATTTTATATAGAGCTGAGAACAAGTATCAACTCGTTAAAGATGGAATTGAATATATTGTAAGAGCTCATAATCTCAAGAATAATTATACTCTCATAAACTTAGGGAAGATGAAAAGTAATGTAAATTCATGTAAACAATTTTTACTGATGGTTGTAAAGGGAAAGAAACCTCATAAAACCAGTATATTTGAGGGCTATAATGCTAAACAGCAAGCTAATTTAGAAAAAGTTGTTCTAGAATATGATATACTATTTCAAGAACCTAAAGTTCTGCCACCCAAAAAGGAAATAGTACATGATATTAATTTGCAGCAAGATGCTCCATTGCATAACATCAGAATGTATAGGTTGTCCACTTTAGAGAATGTAGAAATCAATAAGCAGGTACAGGAGTTGCTCGAGAAAGGGTTCATAAGACCTATCACATCACCATGTGGGTCTCCAATTTTCTTGGAGAGAAAGAAATATGGCTCATGGAGAATTTGCATTGATTACCAAGCATTGAATAAGATAACAATAAAAAATTGTTATCCCCTTCCTCGCATAGATGTTCTATTAGATGAGTTAGGGGCTATCATGAGGTTAGAGTTGCAGAGCAAGATGCATGGAAGACTCCTTCCAAAACAAAGCAGTGATTGTATGAGTGGTTGGTTATGCCTTTTGGATTAACTAATGCTCCTGCTACTTTCATGAGAGAAATGAATGATGTACTCCGACCTTTTCTTGATGATTTTGTCATTGTATATTTGGATGACATTCTTATATTTAGTAAAACATGGGAATAACATTTAAAGCATGTCAAGCAGACTCTAGATGTTTTGAAAAGAGACAATCTTTATGTTAAGCTCTCAAAATGTGAATTTTGCAAAACATCTTTGAATTATTTGGGTCATATTGTAGGGGGTGGTTAATTGAAGATAGATCCCCCTAAGGTTGCAGTCATTGTAAACTGACCTAAATCAAAATCTGCTACATAAGTTAGAAGTGTTACACAAAATATTTTCACCATGACTATTTGCAGTCAGTATGGGTCTATCATCATTCATACTGTCCTCCTTAGCAAGTCTCAAACTTGAGCTCTTCATATCAAGCTTTAAAAATGAGAGAAAGTCCTTGAAAATCAATAAAGCTCTCGTTCCGCACTTTCTCTTACTGTTACCTCTGGTCCTGCACCCCTTGTTCATGTTACCTGTGGACCTACCCGCTCTGTCTCTAAAGGAGTGGGTGCGGACCCCTGTGAAAGTCAAAAAGGCGCAAGTTTATTCTTAAAAACTCACTTTGGGTCAATTCTAGATGATTCTAGAAGGAAACTTGACATGGATGGTTCGCTCCTAGGTGGTTCATGCATCCCAAAAGTGAAGGAGCTAATCCCTTGATGAGGGGAGCTTATCCCTTTGAAGGAGGGCTTTATCCCTTTGAAGGAGGACCTAGTAACTTCCTTCCATTGCACTATAAATTAAGGCATTGGGCTGGTTGCTAGGGAGGTTAGAAGCTGAACATTTTTTAGGGTAAATGCTATTGGAATTGAGACTTCCTAGTTAAGCTTGAGAGGAGAGATTACATACCTTTTGGCTTCATTGGGAAGAGAGTGAAACTTGCCAAAGTAGAGGAGACTTCTTGCTGGACCCTGGGAGGAGCTTGTACAGCATCAAGGCACCAAGGTTGTAAAGTTCTTCTTTGATTTAAGTTAATAAAATCAGATTCATTTTTCTCAACAAATTGTCTTATGTGATTTGTTTCATGAATTCCTTGATCATCATGATAAGTATGATTTATTATATTGGCTTTTCAGGTGCTATTTAATGTGTGTGCTTGTTTGTGTTTGCATATTCTCTATAAGGGAGCTCATTTGGATCAACGGAGTGAGGCTTCCACAAACTTGCATTGGACCCAAGGTAGGCCTAAAACACTTGTTTTCCTTTATTTATAAATTGCGTATTTAGAGAAAGATAGAATTTGTTTGGTTTTCCTGTCACTAGATATCATTAGATACTAGGGAGGTCAGTCTTGTCAGCAAGAACAACTCATCCGGTTGACAAGAAGCTTCTTAAGAGAAGCATAGTATTGGAGAATGTTTATTTCTAACTTTTCCTTAATTGCAACTCCCTTACATGCTTTAACAGGATTGAACAATGTGTCTCACTGGTGAGGCAAACAACAGAAAGCCTTCGACACCTTAAAAGAAAAGATTAGTACAACACGAGTACTAGCACTGACCGATCTTCCAAGACCATTTGAGATTGAAATAGATGCCACTGACTATGCCATGGGATTAGTGTTGATGCGGCATGGTAAACCCATATTTTATCATTCTGTGACGTTTAATTCTGTAGTAGTTAACTATCCCACATATTATAAAGAATTGTATGCATTAGTATAGAGTGTGAAAAGGTGGAAACATTATTTAATGTGCAAAGAGAATTATACATACTAATCATCAACCACTTCAATATTTATATTCCCAAACTAAGTTGTAAAAATCAAGACACTATAGATGGATGGGTTTTCTACAACAGTTTCATCTAGTCATCAGATATAAAAAGGGCATACACTTTTAGATATATTGTCGAGACCAATCATAAATGCATCTACTATACTTGAGCATAATTCAGTATTGCATGAAAGCTATATTGAATAATATGCTCAAGATATAGATTTTAAAGATGTATATGCAACTTTAAGTCATGGAAAATAAGTAGAAGAATTGGATTATCATGTTAAGGACCAACTCTTGTATCATTTTGGAAAGTTATGCATTCCACAAACTGAAAGAGTAAATATAATTCGAGAAGCGCACACTTCTCTAATATCAGGTCACTTTGGTGTAAGTAAAACAGTTGCATGGCTGCAAAGATTTTGTTATTGGCCAAAAATGAATGAGACAGTTTCTAGATATGTAAGAGGATGTACCATGTGTGCTAAAAGAAAGCCCAACAATAGAAAACTAGGCTTGTACACTCCACTACCAATTGCTTCTCATCCTTGGGAAAGTGTTTCCATGGAATATGTTGGGGGACTGCCTAAATCTAGAAAAGGTCATGACTATTTATATGTTGTTGTGGATAGGTTGAGAAAAATGTGTATTTTAATACCTTGTAAGAAACAAATTACAACTGAACAAACTGCAAAGATTTTATTTCAGCATGTATGGGCTCATTTTGGATTACCCACTTCCATTATATCTCATCGAGATACCCGATTTGCTAGGAAATTTTGGTCGAGTTTGTGGGAATTGATGGATACTAGAGTGAAGAAGAGCACAACATTTCATCCGCAAACAGATGGCCAAACAGAGGTGGTCAACAAGATAGTGATCCAGTTTCTCAAAGGTTATTGCAACAAACATCCCAAGCTTTGGGATGAACATTTATGCTATGTGTAGCATGCTTATAACCAAGCTAAACATTCTTCTACGTAGAGATCTCCTTTTGAGACCTGTTTTGGTTTCACACCAAGGTATCCCTTGGATTTTGTCTTTGGTAAAGACATAGCGGTTGATGGACATGGTGATGTGGTCAAGGCAACCAAGTTCATTAAACAAATCCAAGAGATTCACTAGGTAGTATAGGAACAACTAGAAAAGAGCCAAGCCAAGTATAAGGCAATGCATGATAAGCATTGGATTGAGCATAGTTTCTAGGTTGGTGATCAAGTCTGGCTGTACATCAACAAAGATAGAATGCAAGGTGAAGGTAAGAAGTTAAAGCTAATAAGGTATGGACCTTTTAAGATACTTGAAAAAATTGGTGAGAATTCTTTTCGCCTTGATTTACCAACTTACATGCACATCTACTCAGTTGTCAATGTAGATAGCTTGAGACTATTTGAACCTTCATTGAATGAAGATCTCGAAGAATAGAGTCAATTGCCTTCTATTGATTATCTGTTGCTTGAATATCTCAATGAGTTGTAGGAAGATACAGTTCTAGACAGGAAGGTGAGAACTACATGTAGAGGGGATGTTGAGTGCCTCATGATTGGACTCAAAGGTTCAAAACCAAGCAGTGAAAAATGGATTGAAATTAGGCAGGAAAGGAATCTGTACCCTCACTTGATTGATGCTTAAAAACTAACTTTTGGTTGTCAAAAATATTTTTCAGTGGGAAGGTCTTGATCCGAATTGGATCCTAAAGAGCTCTTTAAGTTTTCAGAACTCTAAAAAATTCATGCCAAAGTTTCAAAGACTTACAAAGGTTGATCTTATCAAAAATACCCTCGGAACAGTTGTAATTTGTGAACAACGCGGAGCAACAAGAACCCTTGGTCAAGCGCGCAGACCGTTGGCCCATGGTAACATGCGCTGCCATGAAACAACAAAAAGGAAGGTCTTTTTGTGGAATGGGGGAGGTTTATAATATGCGATTAGCGACAAGTCGCTAATCATATATTGTCGGGCAAACCCCTCAAATATGGAAAAGCCCTGAGTGACCGGGACCCAAAAAGTCAAAAACTGCACGGAATTCACCAATTCCAATAGAGGCCAGTCCCACACAAAAACCGACAGGATATTTGAAGGGCTTCGAGTTGTAAGCAGTTTCAACCGAATCCTGCTCAATGCCACACACTGGGTGCCACACGTCCATCAAAAGAGAGAGAAAACTGCTCGCATCAGATGGGTAAACGTCATGCAACTTACCCACCTGATATGGACAGAGACTGTAGGATCTGGAGGCTTCAGATCGATGGCGGACATGCGATCTGATGGACGATCGGATTCAACGGGGTAAACAGGCTGAGTTGTATAAAGTTTGAAGTGCGGCATGGATGATGAGTTGGTAGAAGAATCATGTTCGCGGGCAATGTGGGAGTCAAATGGAAATAATGACCATTCAAACATTTCCAAGAGAACTGACACTCAGTTCATTATGAAACAGGTGGTCACGTACCTGTGAAGCATTACACAATGATGATGACGCAGAACAGGGGAATTCAAATGGACAGAGGCAGAAGAACCAGAATGCCGGGAAGCGGAAACTAACAATTAGAAAGTAGGTTGGCTTTAAAGCCACAAACTGACAGAGACAAAGTATGCAGTGAGAAAAGTAAGTAGAAAGATAAGAGGAGAGAACAAAGAAAGTAAGCTGAGCTAACCTACTCAGCAAAAGCAGCATCAAGATAGAGCCAGGGAGAGTGAGAGAGTCTGTGTACTCTAGAGAAGGCTTGAGAGGTTCAAGTCAACTCCTCAGCATAGGCCTATCATATATGAGTCTCAGATTGGGCTTACACTACTATGACCAATAGAGGTCAAGTTTGAGTAAGGAGAGTATCTGTACTCGAGAGACTTGGGGGATCCAAGTCTAGTCCTACTGATTTATATATGTTGAGTAAGACTCAAATTGAGCTCACTGTTGTAAAAAATCTACTTTGAAAACATAATAGAGTGGCCACCACTGAAGGCTGGACCAGAAGACGTAGCCGAGGAGCATTGGGTGAACTCCTTATTAAACTTGTTGTATTTACATGTTTTCCTGTTGTGTTTTCTCTAACTGCTTCAATGTCTATGTGTTATGAAACCAGCTCAAGAAAAGATAGAAAAGATAGATCAACGCCTTAGAATTCAGCCTCTTCAAGGGGGCAACCTCCTTTACATTACATAAATGAACAATTCTTGGATGATACAAATGACAAAACCTCTTTTCTATATATAGGAGTCTAAGGAGTCACAATATAATCCAGCCGACCTAACAATAATAATATAAAGCCACAAAAATAACAATAGAGGGATTCTATGGGGCACAGAAATAACAATATGGGGGTAATAGGGGCACAACAATATAAATAAGGGGTATAACTACAATAGTAATGGGGTAATCACTAGTATTATAGGGACCCAACATGCCCCTCTCCTTCAAAAAAGTGTTGTCCTCAATGCTTGAGTAGTTCTGGATACTTCTGCATAAAATTCTCATCCTCCCATGTGGAATCTTCAGCGGATAAGTTCTTCCACTTGATAAGATACTCTGAAATTGATCGATTTCGTAGCTGTCGAGTTATTGTTTCTGTGACTGCTTCCGGTTCCAATATAATTTTTCCTTCCTCGTCAAGTTCTGGCAATATTGTTTGAATTGGGAGCTTGTCACCTATAACCTTCTTTAAACATGAAACATGGAAAACTAGGTGCAATCGAGAAGCTGCAGGAAGCTCCAATTTGTATGCCATAGTACCAATCTTTTGCAACACCTTGTACGGACCATAATACTTTGGTGATAATTTATTATCCTTCTTAGCTTGCTTTAGGGACATTTTCTTATATGGTTGTAGCCGTAGGAATACCCAATCACCTACATCAAAACTTCTTTCACTGCGATGTTGATCTGCCTGTTGTTTCATTCTATTTTGTGCCAACACGAGGTTATCCTTTAAGAGTTGGAGGACTTGCTGTTGATGTTCGATGTGATGTTCCACTGCCTGAACCTTAGAATTTTCTCTTAAATATGATGTGATGGATGGTGGTTGATACCCATAAAGTGCCATAAATGGGGTCATTTTTGTTGTTGTATGGAAGGAAGTGTTATACCACCATTCAGCCAGAGGCAACCATTTGACCCATTGTGTCTGTTTATCAGATACAAAGCAAGGAAGATATCCTTCCAAACATTTGTTTACTATCTCAGTTTTCCCATCAGATTGAGGATGATAAGATGAGCTATGAGCTAACTGAGTGCCAAGACAAGAAAATAATTCTGTCCAAAAATTTCCAGTGAAAATGGGATCTCTGTCACTTACAATAATCTTTGGGTTTCCATGTAGCTTTTGAACTGTTTCCATAAATGCAGTAGAAACTGTACTGGCTTTACATGGATGTGATAATGCAAAAAAGTGTGCATACTTGGTAAGTCTGTCAACTACCACCATGATGACACTCTTTCCCTCAGACTTGGGTAAACCTGTGATAAAATCCATTGAAACCTCCTCCCAATGTTGGCTTGGAATGGATAAAGGTTGTAATAGACCCGGTGTCTTAATTGTTTCAACTTTATTTTGCTGGCAAACCAAACATTCCGCCACAAACTTTTGAATATCTGATTTAAGGCCATCCCAAAAAAATTCCTTCTTAACCCTGTGGTAAGTTTTTAAAAATCCTAAGTGCCCTCCTAAGGGAGAAGTGTGCAATTACATAAGAATTTTTTGTTTTAGCTTGGAATTCTTACAGAGGTATAAGCGATCTTTGTACCATAACGAATCATTTTGCCAGCTAAATGTATCAGAAGTACTGGAATCTTGTTGTAGCTTTCGAATAAGTGCCCACACTTCTTCGTCGTTCTTCCATTCCTCCCTTGCTTCATTTATCCAATCTGGTTGGATAATAGAAATGGCACACAACAATGCTTCCACATCCTCATCCTTTCTTGAGAGTGCATCTGCCACCACATTTTGCTTCCCTTTTTTGTAGATGATTTCAAAGTCATAACCCAACATCTTTGTGACCCACTTTTGTTGCTCTTTAGAGGATAATATTTGTTCTAAAAAGTATTTAAGGCTATCATGATCCGTTTTTACCTTGAAGTGTCTTCCCATTAGGTAGGGTCGCCATTTCTTAAGTGCATGGAGTATTGCCAACATTTCCTTCTCATAAATAGCTTTGCTTAAAAACTTTCCCTTGATTGGACGACTTTCAAAAGCAATGGGTCTTTCATCTTGCATTAGAACAACACCAATTCCATTTCCTGAAGCATCACATTCTACAAAAAGGTTTTTGTGAAGTCTGGCATAGCTAAGACCGGTGCTTGGCACATTGCCTCTTTAAGATGTTCAAAGGCCTTTGTTGCTTCCGGAGTCCATGAAAATGAATCTTTATTCAATAATGTTGTTAGAGGTGCTGCTATTCTCCCATAATTCTTAACAAACTTGCGATAATACCCTGTCAACCCAAGAAATCCTCGCAGATGCTTTATGGATGTGGGGATTTTCCATTCCTTAATGGCTTTAATTTTGCTAGGGTCTACCTTAACTCCTTCATGAGATACAATATGACCCAAATATTCCACCTCGTGGACTCCAAAGAAACATTTGGATCTTTTTGCATATAATTGTTTCTCCTCCAATAGTTGTAGCACCCTGTCAACATGTTCAACATGATCCTTCCAAGACTTGTTGTAGATTAGTATATCATCAAAAAATACTAACACAAATTTTCTAAGGAATGGTTTGAAAATTGAATTCATCAAACCTTGAAATGTTGAAGGTGCATTGGTAAGGCCAAAAGGCATGACCAAAAATTCATAATGACCATCATGAGTTCTAAATGTCATTTTCGGAATGTCTTCAATCTTCATTCTGATTTGATGATATCCTGAACGAAGATCCAACTTGGTGAAGTAAATTGATCCATGCAATTCATCCAATAATTCATCAATAACAGGAACGGGGAACTTATCTTTAATAGTGAGCTTGTTGAGCTCCCTATAATCCAGACACATGCACCATGATCCATCCTTCTTGTGCACCAATACTACTGGAGCTGAGAAAGAACTTTGACTTGGTTGAATTATACCAGCCTCTAGCATTTCTGCAACCATACGTTCAATTTCACTTTTTTGGGCATAGGGATATCTGTACGGCCTGATGTTTGGAGGAACACTTCCTGGAATCAGATGAATAGCATGATCATGATCACGCATAGGTGGGAGACCTTTGGGAGTCTCAAATACCTTGGAATGATTGTCCAGGACATTTTGGAGATCTGGAGAAATAGATGATTCCAACGTGGAAACATCTAGCGAACATAATTGTGCAATTACACCTCTTTGCAATTACACATATTAGAGCTGATTATCTTTCCTAGTTTCCCTGCAATACCCCTTAATTCAACTTCCTTTCCTTCCGTAGAAAATTTGATGAAAAGTTCTTGAAAATTAAAAGCTATTGTACCCAAGGATTGTAGCCATTGGACTCCTAGTACAACATCAGCACCTCCCATTGGAATGGAAAGCATTGGGCTAGTCAATACATATTCTCCCATGGATAGCTTGATATTATGGCACTTTCCAGAGAAATTTATTGTTCCTCCAATTGCAATCATCACTTGACACTCTGGTGCTGGATATAGGAAGCAATTCAATGCTTTTGCTACCCTACAATGAATAAAATTGTGGGTGCTTCCTGAATCAATCAACACTATTACCTTTTTCTTCTTGATTTGTCCTTCTATCTTGATGGTTTGAGGAGTGGTAATTCTCGCCAATGCATTACAAGATATGGTCGGATTTATTTTTCTTCATCTAGGCTTTGTTCCTGGAGTATATATTCTTCTTTTGACCTTTCTTGCTCCGTTTCTTCTTCCTCTTCACAATCTATGTAGAATAATTTATTCTCAGCACACTTATGACCTTTAGTGTATTTGCTATCACAACTGTAACAAAGCCCTTTTTCTCTTTTTTCTTCCAATTGTTGTGGTGTCAACCTTATAGGTTGTGGAAGACTAGGGGCAACAACACTTCCGTCTTTATAGTTGTGAGTGCTATGCTTCCTCGTTGCCATGATTTTGCTTTCCATTTTTCTTGCTAACCTGAATGCCTTCTCTAATGAATCAGGTTCCCAAAGGCGAACATCATGTTGGATATTATCCTTTAAAGACCCTATGAACACATCAATCCTATGCTCCTCTCGAATATCTTTTACCCTTATGTTCAATTTTTGGAACTCCTCAATGTGCTCCATTACTGAACCCTTTTGTTTGAGACTTATCAATTGGCTAAAAAAAGTGTTGCTTTTTGTATCTTCATAATGTGCTATCAATTCTTCCGTAAAAATTGCCCAAGTGATAAATTGTTTACGAGAGCAAAGCCATTGATACCATACAAACTGATTTGGTTCCAAATATACAGTTGCCATATGTACCTTTTGTGCATTTTGCACATTATTGAGATCGAAGAATTGCTCCATCTGTAATATCCATGTGGCGGGATCCTTGTCATCAAAATTCCTCATATCGATTTTTGGAATATGGTGATTCTTCAATCCAACATTAGCATCTATGGAATCATGATTAACATTTCTTTTGTTCTCATCATGAGTTTCCTTTACTACCTTTTCACCATTAGTGACCCTTTCTTGTAGCAACTTCAATTCTTCCATGTCTGTCTTCAAATCTATCTTCAAATCTGCCATCGAATCCTCCATCTTAGCTTCCATGCCCTTTATCTTAGATTCCACACCATTTATCTTAGATTCCACGCCACTTATCTTAGCTTTTGTTAGCTTTTGTGAGCGTGACATTTGTTGCACTTGTTCTTGTAATTTTGATATATCATGTAGCATTTCTTCCTCTTCTTCATGAGTCATGCTAGAGCTTTCAGGTTCCTTACTAGGTGTTTGCATTTTCTTTCCTCGGGGCATCAGTTACCAACAATAACGCTTTACTATGCCCTTTGAATTCCGTTAAACCAAGCTTACACAAAAATTAAAAAAAAAACTACACACCTTTTTTCACTTTATAGAAGCCTGATATTGAATCTGATGTATCTCTGTAATTTTGGATCATCCAGTTCTGAAATTGCTACCTGTAGTAGCCATCTACGTCCTCTTTCTCACATTTATTTACATTTTTTGTTATATTATGGTTAGTAAGAAGGATAAAAGATGTTTGCCATGTCATGTGGCCTAATATGGTTTAATTGTAGGAAATGGAGAAATTCTTGAGATGATTTCTATGTAGGGGCACGAAGTAGACAACAAAGAGAGAATATAGGGGCTAGTCCACCTCTTTAACTCCCTAAATCAAACCAAGATCACAACACTCTCTCTCTCATAAGCTCGAGGTCATTGGTAGCCAAGAAAGCGAAAGTAAGGAGGAGCAATATCCATATTTTTTGAGTTGTAAGAGACAACTATTCCTATTTTCTAGGGAGATGTTAGTAGATACCCTCTTGTATAAATAAGCAAGTAGAATAGCTCATTAGTATTTGAGTTTTGTTTTGAGCTACATAGCAATTGAGCTCAAGAACTTGGTACAATTATTTTGACTGTTATTTGATGTATTAGAATTTGATTCAATAATAATGAGAAGTTGCATGTTGATTCATTACTTAGTTAGGTTCATAAGGTTGAGGCTCTGAGGTTAGGGCCCAACCGAGTGTCTTAGGTCTCTCTTCTGTATTTGTATCTCTTTTACTTTCAAAGTACTTCTTAGTTTTTTGCATTTCACTAGAGAATAATCCATGAAAATATATGATTGCATCCTCTACCTCACGTCTCTTTGATGAGCACCAATATTGTAGCAAGGATGTTGCAACTCCTAGGCTACCAACTTTATTTATCGGCCTGAGGTTGGTACAAACATGGAAGTGAGAGTGCTATATGCACAAGTAAAAGTGAAAGTCGTGCGTGTTGTCACTATTCATCTCATGAGAGACCCGAGGGGTTCCAAGCCATAGTTCTACAGAGTTATAAAAAGCTTAATTCTTTGATCGAAGAAGAGAAAATATATTCTAAGAGAGCTACTCTACTGCAGTAATAAAGAAAACAACATGTAATGCTAAATCACACCATATCCTAATTATCCATTTAAAAAAATATGCTAAGAAGAATTTCTAAATCAATGCTAACCTAATGCTACTATCTAAGTTACAAAAGTAAAGAGCATCAAACCATACTAATGTGTAAGCAAGGAAACTAAACTAATTTTTTTTTCACTTTTTTTTGGTTTTTTGGTGTTTGCGGTGATCGGACACTGTTGGAGTCTCATTGAATAACTAAATCAAAGCTTTGGAGTGGAAAAATTTAAATAATATGTAGAACAACATTCAGGAAGGAGTCAAGCAGAAGAGCAATCAAAGATCGAAATTAGTGAAAGGGAGACGTAATGAAGCAATAGTGCATAGTAACCATTGGATCAGGCGGATCAACGAACAAGACTAATGGAAGATGAGCAGTGGAGATCTTATCGCATGAGATTAAGTGAATAGATGGATGGATTGATCAATGAACACGATTAATGGAAGATGAGTAGCGAAGATCTTATTGTACAGATTAATTGAACAGATGGATTGGCAGGATTAACAGGAGATGAATGGCAGATATTTTATCGCAGTGGATTAAGTGAATAGATGGATGGATCAATCAAAGAACGAGATTAATGAAAGATGACTGGCGAAGATCTTATTGCAGAGATTATGTTAATAGATGGATGGATCACATCAAGTCACGTGGTGACAGAAGGTTAAAAAGCGTGTGAAATGATGGAGAGGTCTTCGTAGGTGGTAAGCAATATCTCGCACGCCCTAAGAGATGTAAGCAAATTTCCTAAAGTTCACACGATTAGCCTAAGTGAGTGATATGTCGCATGAGAAAACTACTTTTCTTGCATGTTGTCGATCAGATATTGGTCATGCAATAAATCACACGAGATTGTGCGATATCTATTGGATCATGGAGGATTGATCACTGGTGGAGATCGACCAAGTTAGTTGGCGAGCGGGTGACGTAATAGCTGTTAGATCAAGCGAGGCAGATTGATAGTGGAGATCGGCCAAGCTAGTTAGCGAGCGGGTGACGTGATGGAGCAGTCTTCATAGGTGGTAAGTAGTATCTCACGCACCCTAAGAGTTGTAAGATGTATTCCTAAATTTCATGCGATTAGCCTAAGTGAGTGAGACGTAGCATGGTAAAACCACTTTTCTCATGTGCTCTCGGTGAGATATCGGTCGTGCAAGACTTCACACGAGATTGCATGATAGTCATTGGATCATGCAGGATTGATCAACGGTGGAGATCGGCCAAGCTATTTGGTGAGCGGGTGATGCAATAGCCATTGGATCAAGAAAAATAGATCGATAGTGGAGATTTGGAGCACCTAAAGTCAAACATTGAAATGAATACATGACACATGGTTGACAATGATTGGTCAAGTTTGTTGTGGATCAGACGGTAAGGAAATCTACAGGCATAATCTGATTAAGATGTGATTTCTTAACTTCCACATATATTGTGCATGAAGAAAGTGCTGAAGGAAATGAGAATATGAGTGAGATCTTATTACAGAAAGAGAGTGATGGGAAAATATAACAATTAAATAAGCTAAGTACTGAATCAAGACGAAAAACTCCAAATCTCATGCAAGAATTAGAATTATGTGTTTTTGGGGTTGTTGAAGGGTCTCTTCCTCAAGTCATGGTCCCAGAGGGAGGAGGTGAGACAGAGACACCTATAACAACCTTATGGTGATCTTTTCTCCTTTCTAACTTGCTAATTGAAAGAAGGCACAAATGGAAGTAAACTAAAACAGGAAGAGATGGAAAAAATAGGAAGAAGAAGGGGAAAAAACAGAAGAGGAAGAGGTAGCAAGGTCATAAGAAGAAGAAGAAGAAAGAGAGATAGAAGAGGAGGAGGCATCTAGAACAGAAGGAGAAGAAACAAAAGTAGAAGATAAAGAGACAATAGATAAAATGGAAGGAGAAGCAAAGGGGAAATGAGAAGAAGGAATAAGCACCAAGAAGACTTCTCCACCCCAAGGAACAAAAGACACTGAACAAGAAGTGGCTACAACCTTAGCTACCTTGGGCACTCTTGTCATGCCAAAATGGAATCAATCAAAGCCAAGTAAAATGTATTTTAGAACCAGGAAGAGCACTAGAGTTAGACAAGGAAAGCCATAAACTCCTAAAAGGGTTCCTATAATCGTTGATGAGTGACTGAGAAAATAGGAAGAAATAGGACCAAGTGAGGGAAAAATTGACAAGGTCACTTTTCCTAGAACTAAAAATAAGAGACCCATAATACCTGTGAGTAGGACCACCACTAGGTCTATCACCTTCAATAAGCCAAGGACACAATATGCATTTGACAAAGAGGAAAAAGAGGAGGTACAAGAGAGATATGGTTTGCTACAAGAGGCTTAGAATTTTTTATAGGCACAATAGGAGAAGTTATATGAGCCCAAGAAAGATTCACAAAAGGAATCCACCACCTAAAAAACTATTTGAAAATGGCCTACAAGAGCTCCAAGAACCTAGTCGACAACTTAGCTTGAGCTCCTACTATAATATCATTGAAGGAGGGAGGATTTTCCATGAAAATTTTGCAGTCCCACTTCTTTATGAGCTAGAGATAGAATGAGGAAGAACCCACAAGTGGATGCAAATTGGTAAATCTAAAACGGTAGAGGATGTAGGCCTCATGGAAGAAAAGTTCATTGAAATGAGAAAAGAGTTAAGTGAGTTGAGAATGAGAGAGTCTATAATGAGGAAACATCTATAGGTAGAAAATATGAGGTTGAGATAGAGGTTGTAGGAGAAATAAACACAACTTTCCACCACGAAAAGCCTCTCCATGGAGGAATTGCAGTGCAGGAAACCATCAAAGTCTTATGCCCTCTTTCTCAAAGAATAGTGTCTGCAATTCCAAATCAAAACCTTAGAACAACATCGATCGATGCCCTTTCAGGATTACAAATAGTTAATTGAATTTTGCAACCAAGCTAACATGTAAGACAAAAAAAAATTGGTTTAATTTTACATACACAACCTCACTCTCACAAATATGAATTTTTTGGATCTCGACGCAAGATTGGGATATATGCAACTAATATCCTTAGCATCCTTGACGACCTATGAGGAGAGAAGATATGAGGAAGTGAAAAGGGTAATGGAAAAGGAAGAAAAGGAACCACTGTATATTAGGGTAGAGCTAGTGAGCCTAAGGGATATCATTAATAATCATGGCGTCATCTCCAATGATGTTATTTTAGCACCTAAATACATTTACAAACAGGAACAAGCCATCATACACTTTGAAAACACATTCAAGTTGTTGGGAACAAAAACCCCGCAAGCTTGCCAAAGGAGATGGAATGCCTTACCCCATAGCTTACATATGATAGAATATCAGTGTCTTGAAAGGCTAACAAATTCCTTGGAGAGAACACCATTTTACAAGAGGATAATGCAAAGGATGCAATTGAGGTGGATAGGACTCAAGCTCAGTCCACCCTTGTTGCTATGCTTACAAGAAGGAAGAGATGAAGCATGAGAGGAGAAGGAGTGGACATAAATATAGAAGAATGCAATTTTCTATCCCGAGGAAGGCACTCCATCTAAAGTTCCTTGGGATGTTAGGGAGGCCACAAGGGCCATGACAGATATGCACATGGATGACTTAGTTTCCCAGAGGATGAGAAACAATTTTAGTATTGGGGCAATGATGAGGCTCATCAATAGGTACATTATAAGTGCCATAATGATATCCTCCATCTTCCGAACTATCTCTTTCTCACATTTATTTATATTTTTTGTTAATTTATGCTTATTTAGAAGGATAAAAGATGTGTGTAATGTCATGTGGCCTAATATGGTTTAATGTAGGAAATTGAGGAATTTTTTAGATGATTTCTATGCAAGGGCTCAGAGTGGACAACGAGGAGATAATCTAGGCGGTTTTCCACCTCTTTAACTCCCTAAATCAGCCCAAGATCACAAAACTTTCTCTCTCATCAACTCAAGGTCATTGGAAACCAAGAAAGTGAAAGTAATGATGAACAAGATCCATCATTCTTGATTTGTAGGAGAAAAATATTCCTATTTCATAGGGATCTTCTAGTAGCTACCCTTGTTTATAAATAAGCAAGTAGAAGAGCTCATTAGGATTCGAGTTTTGTTTTAATCTAGGTAGCTATTGAGCTCAAGAACTTGGAATTGTTATTTTGGTTGTTGTTTAATGTATTAGACTTTGATTCAATGATAATGAGAAGGTCCTTGTTGATTCATAACTGAGATACTTCCATAGGATTGAGTCCCTTGGGTTTGGGACCAACCCCATGGCTTATGTCTCTCTTACGTATTTGTATCTATTTTAGTTTCAAAGTACTTCCTAATTTCTAGCATTTAAGTACAATATAATCCATCAAAATTTGTGATTGTAGCCTCTACCTCACATCTCTTATGGGAGAATGAATAGAAGGATTCACACCCACAACCCAAAAACATTATGCTACATAGAATATTGAATTAGAGTTTGGTAGGTTGTGCAAGATATATTAGCTTCCTTTATACAATTAGATCTGATAGCTTGATGAATGTTGTAATATAATGTAGTTTCCTTTGTTCACATAGTTTAACTCTTGTCTTTTCATGAATGGTTTCAATAGAATTTACAAGTTGAAGTCAACAACATTTTTCTTGTCATAGTTAGAGGTAGCTTCTGAATTGCACCTTCACTAGTGAGATTTCATTTTAATTTAGTGGGAGGAATGGTCTTGGATAATTATTGATCAGATCTCCTAGTTGAGGGTGGCATGAGTAGAATCCCATCTACTGTGCATATAGCACTATCAACTCAAATTTTGTATGAACCCCATGTTGATAAATATAGTTTAGGATCCCTCCGTAGTTGCAACACTCTTGCTGCAATACTAGCGCTCACCAATAGTGATAGATATGGAGGCTGGAGAGGGAGAGAGAAAGAGAGACATTGTGTGATTGTATGGGAGAGAGGAAGGAAGAGAGAGGAGGGAAGAGAGAGGAGAGAGAAAGGGAAAGAGAGATGGATTTGTATGGGGGGGAGAGATGTAGGAGATTATAAGGACATAAAAATATAGAATTGGAGGAGAGAAGGTGTGACAAGGTAGTGATAGAGATAGAGTGAGGAAGAGAGAGAAAATGAGTGGAGAGATATAGGAAGAGATGGAGAAGCGAGATAGGAAGAGAAAGAGAAGAGAGAGAGACAAACATAGATAGATGGATGGGAGAGGGAGAATACGAGAGGCAGGGGGATAGTGATAGAATTGAAGGGAATATATAGAGAGAGAGATTGGGGGGCATAGAGAAAGGGATGTGGGAGAGAAAGGGAGAGAGAGGAAGAGAAATAGGAATCAAGAGAGATAAAGAGAGAGAAAGGGAGAAATGGAGTTGAATGGGGTGAGACAGGGAAGGAATAAGAAATACATATAGTGAGAAAGGTTGAGAGAGAGAGAGAGTGAAAAGGGAGAGATGGAGAGAGAGTGAGCGAGAGAGGGGATTTGGAGGCAAGAGAGGAAGAGAGAGAGAGAAAGAGAGACAGTAGGAGAAGGGGAAGAGAGAGAAAGGGAGAGGAAGAGGGAGGGAGATAGAGATGTATAAATATGGAAAGAGAGTGTGTGTGTTTGGGGGGTGAGATACAGAGAGGGAATAAGAAGGAGACAGAGATATACAATTATATATATTATATAGTATTATATAACCAACCTAGATCCATCTTAACCAGAAAATTATATATTATAGAGAAATGGAACACATAAAATATTGCTGAAACACAAACACATAATACACATAAAACAAGAGAGAGACACAGATATACATGGTTCACCCAATTTGGGATACACCCATGAAGAAACAACTAGTCCTTCCTTTTATATTATACAACAAAATGAAGAGATACAACCTACAGTAGATACATTGCAATTCCATCTTTTCTCTCAAACAATTTCCTCACTCTTTCTCGCTTAGAATACACCTATATCTAGCCACAATATAATTCCCTCATATATAGTGAGGGGTTGGCTACTAAGGAAAAGAAACCTAAAATAAGCATAACTTCTACCATTAGATCATCCACCCCTCGACCCCCCTGATGACGATTCAACGACAGGAAATTTTGTCGCCCCGTTATGAACTAGGGTCCAATGAAATGATACCTATGAATATAGAAGATAATCAAGCTCCACACCCAATAGACCTATCATGCACCAGCATGGATCAAATCTCTCAAGGTGGAAAGCTTTCCTCAAGTTTTTCGCTCAAAACCTAGGTTTTCACCTCAAGAGATTTGATCCCCCTAGGCGGTTGATATATGAGGGGTTAAGATGGATCCATGATGGTCTATATTCATGTTCAAAATAAAATTATCTCTCATTTATGGAAATTGAATTTTTTTCCGATATATTAAAAATGGGTAAACTCTTAAATTAAGGAATGCCATAATTTTGTCATTATTTTGGCGGGATTCCATAACCAGTGCAATGGTAACCATCAATATCAATGGAGATAAAACTATGAAGGTATCAACAAACCAAATATAAATGGGATAAAAGAATCCACAAATCCATGACTAGTAGAAATAGGAGTTGCTCAATAGTTGAGCTATGACAAAGAAAATGAAGAATGAAGATCTGCTTTGGAAAAAAATGGAGTTCGGGGATGCATTGGATATTTATCTATAGAAGGCAAGTAAAATGTTGAACAATGAAAAAATAATGCACCAAAAACATGAAAAATGAATTTATTCTCCGGGAAAAGAGGATGAGCTTAGGGATGCATTGGATATGTATATGTACAAGATGAGTAAAATGTTGAACAAAAACTAAGGCACATAAATGTTTGAATGAACATGAGTTGGAGATTAAAGAGAATTTCATAGAGAAATAGGATATTTGGTAATCATGTTAAGGATATATTTCATGAATTTTGGATTCAGTTCTTCTCACCAATTCCATTTTTCTTTGTGATAATTCGTTGGTTTATGTATCTTCTCTCGAGTTGTATGGTTAAATTATTTTTTCAAGTGGTGATGTGTATGATGAAAAGACACATGCTACAGATTTTTGGACAAAGAAACACAATAATATTATTAAAAATGTAGGGATTCTAATATTATTAGAATTTTCATTGTAATTTTCACTTTAAATCTTTAATGTTATTAAAATAATAAAATCCACATTTTTTAACTTTTTATGGGTATATTTCTTGTTGATATTTTTCCATGGTAATATTTCCATGTTGTAGCATATATTGAATGATAGGATTGAGAAGTTGATATTAGTGGGAATAACGTACTAAATGGAGACATTATTTCTTGAGTTTTTTAGAGAGAAATCATGTGTATCATAGATGATACCATTAGGATTTTTCTAAAATAGATATTGAGTCCTTTAAATCCATAAATAAAACAATACATATGTGATGAAATAGAAACACTTGTACACTTGCTAAGAGGTAGGTCTACTAGTTGGAGACTAGAAAATATGGTAAATTATAGAAAATGAAAATATCAACTTCAAATGTTGTATTGTTGATCACATCCAAACACTAGATCTCATAAGTGATATATGTACATGAGGCATGTATATATATCAAAATTTTGGTCCTTACGGGAGGGCATTTATTTTTCTATGGTTGCCATAATTTTTCTTTTTTCCTATCTTGGTTTGTTATGGACTTTCCATCTCACAATTTTTTGCACCCACTATAATTGTTCAATGGAGTGTTTTATAATCCTTCTTCTATAGTATTGGACAAAAAGTATTTGGATTTTGGACAGGACAATCCATGTAGTCAACCTAATTTTATATCTCAAGAAGAAATTCATAGGAGAGGATTTCCATCATTGATCTTCATGATGAGATCTCCTCACCACTACCTTATCCATGTAAGGAAATTTTCATTTCTCCCATGATAAAATATGGATCCATTCCTCAACCATTTAGGAATTCTTTCTAGAGTTAACCCTAGCCCAAGATATTTTTGACAACATCCTCTAAATGCTCATTTAAATAAATAATTAAATGATTATAGAGGATGACATTCCACTTGTTGACATTCTAACTCTTCAAGAAAGAGCTTTGGTTAGATTTTCTAGAAACTTGGTAAGAGCCCTCTCCCTTGGGCATTGGATATATGGACATTAGCTTCCTATTATGGGTTGCTCACCTCAATTCGATCTCTTGGCTCATGGGTGCTTTTGTACAATCATGATTTCCTTGTGAGGGTTTTTAGGCTTAACCTTCAATAGTGGTATTTTGATTTAGATGCAACCTATTAGACCATGTTGTAATGTACCTCTTCTAACATTTTATTTATTTTCTATGAATGTTTATCCATGGGTAGAAAAAGTAATATATCTTATTCATTCATTGTTTCTTATATAGATTTTTTATTCTAAACTTATTTTATTGGTTTTATTTAAATTACTTGCAATAGTTGCATGTTCTTGAAAGGTTTGATGATAATTGATACCCTTAGATTTCTGTCATTCAACAATTATGTGGGCCATTATATATTTATGAATATTTATGAACATATTAGTTTACATTTTCTGATTCATATGTTATATAGTTACTCCTACTTTACTACTCTTTACTTTTGCCTTTGAATTACATATACAGGATTATCACATACCTTTGAAAAATATGTTTCATGTTTTAGTACTCTTGTAATACATGCATTATATTTTTTTGTAAAATTTTGGAAAGAATTTTCATTAATCAAAAAGAGTTTCCATGAAGTTTACAATACCCACCAACAGGATGGGGTCTCCATAGAGACCAAAATCCAATTATAAAGACATATTTATATAAAAATAGTAGCAGGAAAGAAAAGTATCACCCAACCTAGGGTTAGTTTTCAGATCTACTTATTTTCCCTTTATTTTTTGTTACTTTCACCCGTCCAATCCACAAATGAGTAACAAAGGCTTTCTAAATAATTTCTTGACAAGCTAATATTGCAACCTTATCAAAGTTTCAGGAAATTCATCTATGGGCTTGTTTTAACTCCTACAAAATATTATTACTGTCTATTTCTTTTCAAACTGCTAAAATTTTATTCTCCTAGTCCTTACTCTCATCTCGAGGAATTTGAATATATGAAGTTCGGTTCTCCTCCGATGAGATCATGTCATCATTCGATTCATTGTCCTCTTGGTGTGAAGAAGAGTAGCCCTCTTCATCGAGAGGGGATCAGTTTCCTGGCTTCCAAGCCTTATATTTAGTATTTAATGTTACTACCTTTGGGCACAAGAATTTTGTAGGTATCATGTTTAATGGCAGAGGTGACAACGGAAATTTTTGTTCTTGTAGTACAAGAGCCGAATCTAGTGGAAATCACCTACTTTCAGGTTGATTTTGTCAGCCAACATTTTATTGATTTCAAGTTCTACACAGATCCTATGGTAAGTATAAACTCAACTTTGGCCTTGCATAGGATCTATGGTGAGGAAATGACCCATGGTGTTTACAATGCCCATAAACATGGAACCATGCCATATATGAGATGGCATATTTGGAAGCCATACCCAAATGGGGAGATTTGTGATTATTGGTAAAGAGGGGTCAAATTCCTTTGTAATGTTATACAGGTACTAAATATTTATAACAAAACACAAATATTGAAAACAGCCTTGGCAAGCATACAATTATAAATAGTGTAAATTTATAATTATTGAAAAGAAAATTAATATGTATAATGGTAGACGTAATGCCTGAACATGAGAAAGTGTATATGGTTTCCTGTCTATAACATCATCAAACCCTCTTGGGTTTGGAGGAATCTAAATGAAAAACATGTTCTAGGGTACACTCAGAAACTGTGTATATTTATTTTTAAACAAAATACAAAAATCATTGAACTACGCAACAAGGCACATGGGTACACTACAATAGTTCGCAGAGCAAGTGAATAAATTTGGAAGTTCCAAACTATAAGCTATTGAAAATAAAAATAATTGGGAGACAAACGCCCAAAGCTAGCAGGAATCATGTGAGATGAATCAAATGAGCTCTCTGTCTCTTCAATATATTCCTTCGTAAAGGACAAGGACAATGGTTCTAAATCTAAAGAGTGAAATAATAATTTTATTAAAGGGTAATTTGAGAAACTAGAAATCAACAATCAAACATTGTGGAATTTGAGGGCTTTACCTGCATGCAACAGAAGAATATTCTCCACCCAGTGCTACTAGTGGCCATGTTGGAAATAATACTGAGAGGGGGGGTGAATCAGTATTATCTAATTCTTTTTCAATATATTTATACTTTGAATTATTGTATGTCAGTACCATAAAATAATGAGCATGAACAAGAAAAACAGATAGTCACACCAAAGAACACCAGATATAAGGTGGAAACCCAATGTGGGTGAAAACCACCTGTTGCAATATGTCTCTATCTTCTTTCAATTAGAATCTCCTTTTACAATGATTTTGTACTGGTGCAGTCCTTTACCAGTACGCAGGCTGCAACCTGCAGAGAGCTACAACTCTCTCTCCTGGAAGGGAGTTACAACCCCCAACTTCTTTTCTTTCAAGGACCACTTTTCATAAATTTTCAGACTGGATCCATGAACATCAATCAATCATCAAGTGTATCTGCATCAAACAATCTCCTTTTCCCAATTAGCACTGAATCAAGTAAACACTTCTCTGACAGCTGTACCCAGAACACAGTAACAGTAACCACACACCAAATTCTGAACCCAGAATACTGCAGCAATAAACAGAGGCAGCTAGATCATAATTTAAAGATATACGCTACTTCAACAACCTGAAACCTGCATGCAGATCTATAAAGAATAATTCCTTCTTTCAAATATTCAGACACTAATTAACCCAGATTGTCAGATTTATAGATCAAGCATGCGCCTCATATAACAGATCAAAATCATACAAAGATACTATTATTCAAGCATAAAGATTATGACCCATCAATAGAACTTATCCTTCTTTATGCGCTAAGGTTCCTCCTTCATTCAGATCCAGATCTGCACCATAACCCAATCACAAATATTTCAGATCTAGCACTTATTAGATATTCAATTCATTCGATGATACTTTGCCAAATGATCTTCTTCCTCTTATATAGTCTTAGGCCTTCCACAATACCACGGTCCAAAACCATAGGATCAAAAATCTGTTGGACTAATACCATGAACCAACCATGAAATTGCGTGAGATCAACACTTTTGGATGCAATACCACGAACCAAAACCATAGGATCAAAAACTATCGGACTAATACCATGAACCAACCATGGAAGTGCGTGAGATCAACACTTTTGGATGCAATACCACGGACCAAAACCATAGCATCAAAAACTGTCGGACTAATAGCATGAGCCAACCATGAAAGTGCGTGAACTTTTCTCTTCATGAAAGGAACTTTTCTCTGCATGAAAGTGCGTGAAAATTTTCTCTACATGAAATAAACTTTTCTCTGCATAAAAGTGTGTGAACTTTTCTCTACATGAAATAAACTTTTCTTTGCATAAAAGTGCGTGAACTTTGCTCCACTATAATTTATCATCTGAGATGAGTGGGTTGCCATCAAGTACAACATATGTATCATAATTCCAACAATCTCCCCCTTTGGACTTGATGGCAACAACAACCAATCACTCTCCCCCTTTGACATCAAGGGCAAAGGGCAAACCAAGATATTCTCTTTCCTAGAGAAACATTCTGCTGCCCATACTCCCCCTGAGTATCTGCTGACATCTCTGAAAGAGCTCCCCCTTTGTATATGCCAAGGTGTACCACTTTGTCCATGCTTCCTCTGAGTACATGCTGAAGTCTCTGCTCTACTGAAGTGTGATGTTCATGCTCCCCTGACTATAAGCAATGTCAATAACTGATAGCAGCAACATCTGACAATCACCATAAATGACCATGAAAGAAATAGAGACATATTGCAGCAATATTCCTTCTGTCCTTCCTCCATAATGCCAACAATGCATTATATGCTCCCCCTGAACTTGTGCCATTCGATCTTTGACCAATCCGCAACTCAGCAAATGTACGCATATACCCCAGATGAACCTTGCGTACAACCAACAATCAGAAGAGAGTCAACAACAAGATGATGCATCAACAACCCCCAGCTTTTGCCTGAGGTATTCAAAGGTCTCCCTGGGCAATGGTTTGGTGAGTATATTAGCAAATTGTTCCTTAGAAGGAACATACTCCAACTTGACCTTTTGTTCAAGCACTTGTTCTCGGAGAAAGTGATATTTGATTGGTATGTGCTTGGTCTTTGAATGCATGACTGGGTTCTTTGAAATGATGATTGCACTTGTATTATCACATAAGATGGAGATAGGTGGTGTACAAGTGATTTGAAAATCTTGCAAGGTCTGCATCATCCAAAGGAGTTGAGTGCAGCAAGATGCAGCAGCCACATATTCCGCTTCAGCTGTAGACAAAACAATTGGACTCTGTTTCTTGCTGAACCAAGATACTAATCGGGAACCCATAAAGAATGCACCACCACTTGTGCTCTTCCTGTCATCCATGCTTCCGGTCCAATCTGCATCTGTATAAGCATGAAGTGTGAGATCTGTATCTCTAGGATACCATAAGCCATAGTTTTGAGTCCCTTGAAGATATTTGAAGATTCTCTTCACTGCCTGAAGATGAGTTTCCTTTGGATTTGCCTGAAATCTTCCAACTATTCCCACTGCATGCATGATGTCTGGTCGGGTACCTGTCAAATAAAGTAGACTTCCAATCATAGATCTGTAAGTTAGTTGATGCACTGCTGCTGATTCATCATTTGCACTGAGGTTACATCCTATGACCATGGGTGTACATACTGGTTTTGCTTCTTCCATACCATATTTCTTCAAAATCTGCTTGAGATACTTGGTTTGAGACAAGAAGATCCCTCCTTCATTTTGTTGGATTTGTAAACCAAGAAAATATGTCAATTCTCCAAGCAAGGACATTTCGAATTCTTTCTGCATCACCAAGGCAAAGCTTTGACTCATAGATTCTTCATTGCTGCCAAAGATAATGTCATCTACATACACAACAAGTATTAGCAATTTGTCATTTTCAATTTTTATATAAAGATTGCTATCTGCTGATCCTTTTGAAAAACCTTGTTGATGAAGATATTTGTCCAAACGATAGTACCAAGCCCTTGGAGCTTGTTTAAGACCATAGAGAGCCTTTTTCAATTTGCATACAAGATTTTGATCATTTCCAAGAATGAAACCATATGGCTGCTCAATGTATACTTCTTCTTCTAAGTCTCCATTCACAAAGGCTGATTTCACGTCCATTTGAAATACTTTGAACTTTTGAAAGCTTGAGAGAGCAAGGAACATTCAGATGGCCTCAATTCTTGCAACATGAGCAAAAGTTTCTTCAAAATCTATTCCTTCTTGCTGCGCATACCCTTTACAAACAAGTATGGCCTTGTTTCTAATTACTTCCCCATTTTCATTGAACTTATTTTTGAAGACCCATTTTGTCCCTATAACATTCTTATCCTTTGGTCTAGGAACCAACTCCCAAGTGTTGTTCTTTTTGATCTGCTCAAGTTCTTCATCCATTGCTTTGACCCAACATTCATCTTTGCATGCCTCTTTTACATTTTGTGGTTCAATGGATGAGAGTAATGCCAAATAGCTTGAAGCTTCTGCAATTGTTCTTCTTGTTTGTACACCTGCTTCTTTTTGCCCCAAAATATGAGATTCTGGATGATTCTTTTGAACGTACCTGGATGGAGTCTTCTCTTCTACCCTTATCTGTTCCTCTGGCGCTTCTTGAGGTTCTTCTTCTTCATCATTCTGTCTTTGAGGGTAGTCTTCATCTTCTTCGATATTTTCATGATTTACTTGCCTAGGAATGTATCCTTTTTCATCAACCACTACATCAATGCTGTCAACAATTCTTCCAAGTCTTTTATTGTAGCACTTATATGCTTTGTTGTGTGGAGAATAACCAAGAAGAATGCCTTCATCTGCTCTAGGTTCAAGTTTGCCAAGTTGCTCATCAGTATTCTTAATATAGCATTTGCTCCCAAAGATTTTGAAGTGTTTTACCGAAGGAGTCTCACCATACCAAATTTCATGAGGAGTTTGAGTGTTGTTCACTCGGACATTTGTTTTATTGAGAATAACAACCGCAGCATATGCAGCTTCACCCCAGAAAGTTGCGGGAGCTCCGAACTCATCAAGCATAGCACGGGCCATTTGTTGGACTATTCTGTTCATCCTTTCCACCACTCCATTTTGCTGAGGAGTTCTAGCTGTAGAGAATTCCCTTCTTATCCCATGTTCTTCACAGAAATCGAAAAATTCATTTGAGGTAAACTCCCCACCTCTGTCGGACCTGAGGCACTTAATTTTGTAACCTGATTCATTTTCAACCAAGGCTTTGAAGGATTTGAATTTTTCGAATGCTTCGTCTTTGTGCTTCAAAAGTCCTAAGAAAACAAACCTGGAGAAATCGTCAATGAATAATATCAAGTATTCTTCTCCTCGAGGTGACCTCGTCCTGAAAGGACCACATACATCTGTATGGACTAATTCAAGAGGCCTGTTGGCTGATCCTTCCTTCTCCGGGAAGTTGGTTCTGGTTTGCTTACCAAACTGACATGATTTGCATATAGTGTTGTCTAGAATTTTGATATCTGGAAGACCACGAACTGCCTGATATTTGCATGCCTTCCTTATTTGTGAAAAGCTTAGATGCCCCAACCTCCGATGCCATAACCAATGTTCATCATCCTTGCTCAAATAGCATTGTTGTTGTCCTTCTTCAAATATGTATAGATTATTTGGAGTTCTTCTACCTTTGATCACTGTTTTCCCTGTATCAAGATCACAAACGCTACATCCATTTGATCTAAATATTACCTCGGTTCCTTGATCGCACATCTGACTGACACTCAGAAGGTTATGCTTCAAGCCATCAACATACAAAACATTTCCAGCTTTGACCTTTTCTTTTAACTGAGCTGTGCCTTTTCCTTTTATAGCTACTAGAGTATCATTTCCAAAAGAAACTTTCTTTCCCTTTTGTTGGAAAGGTAAATCCCCTCTACGGATAGAGGCGATCCCTACTAGCCCAGAACGGGTCTAGCAACAATCAATCAATGCTACCATGCAAGTTCCTAATTGCAAATAAAAGGTAGGCAATGAAAACCTACTTGGATTCCAACGCTAACGTTTGATGAAGAGACGTCGCTCTTTCTCCTTCGCTTTGGCCGGTCACAATCCTCCACAATCCTTGTGGATAGACACCTACACACACAAAGAGAAACACAAACACAAGCGTGAAATATAATAAATGCAATTATACATCAGTCAGAAAGGACATAACTCACATTAACCATTACAAAGATAAATGAGAGTGGAACCATAATAGTAGTCATCTATTATTAATAAATAACAGAGAAGAGTACAACCAAAGTTCTGACGTCGAATCCTTCTCAAGAGGGTCCAACCAGCAAGTCTCTTAAGCATTCACCCTTGGAGCTAGATCTCCCAAGACAAAAACTCTCTCTCACACAAGTTCACACAAGAAAACAACACTTCACAACCTTCCTTAAGCTCTCTAGCAATCCCACACTTGTCACATCAACTACCTACTAGCAGCAGCACTCTAAGCACTATCAATTCCACACTATCCAAAACTAGCTGCTCATGGCAATGGTAGAGGCTTAAATAGGAGAAGGAGTCTCCATGAATGGTGGGAGGATGAGCTTATCTCCAAGGAAGGTGGCTCAAATGACGAAACAGACATGCCATAGAAGGGAGGGCGACATTTACAAGGCCAACAACTAGGTCTGGAGTCATCTGGAAGGCCGGCTGTTAGAACAAACTCGCCCAAACAAGATCAGCGTGGGTGTATAACTGCACTGGAGCACTGACATCGCATCTGAATAACAGGGAAGGCTACGTCAGCACGACCCAATATGAATAGAAGATGCACTGGTTCATGAAATTCGACCAGCGCGGGAAACACGTGTGCTTCCACGCTGGCAGCGCATCCGTTGTATTATGAGGCGCGAATCAACGCGGTTATTTTAACAACAGTCGCGATGATGGGAAAAACTTTGGCAAAGTGGGTCATTTGGAAACATTAGAGAGCATGAGCATGGTTAATTTGAACTCATGACACAATAGGGAGACTGACAGAGAGACAGTGACAAATTACTGTGTAACAGATGCCCCCTAAAGCATGAAGCCCGAGAGAGTGGGAGGGGTGAAATGCTTTACAAAACTCGCTGAACTGGAACACCACCAGGAAGAATCTACACGTATGTACAACTGATATCTCTATTACATGTAGTCTAGGCATAGGCGCAGCCATCCAAAAGACATACGAAGAAGGTCTGTGGTATGGACGCAGCCACCCAGCTGAAGAGACCATGATGACAATAAAGTATGGTCGCAGCCATCCCAAAAGACTCAGGTATGGGCGCAGCCATCCATCAACGAGTCATGTAATAATAATCCACAAAATCGCAACCTGGATTGTAACAGACAAAAACCCAGGGTCTTGCGCTCCATCCCGACCCGAACAAAAGTACAATTCCAAGCATGTGAATACATGAGCTGAAGTCGAACATGCATGAACATCATCTGATTACCAGCCAATAATGAAAATTGTTAAAAGACGCGAGAGGTACCACCAATAATGACAATGGTCCTCAAGGTACTTATAGGTAGAATCCGCGGCGTGTGAATCAATGAGCTAGTGTCGAACACCCGCAAAATCATTCGATCGGAGGCCAAGGATGAAAACCTCACGTCGAACATGAAGAACCTGCCATTCAGGCATGCAGGCTCTAAGGCACCTGAAGGGAGTCTCTAAGTCACCTTCCTGGATAATGAGCTGAAGTCGACAGGAAGTAACCTTGATCGAAGGTGGGCTATAATGCTTCCCACATCATCGACACGAGATAGAGAAGGATAAGATATTTTGTTTGAGGTATCAGAGGGAGGTTGTAAGTTTGCAGAGGTCAAATTCTCTTGAACATATCGGCGGCACGACAGTGGATTTGGCAGTATCTGACGTCAAATGAGCAGAGGTCATGGTGACAAGGCAATGAGCAGATGAGAGGCCAAATAGGATAACCCAAATCCATGGAGGCTAGTGTAAAACAAGATGAGAAGTCCCCACCCAGACACGAATGCAGACTAGTGCCATGTTCAAGAGCGATATACTGCCGACACGACAATTATTACAGTTCCATTTTCCCCACCATTTCTGGCAGGTACCCCGATTATTTTTTGGACGACAAGCTTGACGGGGATAGCATATGCTTGGAAAGCGTCATTTCGACGGTGTCCGATGTCATTAAGTTTTAACGAGTCTGACAAAGGAAGAACTCAACATCTTTTCCTGTTTAAAGAGTCTGAAAAGACAGCGGAAAAGAAAACTCCAGGGGGGTGTCCTTTTTCGTAAAGTTGTGTCTCTCGAGCCCGAAAAAGTATAAAATAATGCTCGAAAGAACCGCCCGACCAGTATGATCGAGGAGTACTTTTCGTAAGTAGTGACTTCGACCCGAAAAAGTAGAAAAGTGGTCAGAAGTACGTCGTTTTGGAGCCAATAACGAGTTCGAAATGACAAACACCTGGAAATCTTTTTAGTTTAAACGGTCGAAAAAAGAGCTTAAAGGCGACCGCCTCTCGCTTTTTTAAATGACTTGAGAGGGAGACTCGGCTATCTTTTCGTCTTTAAATTGTCGGAAAAGAGCTGAAAGCAGACCTCCATTTTTATTCTCTTTAACGAGTCAAAAAGGGAAAATACTTGGCAACCTTTTCATCTTTTACGAGTTAAAAAAGAGCTTGAAGGAGACTCGACCTAGAGGAACGAGTGGTATAAAAGGTAGCAACTGGTTCCGGCAATGGTGGAACTACTCAAAACATGTAATGGTCAAGAGGCTGGCTAATAAAACCACTCATCGCTGCGGTTCCTCAGGAAAGGATAAACAACCAAGTGAGAGCATATTATCGGCCTGTTACACAGTAATTTGTCACTGCCTTCCTGTCAGTCACCCTGCTGTGCCTAGAATTCACAATCACCAAGTTCTTGCTCCCTGAACTGGCTCAAAAACCCATTTTTCCAAAGTTTTATTCATCAGCGCATCTGTTCCTAAAATAACCACGATGACAAGCGCCCTGTAGTGTATTCTGTGCACTGCCAGCGCGGAAGAACATCACTTTTCCGCGATGGCCCACAGCGCGCCTTTTCCGTGTGCTTCCGCGCTGACATGACTGTCCCAGTTATTGAGACGCGACGACAGCGCGGCAGTTTCCTTATAATCCGCGCTGATCCAGTTTGGGCGAATTCGTTCAAACAACCAGCCTTCCAGATCACTCCAGGCTTGGTTGTTAGCTTTGTGAATGTCGACTCCCTTCTATGGCATGTCTGTTCGACCCTTTTCAACAACTTCCCTTGAAGATAAGCTCATCCTTCCCCCTTTTTAGGAGACTCCTTCTCCTATATAAACTCTCACCATTACCATGAGAAGCTAGTTAGACATAGCTTGGAATAGCTTGGATTGTACAGAGCTTGTAGTGCTCAGATTGCTGCTATAGGTTTGGTGTGCTAGGTGTGGAAGTGATTGACTGCTTAGGGAAGGTTGTTTTGTGCTATTTGTGTGAGAGAGAGAGTTGTTTGTCTTGGGAGAATCATCCTCAAAGGTGAATGCTTGAGATACATGCTGACTGGCCCCTCCTGAGAAGGTTACCGACGTCAGAACATTTGGTTGTACTCTTCTCTATTCTGATTAATAATAGATGACTGCTATTATTGTTCCATTCTCATTTGTCTATGCAATGGTTAAATGTGAATTACATCTTTTCTGACTGATGTATGGTTGCTTTTACTAGATTTCACGCTTGCGTTTGTTTCCTCTTCGTGTGTGCAGGTATCTATTCGCGGAGATCGCAGAGGATTGTGACTAGCTGAAGCGAAGGAGCGAAGGCAACATCTCTTCGTCAAACAACAGCGCAGGAATCCAAGTAGGTGCTCTTTACCTCTTGTTTAATTGTAATTAGGAACATGCATAGCAGCATTGTGTGATTGTTGCTAGACCCCTGCTGGGCTAGTAGGGATCGCCTCTATCCGTAGAGGGGATTTACCTCTCCAACAATTTGGTGACTCTGCTGGGGACCAGCCTTTTTGTCTCTTGAGTCCACTTTTGTGTTTGACTTTGATTGATCTCTTTTCAAGTTTTTGGGATTGTCTCTTTGCTTATGAACTTTCTGGGTATTTCTGGGAAGCATCTTTATTGTTAAAAGGCTCTTGCCTTTGGTTTGGGAAGTTTTTATTTTGGCCTTGCTTGTTTTTTGCTCTCAGCGCGTTTTAATTCCGAACAGTCGCGCTGACATCGCGACCCTGTTCTTTGGTTTTCTTTCCATCGCGCCTGTACGTCTAACAGTCGCGCTGACCTCGTTTTCAGAGACAACGCGCTTTATTCGTGTCCTTCCGCGCTGGCATCGCGCCCCCGCTTCTTTGTGTTTCTTGTTATCGCGCCTGTGTGTTTTCTTTCCGCGCTGACCTTGTTTTCCGAGACAGTGCGCTTTATCCCTGTTCTTCCGCGCTGACGTCGCAAAGTTGCTACAGGCCTCCCCCTATCAGCGCCGAGTTGCTGAAGGCTACCCGCGCTGATCCTGTAAAATTCATTTTTGACCAAATTGGCCTCCTGAACCTCTTGCTGAGACTTTCCCTTCTTCTCTCCACCTGTCTGGTGACTTGTTTTTCGTTGTATGAACTCTGAACTGCTTGATTGCGGAGCTTGGTTCCATAGGGTTTCGTTTTTGCTCAGTTCTTAAGTTTGCGAATACCTTCCCTTTTTGCTTTCGCTGCTTGGTTCGTGTTTCCATCATTACTTTTGAAATTGCTAGATTGTGTTGAGTCTCTAATTGACTGGTCGTGACTCTCGTCCGTCGGGTGTTCGCTTTTCTCTATTGATTTCGCACTCTAGCCCTAGGACATCTAGAGGTCGTGTGTGTGTCAAGCCTACCGTAGGAATCTTGTTTGCTTGTTTGACCAGCCGATTTCAGACTTGTTTTCGCATTTGTTCAGTGATTGTTGGAGTGTTTTGGATTGTGTTTCCGAGTGGTTTCTTTTCGCTTCCTCCTTGCTTGCAATCCTTGCTTGTCTTGCAGAGCTTAGATCACATAGCTCGTGCAGTACTTTGTTTTCCTTTGATTTGGAAACTTTGGTTGAGTGTTTCGGGAACTTTGTGTGCTTTCATTAAGTAGTTTACTTGGTGTTCCGGTTCCTCCAAATTCATTTAGGTGCTTTGTGTCATTGAAAAGAAATCAAACTAGTAGCTTTGCTTTAAAAAATTGAAAAGGAAAAGAACATTTCGTTGATTTGCATCTTCAAAAGAAAAGTTTCCTTTCCTCGCTTTAGTTGCATTAAGTTGCTTGTTTGCTTGTATTTGTTTGGTTTGATTAAAAATTCTTTGCCCTCTCGTAGCTAGAATTCATCGAACAAAACGAAATTCTTTGGCATATAGATTGCATCTAGGTAATTGTGAGCGAACATACGATAGAGCTTGAAATCGAAACTTAATCTCAAGATCAACTGTAAAATGAACCGAATGAATCTAAAAACGCATTAGAACTAAACGCAAATATCTAGAGGTCTAGGTTAGAGACGTGTTCCGGCGTCTTTAAACATAGTCACTGTTGTTTCACATTAGGTTGGGTGATTCCTCCTTCTGTGACTCGATAGTGGTCTAACACGGACTGCGCTCCCACGTACCATCGCGTATATAGGGAGACCCCACTAGGCTTTTATCCTTTATCCATAGGAAGCCGAGTCAGCCGCCCTACGATTCAAAATGCAGTGAACACAGCATTCACGAAGATCGTCCACCCGTACCCTAAAAAGTATTCTGTGGTTTTGCGAAAAGTTTGGCACACCCTCTACCTAGAGTTCCAGAGCAGTCACTTTTGATCCTTTTCGGACTCCCTAAACGAAAAGGTGCCTGTGAGCGTCTTGTCACTTCGTGCTCATTAAACATTCGAAGGAGACTGGAGTCATCTTTTCGTCCTTTTCTCGACTCCTGAAACATGAAAAGGTCAAGTTTGGTTCTTGTGTCTTAAAATTAATTTGGCCACGATAACATCACCTATTTTAGATCTTGTGTGCGATAGTTTTGAGTAGGGTTTTATCGTTAGTTTCCTTTAGGTTTTCTAAGGGGTCTGGTCATCCTGGCTGACCCATCAACTCCCGGTCTAAGTGATCAAGGTTCTCCGTCCTCTATTGCTCCAGAGGTACCAGTTGTAAGCGGTACTCTTCCCATTGTTCCGAGTATCCAGCCTATCAACGTACGTGCCCCAGGCGACGAAGATTACATAGAGGATTGGAATCCCATCTGGGAGCCCGATTATACCCCCCGTACCCCTCGTACCCCTCTCGGTATGTCGTCTCCAATGTCTTCTTCCCACATGGATGAGACAGCTTCCAGCACCGGTGAGACACCCGTGGTCACAGACATCGATACCCCGATCCCGGCTTCCTCTCCCCTCCCTCCACGATATCAATCAGTGAGGGATAGGTATGCCGCTAGAACGACTTCTACAACTATATGGGATCCTAGTCTTGTTGCCTCCACCGGACCTTTTGTTTCGCAGCCCCTTAGTACACCCCTTACGACAGGGCTTAACACGCCCATCACCTCAGTTCCCACTCAACCTACTGTCTGTGTAGCACGTTCGACTCCGGTCGTCAGTGCTGTACCGGTTTTCTCGTCTGAAAACCCTCAAGCTGGTTCCTTTGTTGGTGGAATTCCAGGATCAGGACCGTATGATGCTTTTGGGGAACCCATAACGGACCCGGATTACGAAGGTCCCTTCTTTTACTATGATGAAAACGGTGAGTTCCTTGAGAGCATCTCAGGTCTCCCTCATCGCCCTTTCGAAGAAAACGAGGAACCCTTGAATGTCACGTACGATCACGCTACTCATATGTTCAAAGGGAACCGGGATCCTCCCAGGCAGCCCATAGGACCACCCAATCAAGGCCAGCCATTCTACGTGCATACCCCCCAGGGGCAACCACTTTATGGCCCGCCTGACCCAGGACAATCTGGGGGCCCACAAGGTCAACCTTACCAGGAACAACCCATGGGCATTGGAGGTCCGCCATATCCATATCAAAATCAACCTACTGGACAACCAGAGAAACCTTCTTTTCAACAAGGCCAACTCGGTTTCCAGCAAGGGTACCCCTCTGGACAAACTGGCTCAGTTTACAATCCTCCAAATCAACCAGTGGTCCAGCAAGGGTATCCTCTTGGGCAGGGTGGACAACCCTACATACAACAGGGCCAACCTACCACCCAGTCTGGTCAATTCCCTGGGCAGGGTGGACAACCCTACGTTCAACAGGGCCAACCTACCCCTCAAATCACGAATCCTTCTGGGCAAGGGGGGCAACCTGCTATACAGCAAGGCCAACCCTCTGCTCCGCCCATACACCAAGGAGGGCAGCCTGCCATACAGCAAGCCCAGCCCTCTTCTCCATCTGTTCACACTGGGGGACAAACGGGCCAACCGTCTATACAGCCAAATCAACCCGTTGTCCACCCTCATCGTCAACCTGGACAAGCTGGCCAACCTCGGCGTCAACCAGCTATCCAGCCAATTCGACCATCCGTTCCGCAAAGACAATCCTTGGCGGCACATGGACAACCTGGTGCCCAGCAAGGCTACCCTGCTGGCCAACTAGGTCCGTCTCGAATCCGACCAAGCCAACCTTCGGGACATATGGTTCAACCCCAGCCAGTTCAAGGACACTACTCTGGGCCTCAAACTCAAACAGGTTATCAACCCTCGTACCAAACGCAGCCTGCCTACCAGGCCCCGTATGGGACCCAGCAGTCATATGGCTACCAGCAACCCCAGGGGCAAAATCAGTATGCTCCTTATCAAAATTATCAGCAACCACAGGTCACTCATCAAAATTATCAATATGGTCAACCTGTCGGGCAAGCTGCTAATCCATGGGGAGCTGGGGGGCAAACACAGGGACAGCCGTCCGCATATGGCCAAAATCCATACGGACAAAACTCCTACGGACAATCTCCCTATGCGCCAGGTCCTTTTGGACCAGGTCCATCGGGACAAAATTCCTACGCGCCGGGTCCTTTCGGGCCGGGCCCGTCTAGACAAAGTTCGTGGGGGCAACCCCAATCTGGGTGGAACCCTAATATCGCCTCGAATCCGCAGCCACAGATGTCCTTCAACCCGCAGCTACCATTTTTGGCAACGTTGGAACTACCCGATGTGTCCAAGTTAACAAATGACCCTATTTTGCATAATCCATATTGGCCATTGGTTCCAACCAAGATACCAGGTGACTGTCCAAAGTTCGATGGCAAAGCCGGAGAGGATCCTCAGGCCCATGTAATGACTTATCACCTTTGGTGCTCATCTAACTCATGGCTTGATGATTCTATCCGACTTCACCTCTTCCAGAGGACTCTCACTGGTTCAGCTGCTAAATGGTACATCGAACTCAATCGCGGCATGTTTTTAGACTTTAACTCGTTGGCTATGGCCTTTTTAACTCATTTTCAGTTACCCATTCGGTACGAGACTGGGACCCATCTGCTCACGTCTCTAAAACACGATACGGCGACGCACATCTCCGATCATATACATGAATGGAGAAGGCGCCGTCGCTTGATTAAATTTTGGATTCCTGATCAACTCCTGACCGACTGGTTTACCACGTCCTTTGTCCCTAAAATTGCCAAAGATATCGCAATGGGGGCGTGTGTAACTGAGGAGCAAGCAATCGCGCGAGCTCAATACCTTGACTTAGTGTATTCTCAGTCAGGTACCTTGTATGAGTATTTGCCAGATGCCCCGAGGCCCGGACAAACCAAAGCTCCACCAAAGCCTTCCGTTGATGGGGTTATTGGCTCCGTAAATTCATCAAGTAAGAAATCGACCGCGAACCCTGGGAAGCAGAAACAAAACGCCTCTAACGAGAATGCTTCTCAGAGCCAATCTATTCCTGGGAATACCTCCGAGGTAAATGCCGTTCAGTCCACCGCGGCAGACAAATCCTCGAAAGGCAAAAAGAAAGGAAAGGCCAAAGAAAAATCCAGACAGCCCAAGCAGAACCCTCCTAAACCTCCCTCCGAGGAAGGAGCCAAACAGAAGCCTAAGTATCCTTGTCTCATTTGCGAGGAGGATCACTACACCAAGGATTGCCCCAGGCGGTCCGAGGTTAGTCAGCTTTTGAAAGGTGCTCCAGGGTCCCCTGCCGTGCTTAAAGAGCCTTTCCCATCCCAGCAGACGCATCAGGTGGCAGATCCCTCTCAATCCTCTTCCTCGTTCGGTTCTCAAGTGTTCATGGCTGGAACCATCCCCATCCATGTCACGACTCGAGCGAAAGATTATCCATCTTCAGCCGGGAAAGAGCCGAAGGTCCCCTCCAGCGCTCCTCTGTCCAGTTCTGGTCCCCTTCACATTGAACGGCCCAGCACCGAGACGATCCCTCGACCCCCTCCCAAAGGTGTACTCAGGAAGTCATCTTATAACCCCAATGCTCGTGCTGCCCAACATTATAGCATTGTCGAGGACTTAGCTTAGGCTCCATCTCCTATGTCCGCATTAGAAGTCCTCCAGAGCTGCCCCTCCCAGAGGAAGTCCCTGCTATCAACAATTGGTGGCATAGACCCGGCAGATTCAGATTTAATCTCTTTTGATCTCGAGGGTTTCACGCAGAGATTGCCTCATCAGGTGGCTTTCCTTATACAAGTTCTCATCAATGGCAAAACGATCCATCGTACGGTCATTGATGAAGGAGCCTCAACCTGCATCATGTCGGTTGCTTGTTGGAAGGCTATTGGTTCTCCTGCTCTGAGCCAGTCTCCTACCACCCTAGAGGCTTTCGATGGAAGAGAATCTCGTCCATATGGTATCCTCCCACGATTACCTATCTCTTTAGAAGGGAAAACGGTAGAAGTCGAGGTTGAAGTCATTGACGCTAATCTCACTTACAACCTCCTCCTTGGACGAAGCTAGACATATGCCATGCAAGCCGTGGCTTCCTCCTTATTCCGTGTCGTTCGCTTCCCCCATCAAGGGAAAATCGTCACAGTGGACCAGCTGTCATTTTTTGCTTCCTTTTCTGAAGGGAATGTGCCATTCGTAGAGCATACCTCCAAATCGCTAGTGAGTGTGGGTGCTGGATTATTTAAAGATCCCTCCTTGATGGGAGTCTTTCCCCTCCCACCTCCAAATCTCACCTCCGTTAACATGATCACAGTACGTTCTGATCCATGGGTTCTCCCTCCCTTGAATCAGGAAGACTCTTGGGGCGAGATGATGCCGTTGAGCCCTGCCGAGCTCAACTACATCGAGATAGTCGCTGCATCGGCTTCACCTCCTGAACCTTCTTTTCCAAGCAGCGTTCCCGATTCATATGACCGCTTCCCTTGGTTGGGAGAAGAGGCCACTTCGGATCCCCTGAAGGAATCATTTCCCTCCGACGAGGCTATCATTGAGACTATGTCTCCCGAGGAGCTCCCTTGGTCAGATCACCACCATCGCTCTTCGTTTCTCCCTCCTCATTCGGAAATGGCCACATGCCTCGAGCGGTTTGCTTCATGTGTCCCATCTATCCCTCTCCAAACGCCTGTTCAGTTATATCAAGTGTCTTCGGAAGGAAACATGGGTAACATTACGCAAACTCTGGCTATCGACATCTCTGTCAAAACAGGGGTTGTCGAGAATATTTACATTGGAGTCACATGCACTCCTGAGGAAATTCAACTTTATACCGATTTATTTCGTGAATTCCGTGATGTTTTCGCATGGTCTTACGAGGAAATGCCCGGCATTGACCCCAGTATCGTGGAGCACGAAATCCCTACTTATCCCGGCGCTAAGCCTGTTCGTCAGCGTTTACGCCCAGTGCACCCTCGAAAGGCTGCAGCCATCAAGGCCGAAGTTGAAAAACTCCTTCAAGCTGGTTTCATTTATGCCATTCCTCTCATGGAGTGGGTATCTAATATAGTCCCTGTGAATAAAAAACAGGGTACTATTCGGGTTTGTGTTGACTATCGCGACATCAATCGCGCCTGTCCAAAAGATAACTTTCCTACGCCTTTTATTGATTAGCTTATCGACGATTGCGCAGGAAGTGAAATTTATTCATTTATGGACGGCTTCTCTAGTTACAACCAGATCAACATAGCCCCCGCAGACCAGCACAAGACTGCTTTCATTTGTCCTTGGGGCACCTTCGCTTACAAGAAGCTACCTTTCAGTCTTAAAAATGCCGGTGCCACTTTCCAGCGTGCGATGACGTATGCTTTTCATGATATCCGACACATCGTACAGCCTTACCTGGATGACCTACCAGCTCATTCAGCTAAACGTCAAGACCATCCATCTCATTTACGCGAAATTTTTCTCCGTGTCGACACTACCGTATTCGACTCAATCCGCATAAGTGTGTCTTCTGCGTAGAATCTGGCCGACTGCTTGGGTTTATCATCTCCCGGGAGGGCATCCGTCTGGATCCCCTTAAGGTCGAGGCCATTTTGAATCTTCCTCCTCCTGCCTCCCTACAGCAGTTACAGAGCTTGCAGGGGAAAGCCAATTTTCTCAGACGATTCATCCCAAATTATGCCGAGGTGGCTAAAGGTTTCACACGATTATTAAAGCGAGACACGCCCTTTCGTTGGGACGCTATCGCTCAACAATCTTTTGAGCGTCTTAAAGACCTTCTAGTCTCAGCTCCGCTCCTAAGACCTCCAAATTACCACCGTGACTACACCCTTTATTTGGCCGCCGCCGATACCACCATCGGCATGGTTTTAGTGCAAGACGATGATGATGGCACCGAGCATGTTGTATATTATCTTAGCCGCAACCTTCTGGATACGGAAACTCGCTATGCATATGTCGAGAAGTTGGCATTGGCAGCTGTTTGTGCCGTCCAACGTTTCCGTCATTACATCCTGTTGCGCACGACGACCGTGATCTCTGATTGCAACCCCATGACCTACATTTTGTCACGTCAGTTGCTCGGGGGCAAATACTCGAAGTGGATCGCAATCCTCCAAGAGTTCGACTTGGAATTCACTGCTGCCAAGTCTAAGAAATCGCTGGTCTTCGCTGAACTGCTCTGCTCCTTACCATCTCAGTCTGCACCATCTCGTTCAGAGGAGCATATTCCGGATGAAACGCTATTTCTCATCAGTACTCTCGACCCGTGGTACGGAGACATTATCGTATATTTACAAACGTCTTCGTTTCATCCCAACACATCGAAAGATGCTCGACGACGAATTCGTCACCAAGCTCAACCATACCGCATTTTGGGCGATACCCTGTACCGCCTCGGCGTCGATTCTATTCTTCGCCGATGCTTAAACCTCGAGGAGGCTGAGCGAGTCTTGAATGACTGCCACTCCGGCGCTTGTGGCGGCCATATGTCCGGATACGCTACCGCTCAGAAGATCCTCCGCACTGGTTATTTCTGGCCTTCTATCTTCAAGGATTGCATCCTTGCTGTACGTGCATGTCATGAGTGCCAGGTTTACCACCGGAAGATGCGTGCACCTGTTGCACCACTGCACCCTGTCGTAACCGTAGGTCCATTTGCAAAATGGGGCATCGATTATACGTCCTGTAACCCTCGTTCGGCCGGGGGGCATGGGTACATTATCGTTGCTGTGGATTATTTCACCAAGTGGGCTGAAGCGATGCCTACATTAAACGAAGATGGTCACACGGCGGCGTAGTTCTTATTCAATCATATCATCACTCGTTTCGGAGTCCCTCAGGCTATTGTTACAGATCACGGAAAGCATTTCCGAAATCATATGATGACAGAATTAACGACCCAGCTAGGCTTGCGCCAAGATAGTTCGTCACCGTACTATCCTCAATCTAACGGTCAAGTCGAAGCCGTGAACAAAGTTTTGATCACCATGCTTCAACGCACCGTCAATACACACAAGTCAAACTGGCATCTTATGCTTTTCCCGGCCTTGTGGGCCTACCGGACTTCTGTGAAGGATGCCACCGGTTTCACCCCGTTTCAACTGGTCTATGGACTGGAGGCTACCCTTCCCGTCGAATGCGAGATTCCTTCATTAAAATTAGTTGTCGAGTTGCTTCCCAACACCACTCTGGTGGAGGAACGGCTTCTTTACCTAGAACGGTTAGACGAGACTCGTCGTTTGGCTTCTCTGGCTATCGAAGCACAGAAGAAGAGAGTCAAAGCTCACTTTGATAAGAATATTCATCCTCGTTCCTTTGTTGAGGGAGACTTAGTACTGCTCTACGATCAAGCTAAGGATAAGTTGGGGGCAGGAAATCTTGAATCCATGTGGTTAGGTCCCTACATCGTGAAAAGAGTTTTACAAAAGGGCGCATATGAGTTGATTGACTATGAAGGAAATCCTCTTGACAAGCCCCGCAACGGGCTGTATCTGAAGAAATACTATGCATAGCTTCACACATTCACTTTGTATATACGTGTGCTTTGTGTTTTTCATGCATGAGTTTCGTTTTGCTTTGGCATAAAGGCGTGTTTGCCTCTTATTATGCTTTCTTTTTCCTGTGCAGATGTCTAGTGCACCTTATGTTGGTTTCGCTGATGGTGCCTGCCGTAGCACTTGTAATTTGTCTTCGGCAGCGTGGGTGATCTACGATCCTCACGGAGAGTTGCTAAACCTTCAGGGTGTCTGCCTAGGTCGTACCACTAACAACGTTGCCGAGTACAGCGCTGTAATTGAATTACTAGCCGAAGCAGTTGATCTCGGCATCCGAGAATTAATGGTGAACCTGGACTCCCAGCTGGTTGTCCATCAACTCAACTGGCGATATTCCGTCAGAGACTAGCGCATATTAAGGTTGTACCTACGTGTAAGATTGTTGGAACGGAATTTTGATTACATTACTTATCAACACATTCCGAGACAATTAAATACGTTGACTGATGCATTGGCAAATCATGTATTAGATAGACATTTGCGTAACAGATAAACATTATACAGGAAAGCATAGATAGCATAGTAAGACCATAAGCATATGTAAATAAATCATTTCAAGCATAGTTTGCATGTGTGTGCTTTTAAGCTTGCATTAAAAAATATAAAATCCATGGGTCATGTGTCGTGCAAATTCATACATAAGATCACAATTGTACTGAATAAATGCATAACATAAATAACACATCATCACATGTAACAATGACCCATCCAAAAAAACTGGTATGTATATATATATCGTGTGGTGCACTAAGGTGCTCAAAAATAGATGTGCATGTCCAAAATCTCAGTACATCTGAGTCATATGTCTCAAAATGACAGTGGAAATAAAACCTAGGCAACTAAGGAGCCGGATGATGCTCTCTATAATACGCAGCTGCTTGTGCCACCCGCCTCAGAAGGCGGTGCACCCTGGGTTGCACCCCCACTGTATGGATCTGATGCTCTATGGGGACCTCCTCGACCCCCTGGTAGTCGGGCAATCCCTCCAGCGACCCCTCAAGGTTGCGAGCCACCGTCTCTGATGTGTCAACCCCTGGAGGGGCTAAGGCCAAGGCCCCAGCTCCCTGTCCTTCCCTCTGTGCCGTGGCAGCCAGGCCAATCGGTCTAGTAGGCCCCACATCTGCATACCATGAAAATTGTTAAGACATGTACATAAAAAATCCAAAAACATTAAAAAATTCAAAAGTCAAAGTGTTATACCTGCATCATCCCACTGTTCACCTGGGGGCAGTGCCAGATCAGGGTCGTTGCGGAAATCCATGCCCGCGTATGGCCAATCCTCTACAAAGATCTCCTGCTGATCCAGCTAGTCTCGGAAAAACGCTCCCCAGCTATGTGGCCGGCCGCCACCTCCGCGTGGCATGATACAAGCCCATCGTGAGGCCCTCGTCTCCCGAGGATCCCTGGGAGCATCCACGGCCATCACCTGTAACCGCATAGCAGGCACTCGCTCTAGAATGAGCGGGATCAGGATTGACTCGTAGCCAAACTGCTTCATCTCCCCGCGACGGCAGTTGCTCAGCTACCTCTTCATGTTATTGGTCACTGCTGTGCACCAATCAAACACTGTAGGCTCAAGGCAATCGAGAGCTAACAGGAGATGAGTCTTTGAAGCCTCGTGGTTGGCCATACTACCTGCTGCCCGGGTCACCATGAACAGAATGGTGCGAAGCACTATGTTTCCCACCGTGGGGATCAAAACTTTCCCACTTCGCGCTTTCTCAGCCTCTGGGCATACCCGAGCCATCAGATCATCTAGAGTGTCGCCGCTAGGTCGCTGTCCCTCTATGATGGGCCTCGCACCTCGGCGTGACAGCCCGGTCAAAAAGAAGATGTCCATATGGTCGAATTCAATATCATGACCACGGATGGTGAATTTCCCATCCACCGGGTTCCATGCCCTGACCACTAGCTCAAGGAGATCATGCTGAGCTCTCAGACGCGGCGTGAGGAAGAACTTCATGAAACCGCAAGCCCGCATAGCATTGCAGCAATTCACATCCCCCCAAGCAGCTATATCTTCCACATCGTGCACTCTTTCCTGCCATTGGAAAGCCATGATGTCCTGCACAAACCATAAAAAACCAATTAGAAGCGCTAGCATTGGAGATTTTACGTTCATTTTAAAACAAAATAATTTTTCCGCGCCAGCGCGGCTGTTTTAAAAACAGCCGCGCTGGCCATGGCAGCCCTTCGTTAATTTTCGAGGTCAGCGTGGAAGAACACGGGTTTTCCGCGCTGACCCGAAGTTGGCCACGTTTTGTTCTAATTCGGTCAGCGCGGACCCGTGGGGGATACCCGCACTGACCGAGCGCGCACCCATGCACCAAAAATTCACCCAATTGGGCAAATTTAACCGTTAAAATCCTACCAAAAACAACCAAAATGCAGGGCAAGGGAACAAGAACCTACCTAGAAGAAGCGGTTCGAGAAATGGTGTCTGTACGGGCTGGAAATCGCTCCGTCAACTTTCTGGCTTCTCCACGTCCTTCACGTTCCAAAATAGTAAAATGGTAAGAATGACTTCTTACTCCCCCCTATTTATAGTAAAAACTCATAAATTGCCATATTTTTGGGTTTTTGCCATTTTTAACCATGACTTTAGCCCTGAATTTGTTAAATGCATGTTTCAATATGTTTTTTATACATATCGAATTGATTTATGCGGGTAGTGCTCTTGTGCAGGTTCAGATAAAGCAACTTGGTCATGACGGTCCTCCGTTCATATGATCCCCAAATATGTCGTCTCTAAGCTCTTTTCCGACAGTAAACAAGAGAAGATAGCCGAGCCTCCTTTCAGCTCGTTAAAAGGAAGGAAAGGCGGTCATTTTAAGCTCTTTTTTCGACCGTTGAACTAAAAAGATTGCCGGGTGTTTGTCGTTTCGCGCTTGATATCGGCTCTAAAACGACATGTTTTTGACCGCTTTTTTACTTTTTCGGGTCGAAGGCACTATTCACGAAAAGTACTCCTCGGGCGTAATGGCCGGGCGGTTCTTTCGAGCATAGTTTTATACTTTTTCGGGCTCGAGAGACACAACTGTACGAAAAAGGGCCCCCCTGGAGTCTCCTTTTCCGCATTCTTTTCAGACTCTCGAAACAAGAAAAGAGGCCGGGTTTTTCCTTTGTCAGGCTCGTTAAACACTCAATGACATCGGGTATTGTCGAAATGACGCACATCAAGCATATGCTATCCCCGTCAAGCTTGTCATCCAAAAATAATCGGGGTACCTGCCAAAAATGGTGGGGAAAATGGAACTATGATTACAGTCGTGTCGGCAGTACGTCGCTCTGGAACATGGCACTCCGCTGTTTCGTGTCTGGGTGGGGTCATCTCATCTTGTTTTCACTAGCCTCCATGGGTTTGGGATATCCTATTTGGCCTCTCATTTGCTCATTGCCACCATCACCCTATCCTCTGCTCATTTGATGTCAAGTACTGCCAAACCCGTTACAGTGCCACTATATGTTCAAGAGAAGTTGTCCTCTGCCACAATGCAACCTCGTTCGCTATCTCACACAAACTATTGTACCTCTGTCTCGTGTCGATGATGTGGGAAACATTATGGCCCACCTTCGATCAAGGTCCTTTCCCGTCGACTCCAACTCATTATCTGGGAAAGTGACTTAGTGACTCCTTTCAGGTGCCTTGGAGCCTGCATGCCTCAATGGCAGGTTCTTTGTGTTCGACGCAAGGCTTACATCATTGGCCTTCGATCGAATGATTCCGTGGGTGTTCGACACCAACTCATTGATTCACACGCCACGGATTGTACCTATAGTACCTTGAGGACCATTGTCATTATTGGTGGTACCTCTCGCGTCTGTTAACAGTTTCCATCATTGACTGGTAATCAGACGATGTTCACGCATGTTCGACTTCAACTCCTATATTCACATGCTTGGACTTGTACTTTGTTTGGGTCGAGATGGAGCACAAGACTCTGGATCCTTGTCTCTTATGGTCCAAGCTGCGATTTGTGGATGATCATTACATGACTCATTGATGGATGGCTGCGCCCATACCTGAGTCTTCATGGATGGCTGCGACCATACCTTATCAGTCTTTTGGTCTTTTTAGCTGGGTGGCTGCGTCCATTCCACAGACCATTCTCGCATGTCTTTTGGATGGCTGCGCCCATGCCTAGACTGCATGTACTTGATTGTCAGAGATTTTTGGTCCTTCCTGGTGGCATTCCAGTTCGGCGTGTGTTGTAAAGAATTTCACCCCTCCCACTCTCTCGGTCTTCATGCTTTAGGGGGCATCTGTTACACAGTAATTTGTCACTGCCTTCCTGTCAGTCACCCTGCTGTGCCTAGAATTCACAATCACCAAGTTCTTGCTCCCTGAACTGGCTCAAAAACCCATTTTTCCAAAGTTTTATTCATCAACGCGTCTGTTCCTAAAATAACCGCGATGACAAGCGCCCTGTAGTGTATTCTGTGCGCTGCCAGCGCGGAAGAACATCACTTTTCCGCGATGGCCCACAGCGTGCCTTTTCTGTGTGCTTCCGCGCTGACATGACTGTCCCAGTTATTGAGACGCGACGACAGCGCGGCAGTTTCCTTATAATCCGCGCTGATCCAGTTTGGGCGAATTCGTTCAAACAACCAGCCTTCCAGATCACTCCAGGCTTGGTTGTTAGCTTTGTGAATGTCGACTCCCTTCTATGGCATGTATGTTCGACCCTTTTCAACAAATTCCCTTGAAGATAAGCTCATCCTTCCCCCTTTTTAGGAGACTCCTTCTCCTATATAAACTCTCACCATTACCATGAGCAGCTAGTTAGACATAGCTTGGAATAGCTTGGATTGTACAGAGCTTGTAGTGCTCAGATTGCTGCTATAGGTTTGGTGTGCTAGGTGTGGAAGTGATTGATTGCTTAGGGAAGGTTGTTTTGTGCTATTTGTGTGAGAGAGAGAGTTGTTTGTCTTGGGAGAATCATCCTCAAAGGTGAATGCTTGAGATACATGCTGGCTGGCCCCTCCTGAGAAGGTTACCGACGTCAGAACATTTGGTTGTACTCTTCTCTATTATGATTAATAATAGATGACTACTATTATTGTTCCATTCTCATTTGTCTATGCAATGGTTAAATGTGAATTACATCTTTTCTGACTGATGTATGGTTGCTTTTACTAGATTTCACACTTGTGTTTGTTTCCTCTTCGTGTGTGCAAGTATCTATTTGCGGAGATCGCGGAGGATTGTGACCAGCTGAAGCGAAGGAGCGAAGGCAACATCTCTTCGTCAAACGACAGCGCAGGAATCCAAGTAGGTGCTCTTTACCTCTTGTTTAATTGTAATTAGGAACATGCGTAGCAGCATTGTGTGATTGTTGCTAGACCCCTGCTAGGCTAGTAGGGATCGCCTCTATCCGTAGAGGGGATTTACCTCTCCAACTTTCGTAAAGTTGTGTCTCTCGAGCCCGAAAAAGTATAAAATAATGCTCGAAAGAACCGCCCGACTAGTATGATCGAGGAGTACTTTTCGTAAGTAGTGACTTCGACCCGAAAAAGTAGAAAAGTGGTCAGAAGTACGTCGTTTTGGAGCCAATAACGAGTTCGAAATGACAAACACATGGAAATCTTTTTAGTTTAAACGGTCGAAAAAAGAGCTTAAAGGCGACCGCCTCTCGCTTTTTTAAATGACTTGAGAGGGAGACTCGGCTATCTTTTCGTCTTTAAATGGTCGGAAAAGAGCTGAAAGCAGACCTCCATTTTTATTCTCTTTAACGAGTCAAAAAGGGAAAATACTCGGCAACCTTTTCATCTTTTACGAGTTAAAAAAGAGCTTGAAGGAGACTCGACCTAGAGGAACGAGTGGTATAAAAGTTAGCAACTGGTTCCGGCAATGGTGGAACTACTCAAAACATGTAATGGTCAAGAGTCTGGCTAATAAAACCACTCATCGCTGCGGTTCCTCAGGAAAGGATAAACAACCAAGTGAGAGCATATTATCGGCCAAAGAGATGGTAGCAATGGAATGAAACAACCAAGGCTCATCTAGCAGAATTCAGCGGATAAAAATGGCAATCACGAGATCTAAATCAGGTATGGGTTCATTTTTACACAAGCTTGAACCATGGAGAACTCTGCTTGGATTGGGTTTCATGTTTGCACAAGCTTGAAACGAAAAACTATGCTTGTTATAAGCTCGCATGCCCCCAGCATAATGACGCAAATCAAGGTACATGACCCCCCAAGCTTCATTGCATGCAACAAAGTGGATGGAATGAAGGTTCACTCTCGAGATCGATGAAAGACTCGACTTGTAGTTTACGGGATCTGAATCAAAAGACTCGATTTGGAAAGGGAGTTGTTTCATTTTTTAATGAGGTTGACACAGTAAAAGAACTATCCTCATAACCCTTGTTTCATTTTTGAACGAGCTTGACACAAGATCAGGAACTATGCTCCGACCAGACCTAGTTGCATTTTTGAAGGAGCTTGACATAGGAAAACGAACTATGCTCCAAACTCTTTGTTTCATTTTTTAGCGAGCTTGACACAAGACAAGGAACTGTGCTCCGACCAAACTTCATCATAATGAATAGAAAGTTGGGGCTTCCAAGATTGCCACTGTCGATGGAAGGGAAACATCTTGGAAGTCAGGGCCCAATGCCCCCAAGACACTATGCACGACGGTGTCATCACTGGATGCAGGCACGAGGTAGGTGGCCACGTAGTTGCTCTGCGGTGGGGCAGATACAATTGGTGGATAAAAACTAGGAGGGGAAGACAACTGCGCAGGAGGCATTGGGGGACTAACGAACGACAATTGATCGATAGTCACAATTCTTCCATCGTGTGGAAAGAAAACCACACGGAAAAGCGAAGAAACGAGGGCCCCCATGGCGTAAACATAGTCGTGACCAAGGAGAAGACTAAAGTCTAAAACACCTTGGGTAACCAAGACGTCTATATAGATGGTTTTTCCTCCCAAAGTAATAGGGAACTTTGGGAGAACTCCTAGAGATGGACAGGCTCCTCCGTCGAAGGCCAACAGATTCTGAGTGACTGGCCCAAGCTGCGGGGAACCTAAGGCTTGCCAAATAGTGTACGGCATAAGACTGACAGACGCCCCTTCATCCAAGATAGTGCCAGGTACTGCCTTAGCACAGGCATGTACTGTGATCTGGAAAGGCATATGGGATGGAAGGCGACCGGAGATCAGGTGATTCCAATCAAAGGAAGCGACCAGACTACTTGGTGGGCAGATCGTATGATTTCCCCCATGTGCTAAAGGAACCAAAGGAGAATCTTCGGGAGTAGCTGGGTTAGGAGAGTCATTTCGGGACTCGGGAGAATCTGAAGAGACGAAACGAACATGGGCGTGATTCTCTTCCGAAATGGAGTGAGCGAGTGGCGGACTCGAGTCGACACTCTCTCTGACCAATGGTTGGTCTGGAACAGGCTGGACACAGCCAGGTTCGGGAAGAGGGGCCTGGACAAGAGAAGAATGTGAACCAATCTCATTGTCGGGAGGCGGATGATCTGCAGCTGCAGAAAGATGTTGATATCCAACAGGGAGTTGGGGTGAAGGAGCTGTAAGACTTTCCAAGACAACAGAGGCTTTATCCATTAGTTGACAAAGGTGAAGGGGATGATTGCCTTCACAAAGTCTACAGGGGATTCGAATCTTCCCTTTTCCCTTACCATTCCCAAATGATAAGGTAGCATCGCCGTGAGCTTTAGAGGACGATGAGGGGTGGGCCGGATCGCGAGACCATACTTCTAGTACCCTGGGAATGCCAGGATAATCGCGAAGAAGATGGTCCTCCTTGCATAATCGACAAGGAAACTTAACCTTCCGCGGAGGAGCAGAAGGTGGCCCGACCTCAGGGGGACTCAAAGGAGTAAGAGTTATACTTGTAGCCTCTCCCTTAGGACACTTCTTCTTCTTGGTCTTCTTCTTCTTCTTCTTAGCCACCTAGTTATTCGAATCGAGACTTTCACTAGGCGAAGTACAAGAGGAAGACGTAGAAGTAGGCGTCGAAGGGGAGAGATCCACCTTAGGATCAACATGATGTTGTTCAGGTGGAGGGACTGATGGACTAGTAGCCGATACGGTAGGGACCAAAGAGGTTGAAAACAACCAAACAGGCAACCTGATAGTTAACCCCGGAAGGGATAACATTGCCATATAAGGAGCACCAACATTCCTGAGAGGAGGGAAATGACCAGGATTCCCATCAGGAGGGGAACTTGGGTTGGTGAACCCCGGAAAAGTTTCCATGGAAAACAAAAAGAAGCCTACTCAAGCTAACGCACACAAGATCTAACCAGGTAATGTTAATCGTGGCCAAATAAATTTTAAGACGCAAAGACATAACTTGACCTTTTCATGTTTTAAGAGTCGAGAAAAGGACGAAAAGATGACTCTAGTCTCCTTCGAATGTTTAATGAGCACAAAGTGACAAGACGCTCACTGGCACCTTTTCTTTTAAGGAGTCCGAAAAGGATCAAAAGTGACTACTCTGGAGACTCTAGGCAAAGGGTTTACCAAGCAATCCGTAAAACTGCTTATACACCTTGGCAAGCGTATGAGAACCAAGGACTTTCCGTACAACAGTCAATCTTCCCGAATGTTGTGTTCGGTGCGTTACGGCTCGCAAGGCCACAGACTCGGCTTCCTATGGATCAAGGATAAAAGCCTAGTGGGGTCTCCCTATATACGCGACGGTAAGTGGGAGCACAATCCGTGTTAGATCACTATCGAGTCACAGAAGGAGGAATCACCCAACCGTAATGTGAAACAATAGTGACTATGTTTAAAGACGCCGGAACACGTCTCTAGCCTAGACCTCTAAATGTTTGCGTTAAGTTCCAATGCATTTTTAGGTTTATTCAGTTTATTTTATGGTTCACCTTGAATTAAGTTTCGGTTTCAGGTCCTACCGTGTGATCTCTCACAATTACCTAGATGCAAATTACATGCCAAAGAATACCATTTCATTCAATGAACTCTAACTACGAGAGGGTTAATAATTTTCGACCAAACAAAATGAACACAATCAATCAAACCATCTAATGCAACTAATGGCAAGGAAATGAAACTTTTTCTTTTGAGAACACAAATCAATGAAATGCTCTTTTTCCCATTAACTATTGAATGCAAAAGATATTAGTTTGATCTCTTTTTCAATGGCACAATGCACTTAAAATGAATTTTGAGAGACAGTAACACCGAGTAAAGAGAAATAAAATCACTCAATGAAAAACACAACAAATGTGAAAAGAACAGGTTGAGCCCAAACAACTGTAATCCGTGTCTAGGTAGTGAGAAGTAATCGAAACAATACGAAGACTGGTTCAATAACAATCACCTAAACAACCAAGCAAAGAAAGCAAAGAGGAAGGTTTTCGCAAAAGCAAAAGCAAGTAGTAACGAATCTTCGTGAACGAGTAACAAAACAAAGCCAATCCAACGAAAACGGGATGATAACACCAGGTCACAGGACACAAAAACAAGATCCGCCCAACAAGACTTCGCAAGCAAGTGCTTCAATGTTCAGGAAATAGAAATCAAGTCATAAATCAGGTAGAAAGAGCAGGGGATAGTCAAACCAACAGGCTTAGGAGGCAAAATTGAAAAAATTCAATTCTACAGGATCAACGCGGGTGATACACAGCAACAAAGCGCTGACCAGAAACCACGCGTAGCAACAAAGTGCTGTCAGCGCGGAAGTACATGGCTTAACCGCGCTGGTTTGATTTTCAGAACCGTCGCGACTGTTAAATGTACAAGCGCGATGACCACGAAGTCAAAGAAACAACTATGCGATGTCAGTGCGACTGTTTTGTTATAAACCGCGCTGAGGCTAAAAAACAGGCACAATCAAGCCAGAAGCTCCCAAACCAAGGCAATAACTCTTTAAACAATCAAGGCACCTCCCAGACTGAACCAGGAAATCTAAAAGCAGAGAACTAATCCCCAATCTTTGAAAAGAGAGTACCAATCAAACTCAAAACAAGAATGAACAAAAAGGGACAAAGGCCGGCTCCCCAGCGGAGTCGCCAAATTGTTGGAGAGGTAAATCCCCTCTACGGATAGAGGCGATCCCTACTAGCCCAGAACGGGTCTAGCAACAATCAATCAATGCTACCATGCAAGTTCCTAATTGCAAATAAAAGGTAGGCAATGAAAACCTACTTGGATTCCAACACTAACGTTTGATGAAGAGACGTCGCTCTCGCTCCTTCGCTTTGGCCGGTCACAATCCTCCACAATCCTCGTGGATAGACACCTGCACACACAAAGAGAAACACAAACACAAGCGTGAAATCTAATAAATGCAATTATACATCAGTCAGAAAGGACATAACTCACATTAACCATTACAAAGATAAATGAGAGTGGAACCATAATAGTAGTCATCTATTATTAATAAATAACAGAGAAGAGTACAACCAAAGTTCTGACGTCGAATCCTTCTCAAGAGGGTCCAGCCAGCAAGTCTCTTAAGCATTCACCCTTGGAGGTAGATCTCCCAAGACAAAAACTCTCTCTCACACAAGTTCACACAAGAAAACAACACTTCACAACCTTCCTTAAGCTCTCTAGCAATCCCACACTTGTCACACCAACTACCTACTAGCAGCAGCACTCTAGGCACTATCAATTCCACACTATCCAAAACTAGCTGCTCATGGCAATGGTAGAGGCTTAAATAGGAGAAGGAGTCTCCATGAATGGTGGGAGGATGAGCTTATCTCCAAGGAAGGTGGCTCAAATGAAGAAACAGACATGCCATAGAAGGGAGGGCGACATTTACAAGGCCAACAACGAGGTCTGGAGTCATCTGGAAGGCTGGCTGTTAGAACAAACTCGCCCAAACAAGATCAGCGTGGGTGTATAACTGCACTGGAGCGCTGACATCGCATCTGAATAACAGGGAAGGCTACGTCAGCGCGACCCAATATGAATAGAAGATGCGCTGGTTCATGAAATTCGACCAGCACGGGAAACACGTGTGCTTCCGTGCTGGCAGTGCATCCGTTGTATTATGAGGCGCGAATTAGCGCGGTTATTTTAACAACAGTCGCGATGATGGGAAAAACTTTGGCAAAGTGGGTCATTTGGCAACATTAGAGAGCATGAGCATGGTTAATTTGAACTCATGACACAGTAGGGAGACTGATAGGGAGACAGTGACAAATTACTGTGTAACACCTTTTCTAAAGCAGAATATGATTCAAGTTTTTCTTTATCACCTGTCATATGCTTCGAACATCCACTGTCGATGTACCATATATTTTCCTGTCCCTCTGCATAAAAGGCTATCCCACATCTTTCTGATTGTGGTTCCTTTATTCTCCATGTTCTGGTGCTTGAGGCTTGTTCCTTTGTCTGCTGAAATCTGCTCCTGCATTCAGAATCTTCATGACCGAAGTTATTACAAATAGAACATTCAATTTCATTTTCAAGAGCCGAAAATTTGTTATAGGTCCTTTTTGTAATCCCAGTCATACTTCTTTGTTTTTGAGCTTCTCTAGTCATGGTTGTCTTATATGCAACACATTGAACTGCTTTGTGACCAAAGTTATGGCAAGAGAAACATTGGCCATTGAAGAAACTTCTACGGTTATCAAATCTACCACCCAAATGATTGTAATTCTTATTGTCATCCATTCTTGAAGCAAATTGAGGAGATTTTACCTGTGGCTGGTTGTAGCTTTTGTTCACCCTTAAGACAGATTGCCCCTGGTTTACCTGGTAGTCATTGTTAGTTCTTGATGTAATTCATCCCTGCTTTACCTGGTGATCTCCATTGTGCTTTTTCTCATTCCTTCTTGCTACATCAAGATAACTCTTTGAGGTGGATGCTTGAGATGTTTCTCCATTATACCCCAGACCTGTCTTGTTTAGTGGAGAACGTTGTACATTGATGATCTCATCCAGAGTTTCAGATCCTTTGACAAACTTAAGATTAATAGTCTTTGTTTTCTCAATTTCTTTTCTAAGGTCAACAATTTCACATTCTAACTTTTCAAGAAATTTTTCTTTTTCATGAATTTGAAATTGTAGAGTATCAATGATCACATTCTTTTCTTCTATACATGTCTTGAGTCTAGAAATCTCTTCATAAAAACTATCCACATCTATAGCATACATGTAATCATCATCTTCAAAGGCCATTAAAAGTTTATATTCATTACCTCGTTCATCTTCATCACTATTTGATAGACCATCACTGTCTTCATGAGTGTAGTAGCTTTTCTTATTTGCATTCTGTTTCTTGTTCCATCTAATAGGTTCCTTTCCCTTGTCGATCTTATCCTTATGAGGACATGTGCCAGCATAGTGACCTATTCTTCCACAAGCAAAGCATTTGAAGGGTAACTTACCTCTGAACCGTCCAGCACCCCGTTGAAGATTTCTGACAAAATTTGATTCTTCTTCTTCTTCTGACCCATGTCCTGATTCATAGTACTCTCCTTTACCTGAAGCCTTGAAGGCAACTTCTTTCCTATCAGATGGACCTCCTTTTCTCATTTCATAAGCAGTTAGAATTCCATGTAGTTGTGACATTTTAAGATGTTGTAGATTCTCCTTTTCTTCTATAGCAGAAACTTTAGATCCAAACCTAGGTGACAAAGATCTTAGAACTTTTTCAACCACAACAGCCTCTTTTATTTCTTCACCCAAATTTTTCATACAATTAACAATCTCATCCACATGAAGAAAATAGTTAGCCACACTTTCATCATTATACATCTTGAGATTTTTATATTGAATCCTGAGGGTTTGAAGTTTTGCACGTTTTACCTGATCATCTCCTTCATAGCTCAGAACAATCTTGTCCCATATTTCTTTTGTGGATTTATACTACATAACTTTCACAAATTCTGATTGAGATAGACATCCTAGAAGAGTATTGACTACCTTTGCATTTGTTTCATATTTCTTCTTCTCAGCTGGATCTGTAGGAGTAGCTGATGGAAAAGTATACCATGTTTCTACGATGTCCCAGACTTCTGTACCCAAAGATCGAAGATAGGCAGTAACTCTTACCTTCCAATACATGAATTTTGTCCCATCAAAAATCGGTGGCCTGATTGATGCTTCCCTCTTGTAGTTGCTCATGATGATAGATCTTCCTTCAAGCGATCAAGCTCCTTCAAAAGGACCTGCTCTGATACCAATTGTTGGAAATAATACTGAGAGGGGGGGTGAATCAGTATTATCTAATTCTTTTTCAATATATTTATACTTTGAATTATTTTATGTCAGTACCATAAAATAATGAGCATGAACAAGAAAAACAGATAGTCATACCAAAGAACACCAGATATAAGGTGGAAACCCAATGTGGGTGAAAACCACCTGCTGCAATATGTCTCTATCTTCTTTCAATTAGAAACTCCTTTTACAATGATTTTGTACTGGTGCAGTCCTTTACCAGTACGCAGGCTGCAACCTGTAGAGAGCTACAACTCTCTCTCCTGGAAGGGAGTTACAACCCCCGACTTCTTTTCTTTCAAGGACCACTTTTCATAAATTTTCAGACTGGATCCATGAACATCAATCAATCATCAAGTATATCTGCATCAATCAATCTCCTTTTCCCAATTAGCACTGAATCAAGTAAACACTTCTCTGACAGTTGTACCCAAAACACAGTAACAGTAACCACACACCAAATTCTGAACCCAGAATACTGCAACAATAGACAGAGGCAGCTAGATCATAATTTAAAGATATACGTTACTTCAACAACCTGAAACCTGCGTGCAGATCTATAAAGAATAATTCCTTCTTTCAAATATTCAGACACTAATTAACCCATATTGTCAGATTTATAGATCAAGCATGCGCCTCATATAACAGATCAAAATCATACAATGATACTATTATTCAAGCATAAAGATTATGACCCATCAATAGAACTTATCCTTCTTTATGCGCTAAGGTTCCTCCTTCATTCAGATCCAGATCTGCACCATAACCCAATCACAAATATTTCAGATCTAGCACTTATTAGATATTCAATTCATTCGATGATACTTTGCCAAATGATCTTCTTCCTCTTATATAGTCTTAGGCCTTCCACAATACCACGGTCCAAAACCATAGGATCAAAAAAATGTTGGACTAATACCATGAACCAACCATGAAAGTGCGTGAGATCAACACTTTTGGATGCAATACCACGAACCAAAACCATAGGATCAAAAACTATCGGACTAATACCATGAACCAACCATGGAAGTGCGTGAGATCAACACTTTTGGATGCAATACCACAGACCAAAACCATAGCATCAAAAATTGTCGGACTAATATCATGAGCCAACCATGAAAGTGCGTGAACTTTTCTCTTCATGAAAGGAACTTTTCTCTGCATGAAAGTGAGTGAAACTTTTCTCTACATGAAATAAACTTTTCTCTGCATAAAAGTGCGTGAACTTTTCTCTAAACTTTTCTCTACATAAAAGTGCGTGAACTTTGCTGCACTATAATTTATCATCTGAGATGAGTGGGTTGCCATCAAGTACAACATATGTATCATAATGCCAACAGGCCATACGTCAATTAGTATATAAAGTGGAAACCCCTCCTAAAATTGGAAGTACATAACTACATAAAAGGAATGACCTCAACCTCGATATCATAGTATCAAGAAAATGAGGGAAACAATTCTCAGAAAACTTAGAGTTAAAAATTAGTGAAACTTACAAATTATTCCAGAAAGTGCATAAACGGCATGGTCACTTATAAGTGACGAAAATTATAAATAAGGGATATACCCTATCCGTAACTGAAAATATAAGGATTCATTTCACCATATATATATATATATATATATATATATATATATATATATATATATATATACATATATATATATATACGTATATATATATACATATATATATACATATATATATACATATATATATACATATATATATATATACATATATATATACATATATATATATATATATATACATATATATATATATATATATATATATATATATATATACGTATATATAGCAAAAAAATCTATGAAGGGTTAATCAAAGAAAGAGTAATACATTACCTATCAAAAGAAATCTTCGTCGTTGCAAGCCAACAATGAATCCTAAAAATGAAATAGCCATACTTCACAGAACAAGGAGGAAATTCAGCCAAAATGATATAAATGGGAAATAATTTCAACTGAATACAAGATAATACAGAGCATTGGGTGAATTACCTTGGATAAATAACTTTGTTATCAAAACCCTTACACATAACTATAACTAGCTCTTTTAATAAAATTCCCCATAGCAAGTATAAGGAGTGTCTCAAAGAATGAGAAAAAAACCTAACTAAATAAGTGGCATTACAGATTTGACATAAAACAGGACAATAATAAGAAATGATTTATGTTGGCATTATGATGTATGTGTTGTACTTGATAGCAACCCACTTGTAGCTGAACAACTCACTTGTATATGGAAACTAGATGAATCTACAAGAAGAGATATTGACCCTAGGTATTTGGTCCAAGGTATTAGTCCTAAGTGATTTTGGTCCATGGTATTAAGAAAGGTCGAAAACTGTAAAAGGAGGAGAAGATCATTAGGCCAAGGTGTGCAAGTGTCGAATATATGATGAAGTGTGAGATCTAATATGCAGGTTATTGGCTTATGGTGTTGTGCTTGATCTGAACCAAGGATGAACCTTAGAATTTGATGAAGGATAAGATCTAATGATGTATCGGGATCTTAAGGCTTGAAGTGAATTATCTTTATGTGGTTTGATCATGTATCTAAATAACTGGCACATGTTGTAGTCTGTAAATATGATGATCTGGGTATGACTGAAGTCTAGAATAGTTGTAATGTTTAAATCATCATTTACAAATTTGTACGCAGGTTCACTTTAGAAAAGGTGTGTATACACACTGGTTCTTCATATCAAAGCAGCGTATACATCATAAATTTGATTTGCAAATATGTACCTTGGTTCGCTTTGAGGATGTTGACACCTAATCCTTGTGATTGGGTGAATTTATGTAAATAGATAAATAGGAAATAGGAACTATCATCGGGAGATGAACTAAACAGTCTCTCCCTCATGTATATAATGAAGACCTACCTCATGGAATAGTACACACGAATCATTTTTTCCTTATGGAGTTACTGCCTGGCCTGACATGGTATCAAAGCTAGCTCCTTTTTTTAGCTTTTATGCCCTTTGTAACTCCCTATTCTGCTCCTCTGCTCTCCATTCAAAAATGTTGTCTGTTTATAAATGTTGGTAGCCTTCTCCACGCTGTCACCTGAACGCTGCTGCCTAACACTGCCTACGTCCTCTATCTGTCATATTCCATATGTCCAAACCTGGCCCCTCCACAGTCACTGTCAGGTCTAAACGCTGCATTATCTATGTCCTCTGAGCTCTATTAGAAGAATTTTCTTTTGAAGGGACAATTCGTGGTTCTTAGAGTCCTTTGGCTGTGTCTCAACCAGCTTGTTTCTCAACTGTTCCCTACTAAAGAATTCATTTAATTCTTCAAACCTAGTGTTCTCTGCTTCTAACTCAATATTCTTTTCTCTGATAAACCAACTGCCTTAGCCTATTAGCCTGTTGCACACTTCCTATTTCTGGCTCAATCCCAAATCCTTTCCAACTGATAATTTCATCTGTGTGGCTCTTATACACTGGGATCCAAGGGAGTACACACATCTGCCGACGATGGAAATTCACGACCATGTCCTGAAATCTCGTACACAGATTAAATCGTAGCAGGCGTGACGCGAAGAACAACTTGAGCATTGCAAGAAGAAAGCTTCATGCAACAGAACTGCTCCCAAGCATCACTGTTGGATGTGGGATTAGATATTTCTTCCGTCTGATGATTGGAGACATACTTGTCATACGTAGCTCGAAGTTCCAAGGAAATTTTTCGAGCAGCCTCACGTGCTTCAGGAAGATGGTCATTTAGTTGTGTGGTGGCTATTTGAATTAATGCATCTAAGCCATATTCTTTTATCCCCTCCACACCTAGCCTATGAACACTCCTCCATATACACATAGACACCTTAGCTCGAATATGTGGATTCTTGTGCTTGATATAGAGTTCCAATTTCTGTAGTAATAGATTAGGATGGACCACTTAAGTCCATCCTTACAATCGTTGTGGGGTTTATATACTTATTGGTATCCCATCCAAACCTAGTAATTCTAAACTCAGCAAGAAAAGGCGGTAGGCCATTTGTTCATATATGTTAACTTGTGATATTGAGAGTCTAAATACATCTGGACTACGTTCTTCGGCCTTTTAGTGGATCTAGTGCTTTATGCTGTTGAGGGTATTTTTTGGACTTAGTATACCCCATATTCTATACTTTAACATTGTGCAGATGAATGCAAATTCATATTTGAATTTGCTTTCCCATCATATCAGATGTATATTTTTTCCTATTAGGAGTAAAATTTTGCAGCAGAAGTGTTTGTTACAAAATGCATTCAATCATATCCATGGTGGGAATAGTTCTCACTGGCAAGGAGAACTATCCTGAATGGTCCCAGATGATAAAACACACCCTAATTTTCAATGAGTTGTGGAAACGAGTGTGTGTCGGAGACGGAGACAATGAACCAGTACAACCTACCTCAGATAAAGAGCTCATCATTTGGGAAAACAAGAACAACAAAGCTTATGCATTAATCGTAGCATCTGTAAATGAAGCGGTGAGTCGCCATATTTTGTCATATTCAACTGCCTTTGAAGCCTTACAAAAGCTGAAATAACTCTATGACTCACATTCTGCACTTGAAGTTGTTCAACTCATGATTAAACTCTTCACTCTTGAACTGCAAAATAATGATCCTCTTGCTCTTGCATCGGAAGTAAAGTCTATAATGCATGATATCAAATCCACTAAAGTTGAATTGGATATTCCTCTTATTTCTTTTCTCAAGGCACTTTATCCTACTTACTCCAATTATCTTGAGTCATTGCAAGCAATTGGAAATATCAAAGATATAACCTTTGACTCTCTTGTGAAAAAGTTTGCTGAAAGATAGAAAGCTTTTGGAAAGAAGATAGCCCCTGAATCTTCTGAAGAGGCCGTGTGCCTTGTTCATAAAGAAAAGCATCCTGCTCAAGATTCTGCAAGAGGAAGAGGTGGTCGAAGAGGAAGAGGAATATATTTCAGAGGCAGGGGGGCAAACATTCTCAAGGAGAAAAGGCAGATTTGCACTACATACGCTGCAAAAGAAATGGATCACATGATGCCTCTACATGCAAAGTACCATGGGACAAAACTGAGCAGAATAGAAACCAACCGAAAGGTAAAACTAATGATACAGACAAAGGTAAAGCACCTGAATCCGCTCACTATGTTGTGGCACAATGTAACATTGGAGTAAATGAAGATTTGTTTAATGCTTCACTTGCTTCTTGGAAAAATGATTGGTTGCTTGATTCAAGAGCAACCTGCCACATGACTCATAGAAAATATTTTTTTGAAGATTTCACTGACAATGTTGATGGAGTAGTATACTTTGAAAACCAATCGAAAATCAAGCCATCAGGGCTTGGCACAATCAGGCTTAACCTGCCTGGTCTTCCAAACTTTCTTCTGCATCATGTTCTATATCTCCTACAACTCAAGAGAAACTTGTTGTCCCTGGTCCACATCCGCCAGCAAGGTCACTCCATTCATATGTTTGATGGCAAGCTTGAGGTAAGAAAAGCATCTGACCACTCACTTGTCATGAGGGGAATAGAAGAAGAAAGGCTTCTCAAGCTGCAAGGAACCTCTGATCATGCACAACATCTCTCATACAATTCTCATCATGGAGAAGGTACACTTCCATCAAGTTTATTATGGCATGCTAGATTTCGACATTTGAACTATGACAGTCTCCTCTTATTGAAGATAAATGGTGTTGTTGGTTTGCCTACAATTCCTAGGAAACTTAATCAATGTGATTCTTGAATTCTAGGAAGGCATAGCAAACAGTCTTTTCATGATTCACATTCAAGAGCACATAGAAAAATTGAACTCATTCATTTAGATTTATGTGGTCCAATGCCTGTTCCTTCTGCAAATGGAAATAAGTATATCATGAAATTTATTGATGACTACACCAGAATGTGTTGGGTTTATTTATTGAAGAACAAACATGATGCTTTTCAAACATTCAATAATTTTCATAAATGGATTGAAAATTGCACAATATCATATTGGGTTTATTCACACTGATAATGGAAAATAATACACATCAAATGAATTTGAAAACTATCTTCACCAACATGGGATCAAACATCAAACAACTGTGCCTTATAATCCCCAACATAATGGTTTAGCTGAAAGAATGAATAGGACAATCTTAAATATGGTACGATCCATACTCTTCTTCAAAAATGTAAAGATAATGTTTTGGGCTGATGCTATTCTATGTGCTGCATATATAAAGAATAGATGTCCATCTAATGCTATAAGAAACAAGACTCCATATGAAATGTGGTATGGACATGCTCCTTCGGTAAAGCATCTCACGGTCTTTGGTTCCACCTGTTATGCCTTGATACCAAAGGTACATAGAAACAAACTTGGTGCTAGAAGTCATAAGTGTATCATTCTGGGATATTCAAACACCTCCAAATCATACCACCTCTACGATGAAGTAAATAAAAAGTTTGTTCTATCTAGAGATGTAATTTTTCTTGAATCATCCAAAACTGACAATGTTGTTGAGCGGCAACTTGATTGCTTGGATAGATTCAAAAAAGCAAAATCATTTCAAGAATTTGATAATCAGATTCCACATATTGAAGGGGGGATTCCTATACTAGATCAACATGTGGAATCTTCCTCTAAAGAACACTCTCCCCCACATGAAACTCCAACAACGGATGATGCTTCAAGTGGTGTAATTGATAGAATTGGGAGACTTAATCTTGATTCAGTCCCAACTCAATTAACGGAACACCCTGGACCATCTGGGAAAGGTCCCCCAAAGTGGTTGAAAAAGACACTTGAAAGTGTACATCCTAATGATGTTGGAAAGATAGGAACCAGAAATTCAAACCGGAAAAATGGAGGTGATGTAGATGACTCTAATTCACATGTTGATATGGATGTTTCTTATGATTGTAAATTGAACTTGTCTACAGATTTTGAACCAACTTCCTTCAAGAAGCTGCTTCTCATGATGAATGGAAAGAATCGATGCAAAAGGAGTATTATGCCCTCACAAAGAACGACACTTGGAAGCTGGTTGATCCTCCATTAGGAACCAAACAAATTGGCTGCAAAGTGGGTCTACAAGAACAAGTATAAAGCTAATGGCTCACTTGACAAGCAAAAAGCTAGGCTTGTGGCAAAAGGTTTTGCACAGAAGGAAGAGGTCGATTATGAGGAGACTTTTTCCCCCACAGCAAAATGGGCTACCATCTGGACACTCTTTGCACTAGCAGCTCAGAACGGTTGGAAAGTCCATCAAATGGATGTAAAAACTGCTTTCTTGAATGGAGATCTAAAAGAGAATGTTTTTATGTCCCAGCCTAAAGGATTTGCTGTGAAAGGACATGAACATAAAGTATTCATACTTGTGAAGTCCTTGTATGGCCTCAAACAAGCACCGTGAGCCTGGTATGAAAAACTAACTAAGCATCTTCTGAAACTCAATTTCAAACATTTTGATCTTGATGATGCAACTTTATTTGTCAAGAAAGTTGGCAAAACAATTGTATATCTTGTGGTATATGTAGATGATCTTTTGATGACAGGGAACAATGAAATCTACATTGCATCCGTAAAGAAGGAATTGGGGAAAATTTTTGAAATGACTGATTTGGGCTATGTTCATTACTATCTTGGCATTGAAGTAACCCAACATCCAAAGTCCATATTTCTTTCTCAAAAGAAATACATTGGAGATTTGTTGAATAGGTATGGCATGACAGAGTGTAGTCCTCTTACTACTCCAATGGAACAAAACTTAAAGCTCACATCTATTGAAGGAAAAGAATTTGAGGATGCAACAAAGTATAGACAGCCTGTAGGAAGTCTCAACTACCTAAATACTACCAGACCAGACGTTTCGTTTGCTGTTGGAATCCTCTCCAAGTTTATGCAAAATCCTTGTGAGGGACATTGGTCTGCTGCAAAAAGAGTTATAAGGTACTTGAAGGGAACTCAAGACTTTGGAATCAAGCATACATAGGTGGATGACTTCAGCTTGATAGGATACTTTGATTCAGACTTCGATGGGGACAAAGAAACTAGGGTATCAACTTCAGGATATTCTATGAGTCTTGGATCAGGAGTTGTCTCCTCGAGATCACGCAAAAAATCAGTTCCAGCAGATTCCACAACAGAAGAAGAATACGTGCTAGCAACTGAAGCAACAAAAGAAATTGTGTGGCTCAGGAAAATTCTTGAAGATTTGTAGGTAAAACAAGTACAATCGACTCCACTCATGATTGACAATACCTCTGCAATAAAGTTGGCCAAGAACCAAAAGTTCCATGATCAAATGAAGCACATCAATACTAAATATCATCTGATTCGACACATGTTGAGGCCAAAACAATCCATCTCCATCACTGTTCCACAAATGAGCAAATTGCAGACATCTTCACCAAAGTGCTTGGAAGAGAAAAGCTTGAAGGATTCAGAATGATGCTTGGACTTACCAACATCCCTTCAGATTAAGGGCGGGAATGTTGACACCTAATACTTGTGATTGGGTGAATTTGTTAAACACACATGGACAACACAAGAGTAGGAAAGATAAATCATTTAGTTCGTTTTTTATTAAGATGAGATATACATTTATAGTACAACATATGACTCTTGGGTTTCAGATCCCAAGGTCTCTTGGACTGCTTTGTCCATTCGAATTCCACACTAACCCTTTAGGATTAGGTGTCCAACATTCCCCCCCTTAATCCAAAGGGTTATGTATGAGTCCAAGAAGAGAGTTGTAATACAAAATGTGCAAAGAATGCATGGCGGCACTAGGCTGATTGTGCTCTATGAAATGTTGGTATAAAAAAGGGCGGTGGTTTAAGGATGACCACCAACACTGGAACGCTTAGTGCAGTTCTCGGAACTCTTCCAAAAACTAGCAAGAAACTGAAGTTTTCTGCTAGAGGAAGTGATCCTATTGTTTCAAAGAGGGAAACCTTCAACCATAAAAGGGAGGTCTCACCCCGCATAAAAGGTAAAACTTCAACCTCAAAAGGGAAGTCTCAACCTGTGATGGTTTAAGGATAACCAACAACTCTGGAATGCTTAATGCAATTCCTGGAACTCTTCCAAAACTGGCAAGAAGCTAGAGTCTTCTGCTAGAGGAAGTGTTCTCAATCTGTTCACGGGCATCTTTGTCTCTGGCTACAACTCTGAAATTGGTGTGGCAGGTTGTGGCTCAGGCTCGCTTGATGTGACTTTGAAGCTTGAATATGACCATCATTTCCCCCCCTGTCAGGTACAAGGTGAGAAGATGGAGAAAATTCAACTGCAAGATTGTTCAATACTCTGGAACAAGTTCTGACATGTGTTTGGAATATCTTCTTGGCTGTTGATGCCCATTGCCAAGAAGCGATCCATCCAAGATGAATCTTTGTTCTTGCAGGACGTTTGTTTTTGAAGCATCTGTTTGAAAAATGAGTGGTTTTATGACAGTGCTCACATGGATGAAGATCAAAACAGTGATCTTTCAGATGGCCAACTCGGTCACAGTGTTGGCATTTCACGATCTGTTGTTGTTGCTGTTGTTGTGGAAGAGGGGCAGATTCTGGAACAGCTGAAGCTGAACTGTCATGAGAAGCAGGTGAACTGTCATCAATGAATCCAGCACTCTGAAACTGAATGGGCTTTGAGTAGTCTGGAATATGAAAGGACAAGTCCTTGTCATAACCAAGACCGGTTTTGTGCTTGTTGTGGACAAGCTGTTCCCAAGGTCTGATGATGGGCTTGGGAAGTGCAAGCTGAACCTCTGCATCTGCATGTACAACTGCTGCTTTATCTGAATGAATGGTAACATTATTTACTTGCTGTTTATGGGAGTTTGTTTCAATTCTCTGAGCAGAAACAGGTTCAGAATGATGACTCCACTGTTGTAATTCTTCCTGCTGCAGTTGTGATTCAAGCTGCAAAAACTCTATCTTTTCTTGTGCATATAGCAAACATGTTTGAATGTCTGAAAGAGAAGCTTTGTTAATTTTGACTGTGCTGTTATCAGTGGACATGATTAGAGTTCTCAATAATTCTAATATTCTTTCAAGCTTAGCCATTTTTCTACACCTTAAAAAACTCCAAATCCCACAGAAAAATGTAAGCTGCTAAATATCTTCAAGTTGCACAAGAGAGACCTATAGCTTAAATCAACCAGAGATATCTTGAAACTGTCAAAATTGTACAAATATCACCAGACTTTTAGAGATTCTGTTCTTTAAATTCAGCAAATGTTAGGAAGAACAGTGGCTGTAGATAAGTGTAACCATAGAAAATACAAGTTTGTAGCCTTAGGGCTAGATCATTCTTTATGGAAGTCGTTGTAGAAAATACAAAGTTGGCCTTGAATTTGAACAAGCAGCAATAATTTCCCTTCCAAGTGGTCCTCATTCAAGTTAAGTCCAGAAATTATTGAGCGCAAGAAAGAACTTGCACCAGTAACTCCTACGCTCAGCTAGACAAATTTAATAACTGATATTCATTGTGCTTTTGCCTCAGAATTGATTGTTGTTTGCATGGGTTAACAATAGGCACGTTCTGGACCTTTCCCAGTTGATATATAGTCACCACGTCCTGGGTATGACAGAGAATGGGTCCCACAAATAGCTTATTCAGTCCAGTCTCCTACACTCAGTCCACAAGAAATTCGTTCAGTAGATGAAATAGCTCGTGGATTTAGCCAAGTCCTCGAACTGCTCTTCCTAAGAGAGAAATGACTTGAACATAAACGACGCACTATTCAAAATGACCAGAAAACCTTGTAAATTGACTCCTCGAACCAGACCAACCCAAAATTTCCGCTACTGCGCACAATACATAGCTCTTCGAATAGGCATTCAAAATAAATTAAAATTATTGGAAATATACTATAATTAATTAATATATAGGTGATCTGTGGGGAACACCCTTTCTCCTGCTAGTTGATGGCCGGGCAATAGAGTGGGGCGCAGCTACACGCCTGCATATTTTCTTTACCAAGGGCATGTCTATTTCCGAACATGTCAACATCCAATGCACATCGTTAGCATTGGAGCCAGAACATGTCTCTTCTAACATACTGCTAGCCGATAATTCTTCTCTGATCTCTGCAAGCTTTCCATCCTTGGAACTAATTTCTCTTGGGGAGAAGTCAAAAATATCAGGAAATGGCAGCGAACTGCAATGGTACAATAATGTAGATAAATCCTTTTCTTTATTCAGCACAACATTTACCTTGCACGAAACCGAGCAATAACAGTACGCTTCTTGCAGACTTCTGTCACAAGTTTGGCAAGAGTTTTCCAGTCCTTTGGCGGGCCTGGATTGGGGTCGCTTCGCACCTGAAGAAGCCGATGCGACCGATGGTTGGGAAGACAATGTTGACAGATACTTTTGTTGCAATCGATGCAAAAAATGTTGCTTTCGTTTTTCTTTAATTCTAGATGCTTCGAACAGAAACGACCAAGGTTTTCAGAATGACTTGAACAGAAACGACCAACAATTCTCTTCCTCAACACAAACTATTCAACGCGCACTAAACTTAGAGACCTCCAACGCACTCCGTCAATGATGGAATCCTTCGACGAGTCTTTCTCCCAGCTGATAATTATTTGCAGTCTTGGAATGAATTTTAAATGCAAATAGTCCCTTCAACATTTCGTTTCAGCCTTTGGCAATGAAGAAATCGCCCAGAATTAAATACGCTGGTTGATTGACATACGCAGGTGACAGCACGGCTTGCATGTGCTCCATCTTCCATTTTACCGCAGAATATAACCACCATACTCCAGATCCTCCTAACTGCGAAACATAGAATACCAAACGGTCTTCACAGAGCATAAAATACACACTGAAACCAACTCAGCATCTCTGACATAGCCAGAAAGTAATGCAAACATAAATTAACCAGTTCATTTTAGAGAGTGTTTTCCACAGAACCCCTAGGTAGTCAAACCTTTCCTTGCCTGAGCAATACTAACCATTAAACCACCCCTAGTGCACTTAATTATGCCAAGACAAATTTTGACATTTAGCGAAGGAAATAAGTATATCCCACAAGTAGTGAAAAGAGATTTATACAGAAAATTGTGACATAATTATCCAGATGTTGTGGTTGCTTGTGCACAAGTATCATATTGTGCCTCCGGGGATTCCAGCACAGCCTCGTTGTATCAATAACGATTTGCCCATTTACATAGTGCCGTCAGCACACTGGCATGTAAATGTCTGCACCACCAACAACTTCAGTTTTTCTTTCTCCTGTTTTACGAAATGTAAATGATGCGGCCTTACCACACAGCTCACAGCGTGACTTTAATTTAACTACAGAATCGGCTATAGGTATCAACTCAAGAGCTGATCCAAAGCTCTTCCTCAAATAATCCCCATCAAGGCCAGCAACAATAACAGTTTTCCCATCTCGTCGAGTGCATAAAACTGTGGGACAGTATGATAATCTTTTTCAAATTGCTACATACAGATGCAGCACAGCACATGGCAGAAGCGTTTTCTGAGCGTTATAAAAAAAATGAAGAGAATACACAGTGGCGCAGAAGCATTTTCTAAGACCGACACAGTTCTGAGAAGAATTTCAGTGGATTAGACGGAGAAAACAGTTCTGACGGGGAGCAGGAATAGAATATGTCAGGGCAGCGCTTCTTTTACAAAATGTTTATAAACAGTAAAGAGCGCAGGCATAATTCAAAGGACAGAGCGCATGCAGTGTAGCAGCTAATTATATGGAGAAGCAGCACTGACATGCACATAAAAAAGGCCACAGGAAAACAAGTGGCTCTGATACCATGTTAAACACACATGGACAACACAAGAGTAGGAAAGATAAATCATTTAGTTCGTTTTTTATTAAGATGAGATATACATTTATAGTACAACATATGACTCTTGGGTTTCAGATCCCAAGGTCTCTTGGACTGCTTTGTCCATTCGAATTCCACACTAACCCTTTAGGATTAGGTGTCCAACAGAATTTATGTAAATAGATAAATAGGAAATACGAACAGTCATCAGGAGACGAACTGAATAGTCTCTCCCTCATGTATATAATGAATACCTACCTGATGGAATAGTACACACGAATCATTTTTTCCTTATGAAGTTACTGCGTGGCATGACAGAGGAAAGCATGTATGCACACAGGTTCGACACATGGAAGTAGCGCATACCTTATAAAATATGTCTTAGCAGTTTCTGTTTGCTGTTAATTTTGTTATGGATTCTGCCTTGGTTTTTGGTTACTATATTCTGGTGACAACATTCAGAATGATCAGTTGATGGGTTGTCAAAGTGATTTATTTATTCAGTTGTGAATGGTTCAAAAGGATATTGGTTGATGCAGATATATTTGATAGTTGAATGATGTTGTTGATGGATCCAGTCTAAAAATTTATGAAACGTGGTCCCTGGAAGAAAAGACAAGGTTGTAGCCTTCTATATGCCGGCACCTACGTACTAGTAAACATATTAGCTAGTACAAGAGCTATGAGGTTGTAGATCCCTTCTAGTAGAAGATGGAGAATGAGAGAAGATTGTAGCCTTTTGTAGGTAGAAGCCTGTGTACTAGTAAAAGATTGCACCAGTACAAAAATTTTAAATAGAATTTTCTTATTATTAAAAGAAGACAGACGACAGTAGCAAGTGGTTTTCACCCACATTAGGTTTCCACCTTATATCTTGGTGTTCATGTGTGTTTCTTATGTGTGATGATTTATTCTGCTTTTACTGCACTATCTAATGAATTCCTGATATACTGGTTAAAGTTCAATGCATGATAATTTTGGGTAAATCAAAAGATCTCTGCATATACACTGGTTACATTAAGTATAGTTGTGTATAAACACCTGCGTACTAGTATAAGAATGCACTAGTACAAAAATTATAAATAGAATTTTCTTATTATTAAAAGAAGACAGACGATGGCAACAGGTGGTTTTCACCCACATTGGGTTTCCACCTTATATCTTGGTGTTCATGTGTCTTGATTATGTGTGATGCTTTATTCTGCTTTTACTGCACTATCTAATGAATTCTTGATATACTGGTTAAAGTTCAATGCATGATAGTTTTGGGTAAATCAAAAGATCTCTACATATACACTGGTTACATTAAGTATAGTTGTGTATACATGCTAGTTCACTAAGCTAAAGTAGTGTATAAAAATCAATTTTCAAAATTAAAATATTCATCTGATAATACTGATTCACGCCCCCCCCCCCTCTCAGTATTATTTCCAACAATTGGTATTAGAGCAGGTCCTTCAGAAAAAGCTTGATTTCTTAAAGGAAGATCCAACATCATGAGTAATCAAGAAAGCGAGGGGTCCATCAGATCACCAATTTTTTATGAGAGAAACTTTGTTTATTGGAAGGTAAGAACCACAACCTGTCTTCAATCAATTGGAACAGATGTCTGGGAAATCGTGGAAGGAGGATATACATTTCCATCAACAATTCCTATAGATACGACAGGTAAAAAGCAATATGAAACTAATGCCAAGGTTGTCAATACTTTATTGGGAAGTTTTTCATAATTAGAGTTTGTCAAAATTATGCAGCTCAAATCAACCAAAGAAATATGGGACAAAATCGTTCTAAGCTATGAAGGAGACTCTCAGGTAAAACATGCTAAACTGCAAACTCTCAGAATTCAATATGAAACTCTCAAGATGCACAATGATGAAAGTATAACTAGTTACTTCTTATGTATAGATGAGGTTGTTAATTGCATGAAGAATCCGGGTGAAGAGATAAAGGAAGTTACCTTAGTTGAAAAAGTCTTAAGATTCTTGTTTGCTAAATTTGAATCAAAAGTATCTTTCATAGAAGAAAAGTAGGATCTACAGACTATTACTATGCCACAACTTCACGAAATCTAAACTTCCTTTGAGATAAGAAAAGGAGGTCCTTTAGATATGAGAGAAGTCACATTTAAATCTTCAACAAAGGGAAAAGAAGAACTCAATGAATCAGGACAGATTTCAGAAGAAGAATAGGAAGTAAAATTTGTCAAGAAGCTTCAATAGGGTTCCAGAAGATTCAGAGGTAAACTACCTTTCAAATGTTTTTCCTATGGTAGAGTCGGTCATTAGCTGCCAAATGTCCTCATAAAGATAAAAATGATAAAGGGAAGGAATCTACAAAACGGAATAGAAAACAAAGTGTAAGTAAAAAGAGCTACTATACTCATGAAGATAGCGATGGTTTATCAAATAGTGATGAAGATGAAAATAGTAATGACTATAGACTTCTGATGGCTTATGAAGATGATGATTTCTTGGATGATTTAGATGAATATGACCTTTATGAAGAAATAAATAAACTCAAAATCTATTTAGAAAAAAAGAATATGATTATAGATACCTTGACATACCAACTTGCTGAAAGAGAAAAACACAATAAAAAACTAGAATGTGAAATTGTGGGTCTAAGAAAGGATCTTGAGAAAACAAAGGCTCTCAATCTTAGATTTGCTAAAGGATCAGAAACATTGAATGAAATTATCAAAGTGTAGCATTCTCCTCTGATAAATATAGGCCTTGGATATACTGAAGAACCATCTCAATCACAAAAGCCGTCAACCTCCACTAAAAGCTATCTTGATGCAGCAAAGAGCAGCGGATAGTTTGACAATCGTCAGCAAAGGCATAAAGCAGATCACCAAGTAAATCAGGCTCAATTTACTTCAAGGATGAACAGAAGCCACAACCAACCTCAGGTAAATCATACTCAGTTTGCTTCAAATATGAATATCAATAGAAACTACAATCACCAGGTCAGTAGATTCGATAATCGCAGAAACTTCTTTAATGGTAAATGTTTCTCATGTCATATTTTTGGACACAAAGCTGCTCAATGTGTTGCTTACAAAACCATCATGACTAGAGAAGCATGAAATCAAAGGAATGTGACAGGGATCAAGAAAAGTTCCTGTAATAACTTTTCTCTTCTTGAAAATGAAATAGAATGCTCAATCTGTAACAACTTTGGCCCTGAAGAATCTGAATGCAGGAGTAAATTTCAGCAAATATCTCAAAAGGAGCAAACTCCATTAAATCCCAAAAGATGGAGAAAGAAAGAACCACAAACAGAAAGATGTGGTATAGCCTTGTATGCAAAAGGACAAGAAAACCAGTGGTACATCGACAGTGGATGCTCAAAACACATGACATGTGACAAAGAAAAACTACATTAATATAATGCCTTAGAAAAAGAAAAGAGTGTCTCATTTGGAAACAACACTCTTGCTGTCATAAAAGGTAAAGGCTCTATTTTCTTGAAAGGAAAAGTTAAAGCTGGGAATGTTATGTATGTTGATGGCTTAAAGCATAATTTGTTGAGTGTGAGTCAAATGTGTGATCAAGGAAATGAAGTAGTGTTTAGATCAAATGGATGTGTTTTTCGTGAGCTTGATACAGGAGAAATTGTGATGAAAGGTACAATAACTTAAAACTACCTATACATACTCAAGGGAGGACAACAATAGTGCTATGTAAGCAAAAATGATGAAAACTGGCTATGGCACAGAAGATTGTGTCATATAAGCTTTTCTCAGATAAGAAAAGCATGCAGATTCTAGGTTGTTCGTGATCTTCCAGATATCAACATTCCTGAAAATACTATATGAAAATCATGTCAATTCGGTAAGAAAACCAGATCTCACTTCATCGAAAAGGAAGGATCAACTACTAAGCCTCTTGAAATTTTTCATACTAATTTATGTGGACCATCAAGGAAAAAGTCACCTTGTGGAGAAGAATACTTTATATTGTTCATTGATGATTTTTCTAGACTGTGTTGGATAGGTCTTCTAAAGCATAAAGATGAATCATTTGAAAAGTTAAAAGCCTTCAAAGCTTTGGTTGAAAATGAATCAGATCACAAAATCAAATGCCTCATATCTGATCGAGGAGGGGAATTTACCTCGGATGAATTATTTGACTTTTGTGAAAAACATGGAATAAAAAGGCAGTTCTCCACCGCAAGGACTCCTCAGCAAAATGGAGTGGTAGAAAGGATGAACAGAACTAATCAACAAATGGCTCGTGCTATGCTAGATGAATCTAGAACTCTTGCAACTTTTTGGGGTGAAGCTGCATTCGCTGCCGTCACTATTCTCAACCAAGAAATGTTTGAGGAAACAACACTCAAACTCCACATGAACTTTGGTATGGTAAGACTCCTATTGTAAAATACTTCAAAGTTTTTGGAAGCAAATGTTACATCAAAAGAACTGATGAAAAACTTGATAAGTTTGAACCCAGAGGAGATGAAGGTATTCTTCTTGGCTACTCTTCTTGAAGTAAATGATATAAATGTTATAATAAAAGACTTGGGAAATTATTGAAAGGATTGATGTTGTGGTTGATGAAGCATGCAAAAATCCAAAACAGATAAAAACTGAAGATTATGACAATGAAGAAGATGAGGATCATTTTCCTAAATCAAATCACACTGATTCTGAAGAAGAAACTAAGGAAGTACCAAAAGAAGAGATAACGATAGAAGAAAAAACTTCATTTAGGTATGTTCAGAGAAATCATCCAAAAACTCAATTTTTTTGGGAAAAAGGGGCAAGTGTGCAGACAATAAGAACTATTTTCGAAGCCTCAAGCTATCTAGGATTACTATCTTCCACTGAACCTCAACATGTAAATGAAGCAAGCAGCGATGAATGTTGGGTCAAGGCCATGAATGAAGAACTTAAGAAAATTGAAAAGAATAATAATTGAGAATTAGTTCCTAGACCTCATGATAAGAATATCATAGGAACCAAATGGATATTCAAAAACAAGCTGAATGAAAATGGAGAAGTTATCAGAAACAAGGCCAGACTTGTTTGCAAAGGATATTCTCAACAAGAAGGTATATATTTTGAAGAAACTTTTGCACCTGTTGCCAGACTTGAAGACAAGAATGTTTCTTTCTCATTCTAGTTTTCACAAATTCAAAGTATACCAAATGGATGTAAAATTTTCCTTTCTTAATGGAGACTTAGAAAAGAAGTCTATATTGAACAACCAGAAGGATTCATTCCTGGAAATGATGCAAAACTTGTATGAAAACTTAGAAAGGCTCTCTATGGTCTAAAACAGGCTCTAAGGGCCTGGTATTACTGTCTTCACAAATATCTCCACGAACAGGGTTTTTAAAGGGGCCAACACATAGAAATCTATATACAAGAATCGACATTGATAAATTGCTAATAATTGTTGTGTATGTTAATGATATCATTTTTGGTAGCAATGATGCATCCATGAGTTATAATTTTGCTTTAGTAATGTAGCAAGAATTTGAAATGTCCTTGCTTGGTTAGCTTACCTATTTTCTTGGTCTACAAGGTCAACAAAATAAAGTTGGTATTTTTCTCTCACAAACCAAATATCTCAAACAAATCCTGAAAAAGTACGGCATGGAAGATTCTAAATCAGTATGTACCCCAATGGTAACAGGACGTCGTCTTAGCTCAAATGATGAATGAGTAGTAGTACATCAACCAACTTACAGATCCATGCTTAGCAATCTACTTTATCTAACAGGTACCTGACCAGATATCATGCATGCAATGGGAATAGTTGGAATATTCCAAGAAAATCCAAAGGAATCACACCTTTAGGCAGTCAAAAGGATTTTCAAATAGAACAATGTAAACTTTGAAACGGGAACTATAAACTCAAAACGGGAACTCTGGCCAAAAAGCCTTGGAAAACCATCAAAAACAGTGCTAAAAACAAAAAGTGTGTATACTGGAGCGATGATTTTATTTTTTAGGGGTCAATTTTGAACATGTTTTAAAAATGGCAATGACTATGAAATTTAATACGAAATTTTTGTGCAAAATATAGCTTCAAAATGAAAGTGATGATATTGGAACAATTATTTTATTTTTTAGGGTCAATTTTCAAACTTTTAAAAAAATGCTAGTAAAACCAAATTTTTATGTGCCAAAAAAAGTTGTTTATGTGGGAAGAAACACATTAATGTTTTTGGTAGAATATCAATTTTCTTTCCTAAGTATAAATTCAACATGTTTTCTGGGTGGGCGAGCGGGCTTGCGTAGTTCTCAAAATCACCCAACCCCCGTCGACCCACCCACCTCACCCCCACACCCTCACCCCGGCCCCCTCCCCCTCACACCCACCTCCCCCCACATGCACCCCCCTCACACGCAACTGCGCCAACCCCCCCCCCCCCCCCGCCCCTGCCTACCTCCCACACACCCATATGCACCTCCCACCTCACACGCACCCTTCCCCCCGCGCTCTCACCCACCCTCTGACACATCCATCGCCGCCCCTCTCACTCGCCCCCCCCGCCCCCCCCCCCCCCCCCCCCACACGTACCCTCCCTTACCCTCACACTCACCCAACGCCCGTCACACAAAACCCCCACCCGCCTCACACGCACCCTCCTCCCCCCTCACACACACCCTCCCATCCCCTCACACCCACCCACCCCACCTCACACGCACCCCCCCTCACAGCCATCCTCCTCCCCCCCACTCTCACACACACCCTCCTCTCTCGCCCACCACCTCACACACCTACCCTCCCCTCTCGCCCACCCCTTCCTCTCGCCCACCCGCTCACACACCCACCCACCTCGTCACTCGCCCACACCCTCCCCCCCCTTCACAAGCACCCACCCTCGCACCCCCCCCCCTCACATGCACCGCCCCCTTCTCGCCCACCCCCTCACACACCAACCCCCCCTCTCACCCACCCCAAAACCCGCCCTCTCGCTCGCCCCCTCACCCGCCCTCAACCATACCCACGCCTACCCCACCCCCTCACCCGACTTCGTGCATGCACCCATCCCGCCCCCTCATCCACCCTCACCCGCCCCACCCCCTCACCCGCCCTCGCCCATGCCCACGCCCGCCCCACCAACTCACAAACCCCCTCACCTGCACATGCCCACGGCTGAGGCGCGCCAACCCAGCGACCCGCAAACCCACCCGACTGGTGGCTGGGCGATTCTGGGAATTGTCCAGTCACTAGCAGGGTGGGTGGGCAGGCCGCCGGGGTGGCGCCAGCCCTGGCCATGCCACCCCGGCAGCCTGCCCACTTGCCCGGATAGTGGCTGGGCGATTCCAGGAATTTCCTAGTCGCCAACCGGGCAAGCAGGTAGGCCACCGGGGTGGCGCCAGCCCTGGCGGCACCTGGCCGTGCCCCTCGGCGGCCCACATGCCTGCCCACCTAGTGGTTGGGTGATTCTAGGAATCGTCCAACCACCAGCCGGGTAGGCTGGCGGGCCACCGAGGTGCTGCCAGCCCTGGCTGTGCCACCTCGGCAACCCGCTCGCCCACTTGGCTGGTGGCTAGATGATTTTGGGAATCACCCAGCCACTAGTCGGGCGGGCGGGTGGGCCACCGAGGTGGCGCCAGCCCTAGTGGTGCCACCCCAGTCCCTCGCCCTGCCGCCCGATAGGTGGCTGGGCGATTCCGGCTGGGCGAGGGGGCAGGCTACTGGGGACGTGCCAACCCTTGCCGTGCCACCTTGCCTAGGCTCGCGCCGTCCTGTCGGCGCGTCTGCTTGCCGGGTTGGTGGCTGGGTGATTCCCACCAGCCGAGCAGGCGAGTGGGCCGTCACTGCGGCTCGCCTGCCCACCCAGTTGGTGGCTGGGTGATTCTTGGAATTGCCCAGCCACCATCCAGGCAGGCGAGAGGCTGGCGCCACGTCGGTAGCCTGCCCGCCCACCTAGTTCGTGGCTGGACGATTCTCGGAATCGCCCAACCACCAGCCGGGCGGGTGTGCGAGTCACCAGGGTGGTGCCAGCCCTAGCCACGCCACCCCGACAGCCCTCCCGCTCGCCCGGCTGGTGGCTGGGCGATTCTCGGAATCGCCCAACCACTAGCCGAGCGGGCGGGCGGGTCGCTTGGGTGGAGCAGCATATGCCGGTGCCACCCTGGCGGCCGAAATCACCCAGCCACTAGCCAGGTGGGTGGGCAGGCTACCGGGGTGGCGCGGCCTGGGCTGGCCCCACCCTGGAGGCCTACCTGCCCACGCGGCTAGTGGCTGAGCGATTCCAGGTTGGTGCCACCCCGGTGGTCCTCCCCCAGCACAAATGGTGGCTGGGCGATTCTGGGAATCGCCCAGCCACTAGCCGGGCGAGTGGGCGGGCCGCCGGGGTGGATCCAGCTTGGACTGCGCCACCCCGGTGGCCCACCTGCCCACCCGGATGGTGGCTAGGCGATTTCAGGAATCCCTCAGCCACCATTTGGGAAGGGGGAAGGGCCACCGGGGTGGCACTAGCCTAGGCCGGTGCCACCCTGGCAGCCCGCCCGCCCGCCTAGCTAGTGGTTGGGTGATTCCAGGAATCGCCCGGCTGGTGGCTAGGCGATTCTCGGAATCGCCCAGCCACCAGCCGGGCGGCCGTGAGGGTCGCCAAGGTGGCACTAGCCCTAGCCATGCCACCCCAGCGGCCCGCCCGCCCGCCCAGCGACTGTGCCATGCCATAGGTCGGTGCCACCTCGGCAGCCGGAATCACCCAGCCACCAGCCGGATGGGCAGGCCGCCAGTGTGATGCCAACCCTAGCCACACCGGCCTGGTTGGTGGCTAGACGATTCCCGGAATCGCCCAGCCACCAGTCGGGTGAGTGGGCGGGCCACTTGGGTGGCGTGGCCTAGGCTGGCGCTACCCCAGTGGCCCGCCCGCCCGTCTGGCTAGTGGCTGGGTGATTCCTGGAATCGCTCGGCTGGTGGCTAAGTGATTCCCAAAATTGCCCAGCCACCAGTCTAGCGAGTAGGCGGGCCTCCGGGGTGGCGTGGCCTAGGCTGGCGCGACCACGGTGGCCCGCTCACCCCCCCAACCAGTGGCTGGGAAATTCCCGGAATCGCCTAGCCACCTGCCGCGTGGGCAGGTGGGGTGGTGTGGCCTGGGATGGCACCACCCCGGCGGCCCGCTTGCCCACCTGGCTGGTGGCTAGGCAATCCTTAGGCCGCGCCACCCTGGAGGCTCGCCCGCCCTCTCGGCTGGTGGCTGGGAAATTCTGGGAATCACCCAGCCACCAGCTGGGCGGGCGTGCGAGTCGCCGGGGTGGCGCCAACCCTCGCCATGTCACCTCAGTGGCCTGCCCGCCTGCCCGGCTGGTGGCTAGGGGATTCCCTAGAATTGCCTAGCCACTAGCCGGGTAGGCGACTGGGCTGCCGGGGTGGCGTGGCTTTCACCCAGCCACCAGCTAGGCGAGTGGGTGGCCCGCTAGGGTGGCGCGAATTTCACCCAGCCACCAGCCGAGCAGGCCGGCGGGTCGCCAGGGTGGCGTGGCACACGCTGGCGCCACCTCGGTGGCCAGAATCGTCCAACCAGCATCTTGGCAGTCGGGCATGTCGCCGGGGTGGTGTTGCATAGGCCGGTTCCACCCCACGTGCCCACCCGCCTGCCCGCCTAGTGGCTGGGCGATTCCGGGAATCACCTAGCCAACAGCCAGATGGGCGGGCAGGCAGCCGGTGTGGTGTGGCACAGGTTGTGCCACCCTGGCTGCCCGCCCGCCCATCCGGCTGTTGGCTAGGCGATTCTCGGAATCGCCAATCCACCAGGCGGGCAAGCGGACGTGCTGGTGTCGTTTCATTTCAGCGGCCCGCCCACCCCCCGCCTTTTCTTCCCCGCCCGCCCACGCACCCACCCACTTACGCCCGATTCAAAGATCCATTAGAAGAGGAAAATGAGCAAAAGGAAGCAGAAAATATTATGGTAGAAGACAATGATGAAACTCTAGAGGACGAAGAGTTTGGATTACGTGACATTGTTGATTAAATTTAAGTTATGCTTGGAAATCAAGCTTTGCAATGTTTTGACTTTGATATTTTATGAGAAGAATAAACACTCAATTAAGGTTGTTATGCGTTCAATATTTGTAATATGTGATTTTCGCATTGATTTTTAAGTTAATCATTATTTTTTGAAAAAAAATTGGTTATTATTATTTTGTTGACATGAAATTCATAAAAAAAAAACTATTATTTAACCATTTTTAGTTTAAATTTTCATATAAAAATTGTGATTTTGACATGTCAATTCTAGCAAAAAATTATCAAAACGTGTAGTTTTTTAGTTATATTTATGTTAAAAATGGTTATTTTTATGTCCATTGTTAAAAAATATTTTTTTTTAGAAACATTTATTTCATGTGCATTGAAAAATTAATTAAAGATGTATAAATATGTAGAATATCAAAAATTCAAAATATCGACCTTCTAATTTAAAAATTCAGAACAATAAAAACCTCACTATAAAAAAATTAAAATTAAAATAAAAAGACAAGAAAATTTGAAGAAAACGACCACTTCAAAAATTATCAAATTTACAAAATAATTATTTACATTTCATACATTAGAAAATTTAAAGCCAAAAAATAGTTATTTTAGAAAAAGGGTATGATGCAGAATACCGACTTTTTAAAATCAGCGTGAAAATCACTACCATTCTAAAATGTAAAGTACATAAAAAAAATTAAAGTGCCAAAAACTATGCTCTAAAAAAGACGTGTATTCTGCATCACCCCTTTTCAAAATCAGGGGTCTTTTTTGCTATCTCTACGAAACGGGTAACAGTATCAATTCCCGTTTCAAAGTTTACATTGTTATATCTGAAAGGAACACAGAACTTTGGTTTATGGTATCCTAGAGATATAGATCTTACACTTCATGCATATACAGATGCAGATTGGGCAGGAAGTGTTGATGACAGAAAAATCACTAGTGGTGGTGCATTCTATATGGGTTCTAGGTTAGTGTCTGGGTTTAGCAAGAAACAAAGTTCAATTGCATTACCTACAGTTGAGGCAAAATACGTGGCTATTGCATCTTGCTGCACATAGCTACTTTGGATGATGCAAACCTTGCAAGACATTCAGATCACATGTACTCCACCCATCTCCATTCCATGTGATAATACAAGTGCCATCAATATTTCAAAGAATCTAGTCATGCAGTCCAAGACCAAGCACATATCCATCAAATATCATTTTCTATGTGAACAAGTGCTTGAACAAAAGGTCAAATTGGAGTATGTTTCCTCCAAAGAATAGGTTGTTGATATATTCACTAAACCACTGCCCAGAGAGACTTTGAATATATTAGGCAAAAGCTGGGAGTAGTTGCTGCATCATCTTGTTGTTAAAACCTATTCTCTTTAGATAAAGGTGGTTATACGTGAGTTTCATAAATCGTAGTCGCATACGTACGTGGTTTTCTATGGCACAATGGCATATATGTTGGTTTAAAGAAAAGTAGTGGGTGAGACTAAAAAAAAGGGGTCTGCTATGGTTTTGTCAATTATCTGCTATGTTTGATGATGGTTTCAATCTACTAATAACATGGGGAAATATATTGGTCCTCATAAAGTTGTTGATAACTTGATATATATATGATTGATGATGATGCTTTGATATCTCTCACTAACATATGCAATGATCAAATCTGACAAGTGAACAGATTGAACAGGTTCAGGGGAAGAACATGGTTGATGATATTTTGGGAACTAATAATGGAAATATATAGGTTGTCAGTCTCGATGCTATTGACAGATGCTACTGGTGGTGCAGATCATATGATAGTTGTTGAAGACTATCATGGTCTTGTTTAAGATATTTGGTCCCTATTATATATGTCATGTATATCTTTTAATGTAACGGTCATGAAAAGACCTAATCTGTAACCCCACTATGAATGGGATGGATAATGTAATGTTTCTTGTTTTTGAGATGTATAAACAATTGATATATCCCCACTTGGTTGGGTGGATGAGTCAAATTTGGTATATCCCCACTTGGTTGGGAGATGGATGTATGTATGAGTCATTGATGATAGGAAGGTCATTTGTGATGTATGTATCGAGTCATGTTCTTCTTTTAGAACATCTTTGTGCAGACTTTGCTTATGCTCAGGGGGAGCATGGACTTGATCATGGGAGCTCAATCAGCACACTTTAGCATATCAGAGAATTCAGCATGCACTCAAGGGGAGCATGACCCTTTACCCTTGATGTCAAAGGGGGAGATTGTTGGCATTATGATGTTTGTGTTGTACTTGATGGAAATTCACTTGTAGCCAAAAAACTCACTTGCATATGGTAAATAGATGAATCTACAAGAAGAGATATCAGAATGCATGACAGTAGTGTTTACAGATGTGATGAAATGGAGGGCAGCTTCAAGTAATCAATTCGGAATGCAACTCACTCAGATCAGTCTTCACAGAATGAAGAAAGAGACGTATACGCAAGTTCACCATTGACCAAGCTACGTATACATGCAGGTTTTCTGTATACAAATCGCGTATACATACACATGCACTTTCATAGAAGGAAAAGCGTGTATACCTTGGAAAACTAAATTTTTGGTCTGAAGTATTTAGTCCATGGTATTTTGATCCATGGTATTGGTCCAAGGTATCTAGTATGAGGTATTGACCCGAGGTATTTGGTCCAAGTTATTGGGAATAAGTGGTTTTAGTCCATGGTATTGAGAAAGTTCTAAAACTATAAAAGGAGGAGAAGATCATTAGGCCAAGGTGTGCAAGTATCGAGTATCTGATGAAGTGTGAGGTCTAATATGCAGATTATTGGCTTATGGTGCTATGCTTGATCTGAACCAAGGATGAACCTTAGAATTTTATGAAGGATAAGATCTAATGATGTATCAGGATCTTAAGACTTGAAGTGAATTATCTTTATGTGGTTTGATCATGTATCTGAATAACTGGCACATGTTGTAGTCTGTAAATATGATGATCTGGATATGACTGAATTCTGGAATAGCTGTAATGTTTAAATCATCATTTACAGATCTATATGCAGGGTCACTTTAGAAAAGGAGCATATACATGCTAGTTCTACATATCAAAGCAGCGTATACATCATAAATTTGATTTTCAGATTTGTACGTTGGTTCGCTTTGAGGGAACCGCATATGCACACATGTTCGACACATGGAAGTAGCGTATACCTTGTAAAATATGTCTTAGTTGTTTCTGTTTGTTGTTGCAGTGTTCTGGGTTCTGGCTTGGGTTCTGGTTACTATATTCTAGTGACAGCATTTTGAATGATCAAATTGATGGGTTGTCAAACTGATTGATTGATTCAGTTGTTGTTAGTTCAGAAGGAGATTGGTTGATGCAAATATATTTGATAATTGAATTATTTTGTTGATGGATCCAGTTTGAAAATTTATGAAACGTGGTCCCTAGAAGAAAAGAGAAGGTTGTAGCCTTCTGTAGGCCAGCACCTACATAGTAGTAAACATATCATCTAGTAGAAGAGCTAGGGGGTTGTACCTCCCTTCTAGTAGAAGCTAGAGAACAAGAGAAGGTGTAGCCTTTTGCAGGTAGAAGCCTGCGTATTGGTGTAAGACTGCAACAATACAAAAATTGTAAACAGAATTTTCTTATTATTAAAAGAAGACATAGATGACAGCAGAAGGTTGTTTTCACCCACATTGCGTTTCCACCTTATATCTTGGTGCTCATGTGTGTTGCTTATATGTGATGCTTTATTTTGCTCTCATTGCACTGTCTAATGAATTCTTGATATACTAGTTAAAGTTCAATGCATGATAATTTGGGTAAATCAAAAGATCTCTGCATATACACTAGTTTCATTAAGTATAGTTGTGTATACACGCTAGTTCACTAAGCTAAAGTAGTGTATACAAATCAGTTTTGAAAATTAAATTATTGATTTGAAAATATTGATTCACCCCCCCTCTCAGTATTATTTCCAACAATTTACACACAGCTATATCTGTAAATTAATGTTAGAAGTTATCCTATCGAGAAATAAAAGAGGGATATTTTATGTACGACCATGTTTCCTCTCAGAATCCCCAAGAGTAAGAAAATGAGTATGTTTACGAAGGGCTAAAATACCTAGCTAAGTTATAGAGCATCATCATGGCCACCCACATCAAATGAGTTGGGTGAAATGAGTTTAAAATTGGGGTTTTGGGGGTTTGAATAACCATATCCCATTTCCTCCATCATATTTGTGTCCTCAATCTTACCCGTGGATGGCGCAATAGTATTGAAACTTGAGAGGGTAACATGGAACAAGTATTGTGTCATATGATCATAGAATAAAGTGGAGCCTAGGGATAAACTGTATTAATCAACATATTCCATACACAGCCAAATGAATCCACAATTGTGGCATTCAAGATGAGTAAGGGGAGTTTAAAATACAAAGTGTAAACCCTCCTGGAGCTCAAATTTACAAAACCTCGAATGGATATCCTTGAGTTAGGTGGTCACATAATAAAACACATGGTAGCCATGATTTCATTGTTTAAAATGTATAATGACTAAACAATATCAATATATAATGGATTAACCAATATTTTATAAGATTATAGCTATTTTATGATGACCAAAGTAAGGGATTATGAACTCTATAAAACAAAATAAGGTGGAAATATAAGAAGGCTAGATGGAACAAAATCCTTAGAAAGGAAATCACACATTTTGGAATAGTAAAATGGGAGATAGAAACATAAAATTGATTATGATGTGCAAGTCGTCCTTAATTTAATGACCATATAAAAACTTATGTATTTAAGTAATATGGTAAGGTTTGGGTTACTCAAGGGAATAATTATATTGATTGAATTTTGGATAAATCACATAACATATAACACAAAATCCATATTGATATTTAGAGAGATAACTACATCATCAAATTTTGAAATTTAATACTATTGTCCCACATCTATTCCAAGTTGCGCTCATTTATCAATATAAAAAGGTACCATAAGTGTCACAACATATAGCAGGTTAAAGACACAAAATTCATATTAAATATGTCCATAAATGACTAATATATGGGATCACCATGGATTTTTCCCATGAATGTGGGTATTCACATACAACCATACGAAAAGTGGAGATTGAACATATCTTATAAAATTATGTTATCATTGGTTTGGAAAGGATAATGAGCCTAAGGAAAAAATTAATAGATGTATGGTATCTTAAGTTAAAACACAATATCTCTTATTGATATATCTCCATATTTTGGTTAAAAGCACAATCATTCCATCAAGTCTTAGAGTCTTTGGGAACCTTCATTATAAATACTCGGGTCTGAAAGTATAAATACAAAATAAAGGGCATGGAAGATGCTCCTAGGGGTTGTATATAAATATAGAAAATGGTTGATGAGGATGGAGAACCTGGTACTATGGAGACAAAAATATAGTAAAAATTCAAGCAATAATCAGTGTTAACATATGTTCCAGCTGGTTTAGATATACAAAATATCTACTTGAAAGAAAAACATATACTCGCAACATAGCTCAATTTTGGGTATGATTAATAAGATGTGATCTATAGTTGTGACTAAAATGATAGGGTTGTGATGAATAACAATGTATTTAAGACTAATAGGATTGTGGAAGAATCAATAATATTCCACCAAGAAAACAAATAAATTTTTTTAATTTTCGAGGAAGGAAAACATGAGAAAAAAGGGAATTGTGTGGTACAAAAGGAAACACCAATTTAAAATTTCTATAAAAAATAAACAAAGAATTTCAATAACAAGAATAGAATATCAAAGTAGATCATGGTTGACAGAAAATTAATCTCATAAATGGCAAAGAAAGTAAAAAATTTTGAGATTATCAAATTAAAAATTGTAGCAATAATGCTATTTTGTCTACCGAAGGAATCAAAAAGGCATGAGAACACTTAAGAGTAGTGCTAAAAAGGGTATATATATATATATATATATATATATATATATATATATATATATATATATATATGAAATGAATTAAAATGAAAAGAAAAATCAATATTGAGAATAGTTAATTCCCAAAGAAGGAATTGCAAAAGACCTGAAAGGAGAAAATCAACCGTTGCTTGGTATGGACTTGAAGGGTGAAATGCACCTCGTATTTATATGGGATTGCAACTAGTATTGTTGATTCAATGTAAATTACAGTAACTATTCCATTTTATAATTTTGATTAATAATGATTGAAAAGGGTTGGTTAATAAGAATGGTAGTTACCTAAAGATTAAATTGAGGGAGTGTAGCAGTATAAGTTAGTGAAAGTGAAGTGGATTAGTGGGTGTAGCCCAAGAAAATTTTAAGGTCTATGGCCACAAAAAACCTTGTGAAAATGAAAAAAGTCTATGGCTAAGTTGTATAGCCATAACTCAACGACAAATATCTTAACTTAATTTTTACTAGTGATGCATGCATTCTAAGACTCTTAAATATCAAGGCTTGATTTATATTGGAGACTATGACATCAAAATAACAACATAGAATAGAGTAATGCCTAGTATGACAGGTCACTAGAGTGAAGCATAATAAAAATCAAAGTAAGTAGTTCCTTAAGTATTATTGTCTCTATGTAAATGATATGAAAGGAAATTCGAAATTACATATTTTGAATTTCACATTAAAAGCATGCATGGCACTGGGATAGTCGTGAATAAATGTACCAAGTGGCTTATTGTATTATTGTGTTGTTATATTGATGTTGTTGAACTTGTTAGGTGCATGTGTTTAGCTTTGGTTGGTGCAAGATTGATGATCCTTTGGTGGAATACAACAATGAAAATGAAAATCACATGTTTAGCATGTATAGACCATGAGCCATCACTGAAAATAAAGTATTGTTAGGTCCCTAAAATACTAGTGATTACCCCATTACTATTGTAGTTGTATCCCTTATTAATATTGTTGTGCCCATATTGTCCCCATATTGTTATTACTATGCCCCATAGAATCCCTCTATTGTTATTTTTGTGGCTTTATATTATTATTGTTAGGTCGGCTGGGTTATATTGTGACTCATTAGACTCCTATATATAGAAAGGAGGTTTTGTCATTTGAATCATCCAAGAATTGTTCACTTGTGTAATGTAAAGGAGGTCGGAGCCTCAAAGAGGCTGAATTCTAAGGCGTTCAACTATCGTTTCTTCCTTTTTGTGAGCTGGTTTCATAACATTTGGTATGAGAGCTTTGGATTCTAGGGTTTCGCTGCTCCAAATAGGTCATCATGGAATTTTCACTATAACTTTTTTGCTATGACGTTTCAAAAGCTAAAAAAAAAAAAAAACCATTTGAGATGAAATCACATTGAATCTCGGGTCCGAACTTCAGAGCTTTTCACATTATATTTGTGGAGATATGATCTGAGTAAGTCGGTATTTTTGCAGACTCTTGAATTACATTCCAAACAAGTGACCTGGGGAAAAGCATCAAAAATTTATCTCTGAGCATTGGATTGAAATTTTGTAAGAAGGTCCAGAAAGAGGATGGATTTTAGTTTCTTGTATATATTTTTTAGAGCCAAAGGTCGAAACAGTGACTCGTGGTGCGTCGTACAAGTTCGCTCTACTGAACTAGTTTATAATCAGGTCACTGTGTGAGATTTGGAATAACTCTTCCCTGGAGAATCCAATTTGGATCAGACTGGTGGCATTGGAAAGAGGATGAAAAGGGCTACCATAGGTCGCAATTTCAGAACTGGATGATCCGAAATTACAGAGATACAACAGATTCAATATCAAGCTCCTACAAAGTGAAAAAATGTGTGTAGTTTTTTTCAAATTTTTTAATAAGCTTGGTTTGAAAAATTAGTTTGAAGGAATTCAAAGGGCATAGTAAAGAATTATTATCAGTAATTGATGCCCTGAGGAAAGAAAATGAAAACACCTATTAAGCAACTTGAAAGCTCTAGCATGACTCATGAAGAAGAGGAAGAAATACAACATGATATATCAAAATTACGAGACCAAGTGCAACAAGTGTCAGTTTCAAAAAAAGAAACAGAATCTAAGATGGATGGTTTAAAGAAAGATGTAGAAGCTAAGATGGATGGTTTAAGAAATGCGTAGAAGCTAAGATGGATTGTTTAAAGAAAGGCATAGAGACTAAGATGAATGACGTGGAAGCTAAGATGGACGATTTGAAGGCAGGCATGGAAGATTTGAAGACAGATTTGACAAAGTTTCTACAAGAAATGCTTACTAATGGTGAAAGGGTAGTAAAGGAAACTCACGACGAGAACAAAAGAAATGTTAATCATGATTTCATAGACTCTAATGTTGGATCGAAGACCTACCATATTCCAAAAATCGATATGAGGAAGTTTGATGGAAAGGATCCCGCAACATGGATATTACAAATGGAGCAATTTTTCGATCTCAATAATGTGCAAAACACGCAAAAGGTATGTATTGCAACTTTATATTTGGAACCAAATCAGTTTGTATGGTATCAATGGCTTTTCTCTCGTAAACAAATTATCACTTGGGCAATTTTTACGAAAGAATTGACAACACATTATGAGGATACAAAAAGCAACAATTTTTTTAGCCTATTGATAAGTCTCGAACAAAAGGGTTCAATAATGGAGCACATTGAGGAGTTCCAAAAACTGAACATAAGGGTAAAAAATATTCCAGAGGAGCAAGATAGCAAATACACTAAAGGTCATAAGTGTGCTGAGAAGAAATTATTCTACATAGATTGTGAAGAGGAAGAACAAAAGGAGCAAGAAAGGTTTAAAGAAGAGGATATACTCCAGGAACAAAGCCTATATAAAGAAGAAATGAATCTGACCATATCTTGTAATGCATTGGCTGGAATTACCACTCCTCAAACCATCAAGATAGAAGGACAAATCAAGAAGAAAAAGTTAATAATGTTGATTGATTCAAGAAGTACCCACAATTTTATTCATTATAAGGTAGCAAAAGAATTGAATTGCTTCCTATATCCAGCACCAGAGTGTCAAGTGATGGTTGCAAATGGAGGAATGATAAATTTCTCTGGAAAGTGCCATAATATCAAGCTATCCATGGGAGAATATGTATTGACTAGCCCAATGCTTTCCATTCCAATGGGAGGTGCTGATGTTGTACTAGGAGTCCAATGGCTACAATCCTTGGGTACAATAGCTTTTAATTTTCAAGAACTTTTCATGAAATTTTTTGCAGAAGGAAAGGAAGTTGAATTAAGCGGTATTGCAGGGAAACTGGGAAAGATAATCAGCTCTAACGGTATGAAAAATCTTCTAAAAAAGGAACAAAGAGGTGTAATTGCACAATTATATTCGCTAGATGTTTCCACATCGGAATCATCAATTTCTCCAGATCTCCAAAAAGTCTTGGACAACCATTCCAAGGTATTTGAGACTCCAAAGGTCTGCCACCTATTCGTGATCATGGTCATGCTGTTCATCTGATTCCAGGAAGTGTTCCTCCAAAAATCAAGCCGTATAGATATCCCTATGCCCAAAAGAGTGAAATTGAACGTATGGTTGCAGAAATGCTAGAGGCTGGTATAATTCAACTTAGTCAAAGTTATTTCTCTGCTCCAGTAGTATTAGTGCACAAGAAGGATGGATCATGGTGCATGTGTCCGGATTATAGGGAGCTAAACAAGCTCACTATTAAAGATAAGTTTCCCATTCGTGTCATTGATGAATTACTGGATGAATTGCATGGATCAATTTACTTCACCAAGTTGGACCTTTGCTCAGGATATCATTAAATCAGAATGAAGACTGAAGACATTCTGAAAACAACATTTAGAACTCATGAGGGTCATTACAAATTTTTGGTCATGCCTTTTGGCCTTACCAATGCACCTTCTACATTTCAAGGTTTGATGAATTCCATTTTCAAACCCTTCCTTAGAAAATTTGTGTTAGTATTTTTTGATGATATACTAATCTACAACAAGTCTTGGAAGGATCATGGTGAACATGTTGACAGGGTGCTACAAGTATTGGAGGAGAAACAATTATATGCAAAAAGATCCAAATGTTTCTTTGGAGTACAAGAGGTGGAATATTTGGGTCATATTGTATCTTATGAAGGAGTTGAGGTAGACCCTAGCAAAATTAAAGCCATTAAGGAATCAAAAATCCTCACATCCATAAAGCGTCTGTGAGGATTTCTCAGGTTGACAGGTTATTATCGCAAGTTTGTTAATAATTATGGGAGAATAGCAGCACCTCTAACAACATTATTGAAGAAAGATGCATTTTCATGGACTCCAGAAGTAACAAAGGCCTTCAAACATCTTAAATAGCCAATGTGCCAAGCGTCGGTCTTAGCTACATCGAACTTCACAAAAACCTTTATTGTGGAATGTGATTCTTCAGGAAATGGAATTGGTGTTGTTTTAATGCAAGATGAAAGACCCATTGCTTTTGGAAGTTGTCCAATCAAGGGAAAGTTGTTACATAAAGCTATTTATGAGAAGGAAATGTTGGCAATACTACATGCACTTAAGAAATGGTGACCCTACCTAATTGGGAGACACTTCAAGGTAAAAACGGATCATGATAGTGATTACCCCATTACTATTGAGGTAGACCCTAGCAAAATTAAAGCCATTAAGGAATCAAAAATCCTCACATCCATAAAGCATCTGTGAGGATTTCTCGGGTTGACAGGTTATTATCGCAAGTTTGTTAAGAATTATGGGAGAATAGCAGCACCTCTAACAACATTATTGAAGAAAGATGCATTTTCATGGACTCTAGAAGTAACAAAGGCCTTCGAACATCTTAAATAGGCAGTGTGCCAAGCGTCGGTCTTAGCTACATCGAACTTCACAAAAACCTTTATTGTGGAATGTGTTGCTTCAGGAAATGGAATTAGTGTTCTTTTAATGCAAGATGAAAGACCCATTGCTTTTGGAAGTTGTCCAATCAAAGGAAAGTTGTTACATAAAGCTATTTATGAGAAGGAAGTGTTGGCAATACTACATGCACTTAAGAAATGGTGACCCTACCTAATTGGGAGACACTTCAAGGCAAAAACGAAACATGATAGTGATTACCCCATTACTATCATGTTGGGTCCCTATAATACTAGTGATTACCCCATTACTATCGTAGTTATACCCCTTATTTATATTGTTCTTCCCCTATTACCCCCATATTGTTATTTCTGTGCCCCATAGAATCCCTCTATTGTTATTTTTGTGGCTTTATATTATTATTGTTAGGTCGGCTAGATTATATTGTGACTCCTTAGACTCCTATATATAGAAAGGAGGTTTTGTCATTTGTATCATCCAAGAATTGTTCATTTATGTAATTTAAAGGAGGTTGCCCCCTCGAAGAGGCTGAATTCTAAGGCGTTGATCTATCTTTTCTATCTTTTCTTGAGCTGGTTTCATAACATTTGGTATCAGAGCTTTGGATTCTAGGGTTTCGCTGCTCCAAACAGGTCATCGTGGCATTTTCGCTATAACTTTTTTCTGTGAAGTTTCAGAAGTCGCAAAAAAAACCCATTTGAGAAGAAATCGCGCTGAACCTTGGGTCTGAATTTCAGAGATTTTCGCGTGATATTTGCGGAGATAAGATCTGAGGAAGTTGGTCTTTTTGCAGACTCCTGAATTACATTCAAAATAGGTGACCTGGGGAAAATCGTCATAACTCTCTCTGGGGATCGGATTGAAATTTCGTAAGAAGGTACAAAAAGAGGATGGACTGTAGTTTCTTGTGTGTGTGTTTCAGATTCAAAGGTTGAAACAGTGATGCGTGGTACGTCGTACAATTTCGCTCTACTGAACCAGTCTAAAAGCAAGTCACTGTGGGAGATTTCACATAACTCTTCCTTGGAGAATCCAATTTGGCTCAGAATTGTGGCATTGGAAAGAGGACACAGAAGGCTACTACAGATAGCAATTTCAGAACTAGATGATCCGAAATTATAGAGATACATCAGATTCAATATCAGGCTTCTATAAAGTGAAAAAAGGTGTGTAGTTTTTTTTTTAAATTTTTTTCTAAGCTTGGTTTAACGAAATTCAAAGGGCATAATAAAGAATTATTATCGGTAACTGATGTTTCGAGGAAAGAAAATTCAAACACCTAGTAAGGAACCTGAAAGCTCTAGCATGACTCATGAAGAAGAGGAAGAAATGCTACATGATATATCAAAATTACAAGAACAAGTGCAACAAATGTCACGCTCACAAAAGCTAACAGAAGCTAAGATAAGTGGCGTGGAATCTAAGATAAATGGCGTGGAATCTAAGATAAATGGCGTGGAAGCTAAGATGGACGATTTGAAGATAGATTTGAAGACAGACATGGAACAATTGAAGAAGTTGCTACAAGAAAGGGTCACTAATGGTGAAAAGGTAGTAAAGGAAACTCATGATGAGAACAAAAGAAATGTTAATCATGATTCCATAGATGCTAATGTTGGATCGAAGAATCACCATATTCCAAAAATCGATATGAGGAAGTTTGATGGCAAGGATCCCGCCACATGGATATTACAGATGGAGCAATTCTTCGATCTCAATAATGTGCAAAACGCACAAAAGGTACGTATGACAACTGTATATTTGGAACCAAATCAGTTTGTATGGTATCAATGGCTTTGCTCTCGTAAACAATTTATCACTTGGGCAATTTTTACGGAAGAATTGATAGCACATTATGAAGATACAAAAAGCAACACTTTTTTTAGCCAATTGATAAGTCTCAAACAAAAGGGTTCAGTAATGGAGCACATTGAGGAGTTCCAAAAATTGAACATAAGGGTAAAAGATATTCCAGAGGAGCATAGGATTGATGTGTTCATAGGGTCTTTAAAGGATAATATCCAACATGACGTTCGCCTTTGGGAACCTAATTCATTAGAGAAGGCATTCAGGTTAGCAAGAAAAATGGAAAGCAAAATTATGGCAACCAGGAAGCATACCACTCACAACTATAAAGATGGAAGTGTTGTTGCCCCTAGTCTTCCACAACCTATAAGGTTGACACCACAAAAATTGGAAGAAAAAAGAGCAAAAGGGCTTTGTTACAGTTGTGATAGCAAATACACTAAAGGTCATAAGTGTGCTGAGAAGAAATTATTCTACATAGATTGTGAAGAGGAAGAAGAAAAGGAGCAAGAAAGGTCAAAAGAAGAAGATATACTCCAGGAACAAAGCCTAGATGAAGAACAAATAAATCTTACCATATCTTGTAATGCATTGGCGGGAATTACCACTCCTCAAACCATCAAGATAGAAGGACAAATCAAGAAGAAAAAGGTAATAGTGTTGATTGATTCAGGAAGCACCCACAATTTTATTCATTGTAGGGTAGCAAAAGAATTGAATTGCTTCCTATATCCAGCACCAGAGTGTCAAGTGATGATTGCAAATGGAGGAACAATAAATTTCTTTGGAAAGTGCCATAATATCAAGCTATCCATGGGAGAATATGTATTGACTAGCCCAATGCTTTCCATTCCAATGGGAGGTGCTGATGTTGTACTAGGAGTCCAATGGCTACAATCCTTGGGTACAATAGCTTTTAATTTTCAAGAACTTTTCATCAAATTTTCTACGGAAGGAAAGGAAGTTGAATTAAGAGGTATTTCAGGGAAACCAGGAAAGATAATCAGCTCTAATGGCATGACAAAGCTTCTAAAAAAGGAGCAAAGAGGTGTAATTGCACAATTATGCTCGCTAGATGTTTCCACATTGGAATCATCTATTTCTCCAGATCTCCAAAAAGTCCTGGACAATCATTCCAAGGTATTTGAGACTCCAAAAGGTCTCCCACCTATGTGTGATCATGATCATGCTATTCATCTGATTCCAGGAAGTGTTCCTCCAAACATCAGGCTGTACAGATATCCCTATGCCCAAAAGAGTGAAATTGAACGTATGGTTGCAGAAATGCTAGAGGCTGGTATAATTCAACCAAGTCAAAGTTCTTTCTCAGCTCCAGTAGTATTGGTGCAAAAGAAGGATGGATCATGGCGCATGTGTCCAGATTATAGGGAGCTCAACAAGCTCACTATTAAAGATAAGTTCCCCATTCCTGTTATTGATGAATTACTAGATGAATTGCATGGATCAAATTACTTCACCAAGTTGGATCTTCATTCGGGATATCATCAAATCAGAATGAAGATTGAAGACATTTCGAAAACAACATTTAGAACTCATGAGGGTCATTATGAATTTTTGGTCATGCCTTTTGGCCTTACCAATGCACCTTCAACATTTCAAGGTTTGATGAATTCAATTTTCAAACCATTCCTTAGAAAATTTGTGTTAGTATTTTTTGATGATATACTAATCTACAGCAAGTCTTGGAAGGATCATGTTGAACATGTTGATAGGGTGCTACAACTATTGGAGGAGAAACAATTATATGCAAAAAGATCCAAATGTTTCTTTGGAGTCCAGGAGGTGGAATATTTGGGTCATATTGTATCTCATGAAGGAGTTAAGGTAGACCCTAGCAAAATTAAAGCCATTAAGGAATGGAAAATTCCCACATCCGTAAAGCATATGCGAGGATTTCTTGGGTTGACAGGGTATTATCGCAAGTTTGTTAAGAATTATGGGAGAATAGCAGCACCTCTAACAACATTATTGAAAAAAGATTCATTTTCATGGACTCCAGAAGCAACAAAGGCCTTTGAACATCTTAAAGAGGCAATGTGCCAAGCACCGGTCTTAGCTACACCGGACTTCACAAAAACCTTTATTGTGGAAAGTGATGCTTCAGGAAATGGAATTGGTGTTGTTCTAATGCAAGATGAAAGACCCATTGCTTTTGAAAGTCGTCCAATCAAGGGAAAGTTTTTAAGCAAAGCTATTTATGAGAAGGAAATGTTGGCAATACTCCATGCACTTAAGAAATGGCGACCCTACCTAATGGGAAGACACTTCAAGGTAAAAAAGGATCATCATAGCCTTAAATACTTTTTAGAACAAAGATTATCCTTTGAAGAGCAACAAAAGTGGGTCACAGAGATGTTGGGTTATGACTTTGAAATCATCTACAAAAAAGGGAAGCAAAATGTGGTGGCAGATGCACTCTCAAGAAAGGATGAGGATGTGGAAGCATTGTTGTGTGCCATTTCTATTATCCAACCAGATTGGATAAACGAAGCAAGGGAGGAATGGAAGAATGACGAAGAAGTGTGGGCACTTATTCGAAAGCTACAACAAGATTCCAGTACTTCGGATACATTTAGCTGGAAAAATGATTCGTTATGGTACAAAGATCGCTTATACCTCTGTAAGAATTCCCAGCTAAAACAAAAGATTCTTATGGAATTGCACACTTCTCCCTTAGGAGGGCACTCAGGATTTTTAAAAACTTACCACAGGGTTAAGAAGGAATTTTTTTGGGATGGCTTAAATCAGATATTCAAAAGTTTGTGGCGGAATGTTTGGTTTGCCAGCAAAATAAAGTTGAAACAATTAAGACACCGGGTCTATTACAACCTTTATCCATTCCAAGCCAACGTTGGGAGGAGGTTTCAATGGATTTTATCACAGGTTTACCCAAGTCTGAGGGAAAGAGTGTCATCATGGTGGTAGCTGACAGACTTACCAAGTATGCACACTTTTGTGCATTATCACATCCATTTAAATCTAGTACAGTCTCTACTGCATTTATGGAAACAGTTCAAAAGCTACATGGAAACCCAAAGATTATTGTAAGTGACAGAGATCCCATTTTCACTGGAAATTTTTGGACAGAATTATTTTCTTGTCTTGGTACTCAGTTAGCTCATAGCTCATCTTATCATCCTCAATCTGATGGGAAAACTGAGATAGTAAACAAATGTTTGGAAGGATATCTTCGTTGCTTTGTATCTGATAAACAGACACAATGGGTCAAATGGTTGCCTCTGGCTGAATGGTGGTATAACACTTCCTTCCATACAACAACAAAAATGACCCCATTTATGGCACTTTATGGGTATCAACCACCATCCATCACATCATATTTAAGAGAAAATTCTAAGGTTCAGGCAGTGGAACATCAAATCGAACATCAACAACAAGTCCTCCAACTCTTAAAGGATAACCTCGTGTTGGCACAAAATAGAATGAAACAACAGGCAGATCAACATCACAGTGAAAGAAGTTTTGACGTAGGTGATTGGGTATTCCTACGGCTGCAACCATATAAGCAAATGTCCCTAAAGCAAGCTAAGAAGGATAATAAATTATCACCAAAGTATTATGGTCCGTACAAGGTGTTGCAAAAGATTGGTACTATGGCATACAAATTGGAGCTTCCTGTAGCTTTTCGATTGCATCCAGTTTTCCATGTTTCATGTTTAAAGAGGGTTATAGCTGACAAGCTCCCAATTCAACCAATATTGCCAGAACTTGACGAGGAAGGAAAAATTATATTGGAACCGGAAGCAGTCACAGAAACAAGAACTCGACAGCTACGAAATCGATCAATTTCAGAGTATCTTATCAAGTGGAAGAACTTATCCGTTGAAGATTCCACATGGGAGGATGAGAATTTTATGCAGAAGTATCCAGAACTACTCAAGCGTTGAGGACAACACTTTTTTTGAAGGAGAGGGGCATGTTGGGTCCCTATAATACTAGTGGATACCCCATTACTATTGTAGTTATACCCCTTATTTATATTGTTGTGCCCCTATTACCCCCATATTGTTATTTTTGTGCCCCATAGAATCCCTCTATTGTTTTGTGGCTTTATATTATTATTGTTAGGTCGGTTGGATTATATTGTGACTCCTTAGACTCCTATATATAGAAAGGAGGTTTTGTCATTTGTATCATCCAAGAATTGTTCATTTATGTAATATAAAGGAGGTTGCCCTCTCGAAGAGGCTGAATTCTAAGGCGTTGATCTATCTTTTCTATCTTTTCTTGAGCTGGTTTCATAACAGTGTTGTTTTAATGCAAGATGAAAGACCCATTGCTTTTGGAAGTTGTCCAATCAAGGGAAAGTTGTTACATAAAGCTATTTATGAGAAGGAAATGTTGGCAACACTACATGCACTTAAGAAATGGTGACCCTACCTAATTGGGAGACACTTCAAGGTAAAAACGGATCATGATAGCCTTAAATACTTTTTAGAACAAAGATTATTCTCTTAAGAGAAACAAAGTGGGTCACAAAGATGTTGGGTTATGACTTTGAAATCATCTACAAAAAAGGGAAGCAAAACATGGTGGCAAATGCACTCTCAAGAAAGGATGAGAAGCATTGTTGTGCGCCATTTCTATTATCCAACTAGATTGGATAAATGAAGCAAGGGAGGAATAGAAGAATGATGAAGAAGTGTGGGCACTTATTCGAAAGTTACAACAAGATTCCAGTACATCTAAAACATTTAGCTGGCAAAATGATTCGTTATGGTACAAAGATCGCTTATACCTCTGTTAGAATTCCTAACTCAAACAAAAGATTCTTATGGAATTGCACACTTCTCCCTTAGGAGGGCACTCAGGATTTTTAAAAACTTACCACGGGGTTAAGAAGGAATTTTTTTGGGATGGCCTTAAATTAGATATTCAAAAGTTTGTGGCAGAATGTTAGGTTTGCCAACAAAATAAAGTTGAAACAATTAATACCCCGGGTCTATTACAGCCTTTATCCATTCCAAGCCAATGTTTGGAGGAGGTTTCAATGGATTTTATCACAGGTTTACCCAAGTCTGAGGGAAAGAGTGTCATCATGGTGGTAGTTGACAGACTTACCAAGTATGCACACTTTTGTGCATTATCACATCCATTGAAAGCAAGTACAGTTTCCACTGCATTTATGGACACAATTGAAAAGCTACATGGAAATCCAAAGATTATTGTAAGTGACAGAGATCCCATTTTCATTGGAAATTTTTGGACAAAATTATTTTCTTGTACTGGTACTTAGTTAGCTCATAGCTCTTCTTATCATCCTCAATCTGATGGGAAAACTGATATAGTAAACAAATGTTTGGAAGGATATCTTTGTTTCCTTGTATCTAATAAATAGATAGAATGGGTCAAATGGTTGCCACCGGCTGAATGGTGGTATAACACTTCCTTCCATACAGCAACAAAAATGACCCCATTTATGGCACTTTATGGATATCAGCCACCATCCATAACATCATATTTAAGAGAAAATTCTAAGGTTCAAGCAGTGGAACATCACATCGAACATCAACAACAAGTCCTCCAACTCTTAAAGGATAACCTCGTGTTCGCACATAATAGAATGAAACAACACGCAGATCAACATTGCAGTGAAACAAGTTTTGATGTAGGTGATTGGGTATTCCTACGGTTACAACCATATAAACAAATGTCCCTCAAGGAAGCTAAGAAGGATAATAAATTATCACCAAAGTATTATGGTCCGTACAAGGTGTTGCAAAAGATTGGTACCATGGCATACAAATTGGAGCTTCCTGCAGCTTCTCGAGTGCACCCAGTTTTCCATGTTTCATGTTTAAAGAAGGTTATAGGCGACAATCTCCCAGTTCAAACAATATTGCCAGAACTTGACAAGGAAGGAAAAATTATATTGGAACAGGAAGCAGTCACAGAAACAAGGACTTGACAGCTACGAAATCGATCAATTTCAGAGTATCTCATGAAGTGGAAGAACTTATCTGTTGAAGATTCCAAATGGGAGGATGAGAATTTTATACAGAAGCATCTAGAACTACTCAAGTGTTGAGGACAACAAATTTTTGAAGTAGAGGAGCATGTTAGGTCCCTATAATACTAGTGATTACCCCATTACTATTGTATTTGTATCCTTTATTAATATTGTTATTACTGTGCCCCATAGAATACCTCTATTGTTATTTTTCTGGCTTTATATTATTATTGTTAGGTCGGCTGGGTTATATTGTGACTCCTTAGACTCCTATATATATAAAGGAGGTTTTTTCATTTGAATCATCCAATAATTGTTCATTTGTGTAATGTAAAGGAGGTTGGCCCCTCAAAGAGGCTGAATTCTAAGGCGTTCAACTATCCTTTCTTTCTTTTTGTGAGCTGGTTTCATAACAAGTACAATGGAAGCACTTTAGTACTCGAAAGACTATATTGAAAAAGAAAAGAAGAAAGGAAGGAGGCATTCCCTTTCCATCATGTAAAAATAAAATTGAAGAAACATCAAGGATGTTGTTTAATAAAAGTGTGGGAAGATGTAACACCCCTATCACTATGCTTTTTAAACTTTTGCTATTTTTAGACATTGAACTATTGTTGGATTTAAGGGCAATGGAAGCCATGATAAGTCTTATATGATGATAGCACTAGATTTTAGAAGACTTCTTGCTAACTTACAAAAAATTTATTGGTGGTCTTGTCCACATGATGGACCTTCCCTAAAAATCTCCTAAAATTCGCTAGGAGACAAGTAAAATAAATTAAATTAACATAATGGGAGAGAAATATTATGTAAATCACTTATCTAGAGAGAAACATTAAGTTGGGTGGAATAAAGCATTGCATGAGAGAAAATCATGCTTTAAATAAAAAGAAACCTATTTTTTTTAGATAAACTAGTGACAAAAAAGGCCTAGGAAAAGGGTTGGGACACCTTAAAGCATGACACTGCTAAGAAATCTGCTTGGAAGAAAATTATCAAAGAAAGAACAACATAGGGTTGTCGATTCATGGGGGTAAGAAGTTGTTATATTAATGGAAACTGGTAGAGGCATTTCATGGCCAGGAGGTACGTGATCAATTTCTGAGTGTTTTCCAAGAAACAATTGCATATTATAATTGTGGCTATATTCTTCTATTAATGGGGAACGATAACTAATAAATAAGGTATATGAATGGAAGAAATGGTTGTCGAATATATTGGTATGTTGTTCAGTTATGCATGCATAATGATCTATATACTCTCTAATATGCTATTGATGAATATATGTAAATCTTGTTATACATGCATGGATATTTGATTATGAAAAAATGACTAGATATTATTTTCTTAATATATTCAAGTATATGAACTCATTAATAAACATCTTTCTATAGGAATTGAAAGAAATCAACAAGTATTAAAATTCTATTTGTGTCTTCCTATATATGTCACATACCTAAATTTGACAGTTTTTTTTCTTGTTTCTACTTATGATTTGGTGTAATTATAATAATTATAGGTTGTGTACTCAAGGTGGTTGAAAATAATGTATATTTTTTTTATTTGAAACATGCATTCTTAATTTCTCTCCTCTTCACAATACGACTTCCCCTAGAATGTCAATTTTCTCCAAAACCCATAGTAAGGATGAAGAATGGATTAGGGAATATACATAATGCTACTTAAGTTGTATCTATGTGTTGCTAGGTCTTGGTCATTAGGAAACATACCACCTCTTGTACATATACCGATTTTTCTATGCCTAAGCATTTAGGCAACGAAACTCTAGAAAATGATTATGTTCAAACTTTTATATTTACATATGCCTTTGGATATTTTATCCCTCACACTTCCATAGTGAGATATAGGTCCAACTAAATGGTTTAAAGGTGACTCCCTTGATTTGTTTGGTCGAACAAAAACTGCCACATATTGGTGGATCACGTGATGTCCATGTGACTGGTGGTACGATGACGTTGGGGACAATGTAGATGGATTTATGAGATCCATTGGTGATGAATTTCTCTCAATGACCCTAACCCCATAGCTTTCTCCCCTTTCCTCATCCTCGAGTATGTTTTCCACTTTGGAGCTGTTTTAGACCTAGAGGCCACTACCATCAGCATTTACGATATTCTAACAACTGGACTCTCCAACAGGGTTTTGTGGCAGCCAGACCTCCTTTACGGTTTTTGATTGACTCTTATACAATGTTTTTGGTAAGGTTTTTAAATGCATTATTAAGGCCTTGACCTTGTCATTTGTAAGTGTCCAGCTCATTTCAATGTTCTTTTTGTATTGTATGTTTTTCTTTTCTTTCACCTATTTCTCATAATGGATTTGGGTACTACCACATAAGCTACAACACTAGAATTCAATCCAAGTTATGCTTGTCTCTGTCTAACCAATAGTTTCCATCAGGTGAATTCATAACTCAAATGTCCTTTTTTTCTTTCTCTTGGCTTCTTTTTGTTCTTAATTACCTAGTTATTTGATTATGTGTTTCTGTTTCTCCTGAGGGTTTGTGACTCTTGGCTACCTTATTTGGAATATAGGGTTTGTTTAAAGTGGGTTGTAGAGATGGTTTTTACATGAATGGTGAATCCAAGTAACTTAGCCCAAGGGTTTCTCATCTCTATTATAAAAGTAAATGTTATAATGTTCTCATCAGTTCGCTATGATTTATTTTCTGAAAAATAATTGCCTCATGTTTCAAACCCTTATGTAGTATTTTGTTAGGTTTTTTGTTTCTTCCGCATTTCTTTCTTTTGTGACCAGGAAATTAATTGTTTTAATTATGGAATCACATTGTTGTACCATGAATACTAATGATTGTTGCAATTCTATAGAAAACAAGACTAAGGTATTCTCATAGTCATAGGTATTTCTTGTTTCTTTTTTTTTTGCAAGGTTTCCCCAAGTATTCCACGTACTTACTACCATGCTTACTTCCATGGTCGCAGGTATAATGAATTTAGATCTACTGAGTCCTTTTTGATCCTTTTATTTGGACACAAGAGTAGGGAAGTGATAACCCTCTAGGGTTATAATGTCAATGTGGAAAGATGTTTTCTCTGTATATGGAATTATTTAGGTTGAGATCCTATTTTTTCGTAGGAAAGTGACAATTAACTTGGTGTAGCTTTGAAAATTCCCTTGCCATATATTGTTACTTGATTTTAAATATGTATAAACCACTTCTCCACTATTCGTTTTCTAGTTCTGATATAAAGTGCAATTTAACTTTGTGATTTTATTTTGTGTATTTACTATGGTATAGCTCACATCCCTTCCATTTTATTTGATAGAGATGGTACATAGATATGGCCTACCAAAAATTCTTAAAAGGATGAGTTCAAACCAACCCTCCTACTCCTTGTTCCCTCCATGTTCTACCTGACCTCACTATCTGTGAATGCTAATTGTACACAAGAATGACTTCTTGCATGTAAGGTCTCTGCGACATATACCCATATCTTTTCTAATGGTTACTACAAATGCTTATTAATAAGTATTTTAATTCCTTCAAGCTTTTCCCTAAGACTATTAATGACCTAGTGACTGGGTGTTGACATGAATCCTATGGTTGGATTAATTCCTATAGCACCTTAGCATCAACCAAATTTTCTTTTTGGATTGCTTCCTAAATCATTTTTTTTATACCAATGTTATCACTTAGACAAACTTGCTAATGATAAGAAATGAATTCCATTTTAAAGAATATTATTCGTATTAAAAAAATATGAACAATCAAACTTTATTCAAAAATATCATAAATTATGCAAACTACCCCTAATTTATTTATCCTACTCATACACGTACTTTACCCGATATTTCTAGCTGAAACATCATACTAGTTAGATGATCAAAATATCTCTACTCAGACAGATTTCCTTTCTACATTCTAATACACACTTATACAAAATAAAATCAATCACTTATATAAAAATATATAATCTGTCTCTCTACTTATACAAAACAAATTGAGAATTGAAATAAAAATTGCAATTTGACTTAAGAAATCATATTTCTAACCATAATTCTAGATGGAAATGTACTCGGGGTCAAAACATGTTCCTCTCAACCATGAACTAAATCCACTAGTTCCCCACTGAGCTAATGTATGCTTCCTAATGAAATCAACAACCTCATTGATTCCATTGGTGGTTTCCTTTATAGGTTTCCTTCCAAGTAGATTTTAGCAATGACTGCTATTGGGTCTGCTAACCCTTTTTCTTAGGGTTTTTTTTTCCAAGAAAGGTGACTTTCTTTTTTCTTTAAAACCTACCTTTCTCTCTCATGGTGATTTATTCCACCCATACTTAGTGTCTTTCTCCAACTAAGAAATTTAATATATATTTTTCTCCCATAATATTAAATCATTGCTACTTTCTCCTAGGGATTTTTAGGAGAGGTTTAATGGAAAATTTATCTTAATTTCACCCACCAATAATGGTTTCTGGTCTAGGAAAGAAACTTCTAACTCTATTGTTTCTTTCCTGAATAATTTCCCACATTTTATTCATTAATTAAAATGTATTAAGTACATGAAAATATTGTATTATACATGTCAATTCACAAATCGAACATGCCTTCCTTATCCATCAATCCAAAAAAGAGTCGAGTCCAAAATAACAAAACATTAACATAAAGAAGAGGGGTATTACGTATTTCCCCCCTTTTATTGAACATGATCCTCAATTTTCATTTTCTAATTACTTCACTCTTGAAATGTTGTTCAATAGGCCTCTCGCATTTTATCCTCTATGTCCCAAGTGGCCTCCTCAGGCGTAACGTGCTTCCATTATAATTTAACGAAAGAAATGACTCAATTATGGAGCAATATCTCTTTCTAATCTAATATGCGAAGTGGATCTACCATGAAGTCTCCTTCTGGTTCCACATGTACCAAATTCCAATCAATTATGTCAGAATTATCATGGACATATATTTTTAATAGTCATACATGAAAAACAGTATGCACTTTAATATGGTTGGGCAATGCGAGTTGATATGCTACTAGACCAACTTTGTCCAAAATATCAAAAGGCCCATAGAACCGTGTTTCCATCTTGTCACATGTTCCAATCCTTAAGGTATATTTTCTTGGTTTCACTCTCAAGTATACATGATCTCCAATCTTGAATTCCTTGTGAGTTCTCGTTTCATCAGCATAATTGTTTTGTCTATCCTGTGCGATTTTTATCTTCTGTTTAATTTTCTGCATTGTCTATTACTTTTCTTGTAAATAATCTCCACCCAGTATTAATCTATCTTCTAGTTGTCTCCAGCTGAGAGGTGTGTGGCATTTTTTGCCATACGGGGCTTTAAAAGGACACATTTTTATTGAATCTTGATAGTTGTTATTGTATCCAAATTCAGCTAAATGCAAAAAATATTCCCATTTAGCAGGTAGGTCCGTGACATACATTCTTAGCATGTCTTCTAGAATATGATTTCCTCTTTCTGTTTTCCGGTCTGTTTGGGGATCATATGCAATACTAGAATTTAATTATGTTCCCATGCCTCCAAACAAGACTTTCTAAGGTTTCGAAGTGAATTAAGCATCCCTGTTGGACACTATCATTTTTGGTAATCCATGTAGTCAGAAACTCTCCTTCATGAAAATGTTGGAAACGTGAGTTGTTCCATAGGTAGATTTTATAGGTATAAAGTGTGTTTCTTCACTTAAGGTGTCCACCACCACTGAAATTGGGTCATGTTGTCAACTTTTTTTTGGAAGTCCTATAATAAAATCCAATGAAATCACTTCCCATTTCCATTCAGGAATGGGCAGTGGATTTAACAGTCTAGGTAGGATGTTGGTGTTCCACCTTCACTTGCTGGGATTCTAGACATTTTGACAAACATTCTGCTACCTCCTTTTTCATGTCCAAAAAAAAAATTGTTCTTAACATTGTGATCATATTTTCATATTTTGGATGTCCTGCATTAAATTTCTTATGATATTCATCTACTATCATTTATTTTAGAGGACTCACATTCGGGACATATAATTTGTTTTTATAACTTAATAATTTTTTTTAAGTTTCAGTATAACCTCGGACTTATTCTTGCTTCTTTTTTTGTTGAATTTGTTGATAATTGTGATCTTCATATATTGATTTCTTGATTTGTTCCATAAAATATGTACTAACAACACTAACATATACTCTCATTAGAGCATGCGAATGTTTTCTTATGTCATTTGCTATTGTGATTTGTTTTCGTTTTATGTGTTCAATATCAAATTCAAATTCACTAAGAAATCAATTCACCTGGCTTGTCTTGAATTAATATTTGTTTGGATGAAAAATTATTTCAAGCTAATATGATCTATTATGAAGATGAATTTTTTCCTAACAAGTAGTGTCTCCACATATTTAAGACATGTGTTATAGAAGCTAGCTCTAAATCATTTACTACATAATTATTTTCATGTGGTTTTATCTTTATAGACTCGTAAGCCACCATTCAATTTTCCTGCATTAAAAATACTCCTAAACCTTCCAAGAAAGCATGCATGCAAGCAACAAATTCTTTATCTAGGTCTACAATTTTTAAAATAGGGGCCACTGTAAGCAAATGTTTCAATTTGTCAAAGCCTTCTTAGAATTTGGTTGTCCACTCAAAATTTCCTTGTTTCTTTTGTAAGGATGTGATAGGGTAGGCTAGTTTGGAGAAACCTTCTATAAATATTTGCTAATACCCTATAATTCCCACAAAAGATTGAACAGTTGGCACATATTTAGATGTGGGCCAATTGAATATATCCCTAACCTTCTCTAGATCAGTAAACAATCACTCTTTTGAAATAACATGGCCCAAATATTGTATTATGTCCTTATAGAACTCACATTTACTAAACATAACATATAATTTATGTTCTCCTAAAGTTTGTTGTACCAATCTTAGATGTTCCATGTGTTCTTTCTCATTCTTGGAAAACACTATAATTTCATCTATAAATACCAACACAAATTTGTCAAGGTAATTATGAAGTGTGTTGTTCATCAAGAACATAAATGTGGTTGGTGCATTAGTAAGGCCAAATGGTAACATTACAAATTTGTAGTGACCATATTTGGTTCGAAAGGTTGTCTTATAAATGTCTTCATATTTTATTCTAAGTTGATGATACCCAACCCTTAAGTAAAGTTTCGAGAATATGGTTTCAGCCCTTACTTGATTGAATAGGTCATCAATACAGGGAAATGAGTATTTATTTTTAATTGTTAACTTGTTTAATTATTGATAATCGATGCACACTATAAATGTGACATATTTTCTCTACAAATAACACCAAAGCCCCTCACTATGAGACACTAGGTCTAATATATCCTTTGTCAAATAGGTCTTTTAATTGGATCTTTAATTCTAGTAGCTCGGGTATACTCATTCTAGAATGGGCTCTAGACACTAGGGCTGCACCTGGTACTAGATCAATGGATAAATCTATATCTCTATGGGGAGGTAAACCCGAGATCTCTTTTGGAAAAGCATCTTGAAATTCCCTAATGATTGGTAGGTCCTGCATTTTTTTTATGTTTCTTGTTCTTTTGTTTCAACATGCACCATGAATAACTAACACCCTCTCCTTGCACCCTTTCTTAGTTGTAAAGTTGAGATCTGTCTAACCGATATTAGTTTCGGTATACCTATTATTAACTAAGTTTTTCCCCTTAGACTTACATAATTTACCATTTTTCTCTAAGAATTTTATGATTGTCCCATGTTTTTCCAACCAATCCATGCATATTAACAAATCATAAGACCCTAAAGGGAGTATATTTAATTTTACTTTTGTGAAACAACCATTTACACTAATAGAAGATTGTTTCACTTGACTAGTTACCCTCCTCTTTGTGGCAATTTATGACTGTACCAACCATGGAGTCTTAACTTTTTGAATTTTTAGTTTACATTTCTCCATATTCTGTGTACTAATGTAACTTAAAGTAGCCCCTTGATCTGAAATTGATCTAAGACAAACAATAATGTATTACAAACTCATGTGCATGGATGTGCCTATGTTATTTTACGCAACGGATCGTTAAGATTTTGAAATACACAAGCAATGAAGCAGTTAAGGAAAACATAATAGGCAACACATATAAACACAACAAGTTTAATAATAATTTCACCCAATACTCCTGGGCTACGTCTCATGGTCTAGTGTTCAGTGGTGGACTCTATATTATGTTTTCAAAGCAGAGTTTTTACAATAGTGATCTCAATTTGAGTCTCACATAACAGGTATAAATCAGTAAGACTAAACCTGGATCCACGAAGTCTCTAGAGTACACAGAATCTCCTCACTGATTCTTGACCTCTATTGGTCACGGTAGTATGAGCCCAATATGAGACTCAATACATGACAGGCATGTATAGAGGAGTTCACTTGAACCTCACAAGTCTTCACTAGAGTACACAGACTCTCTGACACTCTCTGTCTCTGTCCTAATCCTTGCTCGATGCTGCCTTTTCTTCTATAGGTCCGCTCAGCTTCTTCTCTCTGCTTTTGGCATACTGCCTACTACTTACTGCTCTCCTCTCTCTCTGTCAGTTTGTGGCTTTAAAGCCAATTTGCTTCTTGATTGTTTGTTTCCGCTTCGCAGCTTTCGGGTTCCCCTGCCTCTATCCGTTTGAATCCCTTTGTCCTATGTAATCAGTCACTATATAACGCCTCACAGGGAGGTGGCCACCTATTTCATAATGGATCAGTGTCAGTTCTCTTGGACATATTTGAAACGACTGTTTTTTCCGTTAACTCCAAGAATGCCTATGAAACACGACCTTCGACCAACGCATTGTCCATATCAGACTTCAAATCCCATCCAATCCACTTTATAATCTTGTCAAATCTGATAATCCATTGGAATGTGCCTCTGCCATTGATCTAGAGGCCCCAGATCCTACGGTCGTCGTTCATATCGGGCAGCTAAGTAGCATGATGTTTACCCATCTGATGTGAGCGGTTCTCTCTCTTCCGTAGGATGCGTGGCAATCACTGTATGGCATCGGGTGAAACTTTGTTGAAACCACTTATTTCTCAAATCCCATCCGATATCCTACCAATTTTATGGAATCCCACTTCGACGGAAACAATATTCTCCAAGTTTTATAATTATTTCGGGTCCGGGTGCTCGGGGCTTCTCTTCGCTGAGAGGTTTGCCCTGCAATATGTGATTAGTGACTTTCGCATATTGGAAACTACCTCTGCTGCTTAAATTTGTCCCTGCTTAAAACAAGGCCAGACTTGTTTGCAAAGGATATTCTCAACAAGAAGGTATATATTTTGAAGAAACTTTTGCACCTGTTGCCAGACTTGAAGACAAGAATGTTTCTTTCTCATTCTAGTTTTCACAAATTCAAAGTATACCAAATGGATGTAAAATTTTCCTTTCTTAATGGAGACTTAGAAAAGAAGTCTATATTGAACAACCAGAAGGATTCATTCCTGGAAATGATGCAAAACTTGTATGAAAACTTAGAAAGGCTCTCTATGGTCTAAAACAGGCTCTAAGGGCCTGGTATTACCGTCTTCACAAATATCTCCACGAACAGGGTTTTTAAAGGGGCCAGCACATAGAAATCTATATACAAGGATGGACATTGATAAATTGCTAATAATTGTTGTGTATGTTGATGATATCATTTTTGGTAGCAATGATGCATCCATGAGTTATAATTTTGCTTTAGTAATGTAGCAAGAATTTGAAATGTCCTTGCTTGGTTAGCTTACCTATTTTCTTGGTCTACAAGGTCAACAAAATAAAGATGGTATTTTTCTCTCACAAACCAAATATCTCAAACAAATCCTGAAAAAGTACGGCATGGAAGATTCTAAATCAGTATGTACCCCAATGGTAACAGGACGTCGTCTTAGCTCAAATAATGAATGAGCAGTAGTACATCAACCAACTTACAGATCCATGCTTAGCAGTCTACTTTATCTAACAGGTACCTGACCAGATATCATGCATGCAATGGGAATAGTTGGAATATTCCAAGAAAATCCAAAGGAATCACACCTTTAGGCAGTCAAAAGGATTTTCAAATAGAACAATGTAAACTTTGAAACGGGAACTATAAACTCAAAACGGGAACTCTGGCCAAAAAACCTTGGAAAACCATCAAAAACAGTGCTAAAAACAAAAAGTGTGTATACTGGAGCGATGATTTTATTTTTTAGGGGTCAATTTTGAACATGTTTTAAAAATGGCAATGACTATGAAATTTAATACGAAATTTTTGTGCAAAATATAGCTTCAAAATGAAAGTGATGATATTGGAACAATTATTTTATTTTTTAGGGTCAATTTTCAAACTTTTAAAAAAATGCTAGTAAAACCAAATTTTTATGTGCCAAAAAAAGTTGTTTATGTGGGAAGAAACACATTAATGTTTTTGGTAGAATATCAATTTTCTTTCCTAAGTATAAATTCAACATGTTTTCTGGGTGGGCGAGCGGGCTTGCGTAGTTCTCAGAATCACCCAACCCCCGTCGACCCACCCACCTCACCCCCACACCCTCACCCCGGCCCCCTCCCCCTCACACCCACCTCCCCCCACATGCACCCCCCTCACACGCAACTGCGCCGACCCCCCCCCCCCCCCCGCCCCTGCCTACCTCCCACACACCCATATGCACCTCCCACCTCACACGCACCCTTCCCCCCCCGCTCTCACCCACCCTCTGACACATCCATCGCCGCCCCTCTCACTCGCCCCCCCCCCCTCACACGTACCCTCCCTTCCCCTCACACTCACCCACCGCCCGTCACACACAACCCCCCACCCGCCTCACACGCACCCTCCTCCCCCTCACACACACCCTCCCGTCCCCTCACACCCACCCACCCCACCTCACACGCACCCCCCCTCACAACCATCCTCCTCCCCCCCCACTCTCACACACACCCTCCTCTCTCGCCCACCACCTCACACACCTACCCTCCCCTCTCGCCCACCCCTTCCTCTCGCCCACCGCTCACACACCCACCCACCTCGTCACTCGCCCACACCCTCCCCCCCCTTCACAAGCACCCACCCTCGCACCCCCCCCTCACATGCACCGCCCCCTTCTCGCCCACCCCCTCACACACCAACCCCCCCTCTCACCCACCCCCTAACCCGCCCTTGCTCGCCCCCTCACCCGCCCTCAACCATACCCACGCCTACCCCACCCCCTCACCCGACTTCGTGCATGCACCCATCCCGCCCCCTCATCCACCCTCGCCCGCCCCCCCCCCTCACCCGCCCTCGCCCATGCCCACGCCCGGCCCACTAACTCACCAACCCCCTCACCTGCACATGCCCACGGCTGAGGCGCGCCAACCCAGCGACCCGCACACCCACCCGACTGGTGGCTGGGCGATTCTGGGAATTGTCCAGCCACCAGCCGGGTGGGCGGGCAGGCCGCCGGGGTGGCGCCAGCCCTGGCCATGCCACCCCGGCAGCCTGCCCGCTTGCCCGGATAGTGGCTGGGCGATTCCAGGAATTTCCTAGTCGCCAACCGGGCAAGCAGGTAGGCCACCGGGGTGGCGCCAGCCCTGGCGACACCTGGCCGCACCCTCGGCGGCCCACATGCCTGCCCACCTAGTGGTTGGGCGATTCTAGGAATCGTCCAACCACCAGCCGGGTAGGCTGGCGGGCCACCGGGGTGCTGCCAGCCCTGGCTGTGCCACCTCGGCAACCCGCTCGCCCACTTGGCTGGTGGCTAGATGATTTTGGGAATCACCCAGCCACTAGTCGGGCGGGCGGGTGGGCCACCGAGGTGGCGCCAGCCCTAGTGGTGCCACCCCAGTCCCTCGCCCTGCCGCCCGATAGGTGGCTGGGCGATTCCGGCTGGGCGAGGGGGCAGGCTACTAGGGACGTGCCAACCCTTGCCGTGCCACCTTGCCCAGGCTCGCGCTGTCCTGTCGGCGTGTCTGCTTGCCGGGCTGGTGGCTGGGTGATTCCCACTAGCCGAGCAGGCGGGTGGGCCATCGCGGTGGCACTGGCCTGGGCGGGCGCCATCCCTGCAGCTAGCCTGCCCACCCAGTTGGTGGCTGGGTGATTCCCAGAATTGCCCAGCCACCATCCAGGCAGGCGAGAGGCTGGCGCCACGTCGGTAGCCTGCCCGCCCACCTAGTTCGTGGCTGGACGATTCTCGGAATCGCCCAACCACCAGCCGGGCGGGTGTGTGAGTCACCAGGGTGGTGCCAGCCCTAGCCACGCCACCCCGACAGCCCTCCCGCTCGCCCGGCTGGTGGCTGGGCGATTCTCAGAATTGCCCAACCACTAGCCGAGCGGGCGGGCGGGTCGCTTGGGTGGAGCAGCATATGTCGGTGCCACCCTGGCTGCCAAAATCACCCAGCCACTAGCCAGGTGGGTGGGCAGGCTGCCGGGGTGGCGCGGCCTGGGCTGGCGCCACCCTGGAGGCCTACCTGCCCACGCGGCTAGTGGCTGAGCGATTCCAGGCTGGTGCCACCCCGGTGGTCCTCCCCCAGCACAAATGGTGGCTGGGCGATTCTGGGAATCGCCCAGCCACTAGCCGGGCGAGTGGGCGGGCCGCCGGGGTGGATCCAGCTTGGACTGCGCCACCCCGGTGGCCCACCTGCCCACCATGCTGGTGGCTAGGCGATTTCAGGAATCCCTCAGCCACCATTTGGGAAGGGGGAAGGGCCATCGGGGTGGCACTAGCCTAGGCCGGTGCCACCCTGGCAGCCCGCCCGCCCGCCTAGCTAGTGGTTGGGTGATTCCAGGAATCGCCCGGCTGGTGGCTAGGCGATTCTCGGAATCGCCCAGCCACCAGCCGGGCAGCCGTGAGGGTCGCCAAGGTGGCACCAGCCCTAGCCATGCCACCCCAGTGGCCCGCCCGCCCGCCCAGCGACTGTGCCATGCCATAGGTCGGTGCCACCTCGGCAGCCGGAATCACCCAGCCACCAGCCGGATGGGCGGGCCGCCATTGTGATGCCAGCCCTAGCCACACCGGCCTGGTTGGTGGCTAGACGATTCCCGAAATCGCCCAGCCACTAGTCGGGTGAGTGGGCGGGCCACCTGGGTGGCGTGGCCTAGGCTGGCGCTACCCCAGTGGCCCGCCCGCCAGTCTGGCTAGTGGCTGGGTGATTCCTGGAATCGCTCGGCTGGTGGCTAAGTGATTCCCAGAATTTCCCAGCCACCAGTCTAGCGAGTAGGCGGGCCTCCGGGGTGGCGTGGCCTAGGCTGGCGCGACCACGGTGGCCCACTCACCCCCCCCAACCAGTGGCTGGGAAATTCCTTGAATCGCCTAGCCACCTGCCGCATGGGTAGGTGGGGTGGTGTGGCCTGGGATGGCACCACCCCTGCGGCCCGCTTGCCCACCTGGCTGGTGGCAAGGCAATCCTTAGGCCGCGCCACCCTGGAGGCTCGCCCGCCCTCTCGGCTGGTGGCTGGGAAATTCTGGGAATCACCCAGCCACCAGCTGGGCGGGCGTGCGAGTCGCCGGGGTGGCGCCAGCCCTCGCCATGTCACCTCAGTGGCCTGCCCGCCTGCCCGGCTGGTGGCTAGGTGATTCCCTAGAATTGCCTTGCCACTAGCCGGGTAGGTGACTGGGCTGCCGGGGTGGCGTGGCTTTCACCCAGCCACCAGCTAGGCGAGTGGGTGGCCCGCTAGGGTGGCGCGAATTTCAGCCAGCCACCAGCCGAGCAGGCCGGCGGGTCGCCAGGGTGGCGTGGCACATGCTGGCGCCACCTCGGTGGCCAGAATCGTCCAACCAGCATCTTGGCAGTCGGGCATGTCGTCGGGTGGTGTTGCATAGGCCGGTTCCACCCCACGTGCCCACCCGCCTGCCTGCCTAGTGGCTGGGCGATTCCGGGAATCACCTAGCCAATAGCCAGATGGGCGGGCAGGCAGCCGGTGTGGTGTGGCACAGGTTGTGCCACCCTGGCCGCCCGCCCGCCCATCCGGCTGTTGGCTAGGCCATTCTCGGAATCGCCAATCCACCAGGCGGGCAAGCGGACGTGCTGGTGTCGTTTCATTTCAGCGGCCCACCCACCCCCCCGCCTTTTCTTCCCCGCCCGCCCACGCACCCACCCACCCACCCACTTACGCCTGATTCAAAGATCCATTAGAAGAGGAAAATGAGCAAAAGGAAGCAGAAAATATTATGGTAGAAGACAATGATGAAACTCTAGAGGACGAATAGTTTGGATTACGTGACATTGTTGATTAAATTTAAGTTATGCTTGGAAATCAAGCTTTGCAATGTTTTGACTTTGATATTTTATGAGAAGAATAAACACTCAATTAAGGTTGTTATGCGTTCAATATTTGTAATATGTGATTTTCGCATTGATTTTTAAGTTAATCATTATTTTTTGAAAAAAAATTGGTTATTATTATTTTGTTGACATGAAATTCATAAAAAAAAAAAAACTATTATTTAACCATTTTTAGTTTAAATTTTCATATAAAAATTGTGATTTTGACATGTCAATTCTAGCAAAAAATTATCAAAACGTGTAGTTTTTTAGTTATATTTATGTTAAAAATGGTTATTTTTATGTCCATTGTTAAAAAACATATTTTTTTAGAAACATTTATTTCATGTGCATTGAAAAATTAATTAAAGATGTATAAATATGTAGAATATCAAAATTCAAAATATCGACCTTCTAATTTAAAAATTCAGAACAATAAAAACCTCACTATAAAAAAATTAAAATTAAAATAAAAAGACAAGAAAATTTGAAGAAAACGACCACTTCAAAAATTATCAAATTTACAAAATAATTATTTACATTTCATACATTAGAAAATTTAAAGCCAAAAAATAGTTATTTTAGAAAAAGGGTATGATGCAGAATACCGACTTTTTAAAATCAGCATGAAAATCACTACCATTCTAAAATGTAAAGTACATAAAAAAATTAAAGTGCCAAAAACTATGCTCTAAAAAAGACGTGTATTCTGCATCACCCCTTTTCAAAATCAGGGGTCTTTTTTGCTATCTCTACGAAACGGGTAACAGTATCAATTCCCGTTTCAAAGTTTACATTGTTATATATGAAAGGAACACAGAACTTTGGTTTATGGTATCCTAGAGATATAGATATTACACTTCATGCATATACAGATGCAGATTGGGCAGGAAGTGTTGATGACAGAAAAATCACTAGTGGTGGTGCATTCTATATGGGTTCTAGGTTAGTGTCTGGGTTTAGCAAGAAACAAAGTTCAATTGCATTACCTGCAGTTGAGGCAAAATACGTGGCTATTGCATCTTGCTGCACATAGCTACTTTGGATGATGCAAACCTTGCAAGACATTCAGATCACATGTACTCCACCCATCTCCATTCCATGTGATAATACAAGTGCCATCAATATTTCAAAGAATCTAGTCATGCAGTCGAAGACCAAGCACATATCCATCAAATATCATTTTCTATGTGAACAAGTGCTTGAACAAAAGGTCAAATTGGAGTATGTTTCCTCCAAAGAATAGGTTGTTGATATATTCACTAAACCACTGCCCAGAGAGACTTTGAATATATTAGGCAAAAGCTGGGAGTAGTTGTTGCATCATCTTGTTGTTAAAACCTATTCTCTTTAGATAAAGGTGGTTATACGTGAGTTTCATAAATCGTAGTCGCATACGTACATGGTTTTCTATGGCACAATGGCATATATGTTGGTTTAAAGAAAAGTAGTGGGTGAGACTAAAAAAAAGGGGTCTACTATGGTTTTGTCAATTATCTGCTATGTTTGATGATGGTTTCAATCTACTAATAACATGGGGAAATATATTGGTCCTCATAAAGTTGTTGATAACTTGATATATATATGATTGATGATGATGCTTTGATATCTCTCACTAACATATGCAATGATCAAATCTGACAAGTGAAAGATTGAACAGGTTAGGGAAGAACATGGTTGATGATATTTTGGGAACTAATAATGGAAATATATAGGTTGCCAGTCTCGATGCTATTGACAGATGCTACTGGTGGTGCAGATCATATGATATTTGTTGAAGACTATCATGGTCTTGTTTAAGATATTTGGTCCCTATTATATATGTCATGTATATCCTTTAATGTAACGGTCATGAAAAGACCTAATCTGTAACCCCACTACGAATGGGATGGATAATGTAATGTTTCTTGTTTTTGAGATGTATAAACAATTGATATATCCCCACTTGGTTGGGTGGATGAGTCAAATTTGGTATATTCCCACTTGGTTGGGAGATGGATGTATGTATGAGTCATTGATGATAGGAAGGTAATTTGTGATGTATGTATCGAGTCATGTTCTTCTTTTAGAACATCTTTGTGCAGACTTTGCTTATGCTCAGGGGGAGCATGGACTTGATCATGGGAGCTCAATCAGCACACTTTAGCATATCAGAGAATTCAGCATGCACTCAATGGGAGCATGACCCTTTACCCTTGATGTCAAAGGGGGAGATTGTTGGCATTATGATGTTTGTGTTGTACTTGATGGAAATTCACTTGTAGCCAAACAACTCACTTTCATATGGTAAATAGATGAATCTACAAGAAGAGATATCAGATGTGACAGAATGCATGACAGTAGTGTTTACAGATGTGATGAAATGGAGGGCAGCTTCAAGTAATCAATTCGGAATGCAACTCACTCAGATCAGTCTTCATAGAATGAAGAAAGAGACGTATACGCAAGTTCACCATTGACCAAGCTACGTATACATGCAGGTTTTCTGTATAAAAATCGCATATACATACACATGCACTTTCATAGAAGGAAAAGCGTGTATACCTTGGAAAACTAAATTTTTGGTCTGAAGTATTTAGTCCATGGTATTTTGATCCATGGTATTGGTCCAAGGTATCTAGTATGAGGTATTGACCCTAGGTATTTGGTCCAAGTTATTGGGAATAAGTGGTTTTAGTCCATGGTATTGAGAAAGTTCTAAAACTATAAAAGGAGGAGAAGATCATTAGGCCAAGGTGTGCAAGTATCGAGTATCTGATGAAGTGTGAGGTCTAATATGCAGATTATTGCTTATGGTGCTATGCTTGATCTGAACCAAGGATGAACAAGGAAGAAAGAAGAGAAGCTAAATATGGGCAAACAATGACTTTGAATCCTCTTTAGACAGTGGAAAACATAAACATTAAACAAAATTGAAAGCTGAGCATGGCATGCATGAATTCAAACTTTATCACTTCTTTTGTTTAATTAGCAGCAATAGAATAGATATGGAACACATAAACACTTACAATGACAAGTAGGAAAACACACCATCAACACAATAATTCACAAGAATCCACAATGATGTCTGCAAAACCCTGGCCTTCCTTTTCCTCAAATTGCAGAGATACAAGTAAAATATACAATAGAGCTTCTCCCTCAAGAGTCCAACCATGAAAATGAGCAAGAGAAGGCATAATATAGATCATCTAACTCCTTTCCCCACCTCTAGGGGTCGAGCTCAGCTTCCTAGGAGCAGTTTGAACTAATTCTAAACTGAGCACTAGATTAATAGGCAGTCAAAACAACTTGCCTCTAAAACTTAGGTAACCCATCCATGCATTTAATATTCACTATTTACATCAAGGAAACTTCTAGAAGTGTTAAAGGAGAGTAAATGTATCCATGTGCCATGAAAATTACCCAAAAATCCATCATTTACAAGAATTAAGAGTCAACCATAGTAAAAACTGAGTTTTGCAGGCCGAAATAGTCAAACTGGCAAAATTTCCCTGAGTGGTCGCGCCCCTCCCTTGGAGTGGTCGCGCACATTGGCAGCTGTGTTTGAGGGCCTTCCTGGTGTCAAATCAGGTGCAAGATATCTTTTTGGAAAGGTATATGAGTCTACTTTCCAACCCCACTCGAATTTCTGAATTTGGAGTTGATTTGACCCCTCAAAAGTCATTTCTCCAAGGCAGATTTCTGCAACTCAAAAAAGGGGCAGAAAGTCAAAAATTTGCATGTTTTTTGAGCTTTTGGAAGTCCAAATCTCCATAAAATTTGAAGTCCATCCATAGGCAAGTGTATTTTTGCATGAGATTTCCAAAATTTAGAGTTTTCCCAGTTCTGAGCTGCCCCACGAGTGGTCGCGCGCGGGGTGAGACCACTCCAATGGCCAAAAACCTGTAAAATTCTCAAAAATGCCAAAAATGCCTCAAAACTCTCAAAATTTCTTGAGTTTGCTGCCAGGAAGATGCTAGTGAGTGCCATGATCCTTGAATGAAGCCTCAGCCAAGATATGGAGGGGATGTGGCTTCTTTTTCCATTTTTGTGCCTTGGCAAAACTTGGATCCGCGATTGTAATTTTGGCATTTCTCTAAAACCATGACACCTGTGCAAAAGTGAAGGAGGTTTTTCTTCTTTGGCATGTTATGGACAAAAACCTCTCTCAGAGTTCCAAAATCATCTTTGATTTCTTTGGAACATCATTTGAGTGCGACTTGTCCGATGTGTGAAGCAAGGAATTTTGTCGAAATGAGCGAGATGAAGGGGATAGGGGTCTTCTAAATTCTTGGGGAAATTTGTGGGAGTGGGGAGGGATGTTAGGAAGTAGGAGAAAGTGGAATCTCAGTGATTTAGTGAGGGGAAGGGGTCGAAAAGAGCAAAACCACAGGCCCAACCTAGAAAATTGCCAAGTTGTAGCTAGAAATAGGTTTGTACAAAAATGAGGAATTTGGCGGATCTAAGGGATGGGGAGTGTTTGATAAGGTACTTTAAGGATAGGGGAAGGTGTATGAACATCAGGAAACAAGTTTTGCCAGTGATTTGACCATCCAAGAGAAATTGCCTTCAAAACCCTAGGAGAGGGAAATGACCTTGCCTGGGTGGCAACAGAAGCATGGACAAGGTGTGAAATGACTCATTAGACACTGACATGATAATGACACCCTACAAATGATGATAAACTCAGCTGAATGTGACATGGGCTGACATTTGGGCAAACCCTGACCTAATGCCTAGTGACCAAATTTTGCTTGAAGACTCACTGAAATGACAAAATTTGACCTTGACACCTCAAAATCACTTTGTAAGAGCACATTTAATCACTGTAGGAAGGCTGGAAAGACTGACACTAACATAGACCATGAGCCATCACTGAAAATAAAGTATTGTTAGGTCCCTAAAATACTAGTGATTACCCCATTACTATTGTAGTTGTATCCCTTATTAATATTGTTATGCCCATATTGTCCCCATATTGTTATTACTATGCCCCATAGAATCCCTCTATTGATATTTTTGTGGCTTTATATTATTATTGTTAGGTCAGCTAGGTTATATTGTGACTCATTAGACTCCTATATATAGAAAGGAGGTTTTATCATTTGAATCATCCAAGAATTGTTCACTTGTGTAATGTAAAGGAGGTCGGAGCCTCAAAGAGGCTGAATTCTAAGGCGTTCAACTATCGTTTCTTCCTTTTTGTGAGCTGGTTTCATAACATTTGGTATGAGAGCTTTGGATTCTAGGGTTTCGCTGCTCCAAATAAGTCATCATGGAATTTTCACTATAACTTTTTTGCTATGACGTTTCAAAAGCTAAAAAAAAAAAAACCATATTAGATGAAATCACATTGAATCTCGGGTCCGAACTTCAGAGCTTTTCACATTATATTTGTGGAGATATGATCTGAGTAAGTCGGTATTTTTGCATACTCTTGAATTACATTCCAAACAAGTGACCTGGGGAAAAGCATCAAAAATTTATCTCTGAGCATTGGATTGAAATTTTGTAAGAAGGTCCAGAAAGAGGATGGATTTTAGTTTCTTGTATATATTTTTTAGAGCCAAAGGTCGAAACAGTGACTCGTGGTGCGTCGTACAACTTCGCTCTACTGAACTAGTTTATAATCAGGTCACTGTGTGAGATTTGGAATAACTCTTCGCTGGAGAATCCAATTTGGATCAGACTGGTGGCATTGGAAAGAGGATGAAAAGGGCTACCATAGGTCACAATTTCAGAACTGGATGATTCGAAATTACAGAGATACAACAGATTCAATATCAAGCTCCTACAAAGTGAAAAAATGTGTGTAGTTTTTTTAAATTTTTTTAATAAGCTTGGTTTGAAAAATTAGTTTGAAGGAATTCAAAGGGCATAGTAAAGAATTATTATCAGTAATTGATGCCCTGAGGAAAGAAAATGAAAACACCTATTAAGCAACTTGGAAGCTCTAGCATGACTCATGAAGAAGAGGAAGAAATACAACATGATATATCAAAATTACGAGACCAAGTGCAACAAGTGTCAGTTTCAAAAAAAGAAACAGAATCTAAGATGGATGGTTTAAAGAAAGATTTAGAAGCTAAGATGGATGGTTTAAGAAATGCGTAGAAGCTAAGATGGATTGTTTAAAGAAAGGCATAGAGACTAAGATGAATGACGTGGAAGCTAAGATGGATGATTTGAAGGCAGGCATGGAAGATTTGAAGACAGATTTGACAAAGTTTCTACAAGAAATCTTACTAATGGTGAAAGGGTAGTAAAGGAAACTCACGACGAGAACAAAAGAAATGTTAATCATGATTTCATAGACTCTAATGTTGGATCGAAGACCTACCATATTCCAAAAATTGATATGAGGAAGTTTGATGGAAAGGATCCCGCAACATGGATATTACAAATGGAGCAATTTTTCGATCTCAATAATGTGCAAAACACGCAAAAGGTATGTATTGCAACTTTATATTTGGAACCAAATCAGTTTGTATGGTATCAATGGCTTTTCTCTCGTAAACAAATTATCACTTGGGCAATTTTTACGAAATAATTGACAACACATTATGAGGATACAAAAAGCAACAATTTTTTTAGCCTATTGATAAGTCTCGAACAAAAGGGTTCAATAATGGAGCACATTGAGGAGTTCCAAAAACTGAACATAAGGGTAAAAAATATTCCAGAGGAGCAAGATAGAAAATACACTAAAGGTCATAAGTGTGCTGAGAAGAAATTATTCTACATAGATTGTGAAGAGGAAGAACAAAAGGAGAAAGAAAGGTTTAAAGAAGAGGATATACTCCAGGAACAAAGCCTATATAAAGAAGAAATGAATCTGACCATATCTTGTAATGCATTGGCTGGAATTACCACTCCTCAAACCATCAAGATAGAAGGACAAATCAAGAAGAAAAAGTTAATAATGTTGATTGATTCAAGAAGTACCCACAAATTTATTCATTATAAGGTAGCAAAAGAATTGAATTGCTTCCTATATCTAGCACCAGAGTGTCAAGTGATGGTTGCAAATGGAGGAATGATAAATTTCTCTGGAAAGTGCCATAATATCAAGCTATCCATGGGAGAATATGTATTGACTAGCCCAATGCTTTCCATTCCAATGGGAGGTGCTGATGTTGTACTAGGAGTCCAATGGCTACAATCCTTGGGTACAATAGCTTTTAATTTTCAAGAACTTTTCATGAAATTTTTTGCAGAAGGAAAGGAAGTTGAATTAAGCGGTATTGCAGGGAAACTGGGAAAGATAATCAGCTCTAACGGTATGAAAAATCTTCTAAAAAAGGAACAAAGAGGTGTAATTGCACAATTATATTCGCTAGATGTTTCCACATCGGAATCATCAATTTCTCCAGATCTCCAAAAAGTCTTGGACAACCATTCCAAGGTATTTGAGACTCCAAAGGTCTGCCACCTATTCGTGATCATGGTCATGCTGTTCATCTGATTCCAGGAAGTGTTCCTCCAAAAATCAAGCCGTATAGATATCCCTATGCCCAAAAGAGTGAAATTGAACGTATGGTTGCAGAAATGCTAGAGGCTGGTATAATTCAACTTAGTCAAAGTTATTTCTCTGCTCTAGTAGTATTAGTGCACAAGAAGGATGGATCATGGTGCATGTGTCCGGATTATAGGGAGCTAAACAAGCTCACTATTAAAGATAAGTTTCCCATTCGTGTCATTGATGAATTACTGGATGAATTGCATGGATCAATTTACTTCACCAAGTTGGACCTTTGCTCAGGATATCATTAAATCAGAATGAAGACTGAAGACATTCTGAAAACAACATTTAGAACTCATGAGGGTCATTACAAATTTTTGGTCATGCCTTTTGGCCTTACCAATGCACCTTCTACATTTCAAGGTTTGATGAATTCCATTTTCAAACCCTTCCTTAGAAAATTTGTGTTAGTATTTTTTGATGATATACTAATCTACAACAAGTCTTGGAAGGATCATGGTGAACATGTTGACAGGGTGCTACAAGTATTGGAGGAGAAACAATTATATGCAAAAAGATCCAAATGTTTCTTTGGAGTACAAGAGGTGGAATATTTGGGTCATATTGTATCTTATGAAGGAGTTGAGGTAGACCCTAGCAAAATTAAAGCCATTAAGGAATCAAAAATCCTCACATCCATAAAGCGTCTGTGAGGATTTCTCAGGTTGACAGGTTATTATTGTTAATAATTATTGGAGAATAGCAGCACCTCTAACAACATTATTGAAGAAAGATGCATTTTCATGGACTCCGGAAGTAACAAAGGCCTTCAAACATCTTAAATAGCCAATGTGACAAGCGTCGGTCTTAGCTACATCGAACTTCACAAAAACCTTTATTGTGGAATGTGATTCTTCAGGAAATGGAATTGGTGTTGTTTTAATGCAAGATGAAAGACCCATTTCTTTTGGAATTTGTCCAATCAAGGGAAAGTTGTTACATAAAGCTATTTATGAGAAGGAAATGTTGGCAATACTACATGCACTTAAGAAATGGTGACCCTACCTAATTGGGAGACACTTCAAGGTAAAAACGGATCATGATAGTGATTACCCCATTACTATTGAGGTAGACCCTAGCAAAATTAAAGCCATTAAGGAATCAAAAATCCTCACATCCATAAAGCATTTGTGAGGATTTCTCAGGTTGACAGGTTATTATCGCAAGTTTGTTAAGAATTATGGGAGAATAGCAGCACCTCTAACAACATTATTGAAGAAAGATGCATTTTCATGGACTCTAGAAGTAACAAAGGCCTTCGAACATCTTAAATAGGCAGTGTGCCAAGCGTCGGTCTTAGCTACATCGAACTTCACAAAAACCTTTATTGTGGAATGTGTTGCTTCAGGAAATGGAATTAGTGTTCTTTTAATGCAAGATGAAAGACCCATTGCTTTTGGAAGTTGTCCAATCAAAGGAAAGTTGTTACATAAAGCTATTTATGAGAAGGAAGTGTTGGCAATACTACATGCACTTAAGAAATGGTGACCCTACCTAATTGGGAGACAATTCAAGGCAAAAACGAAACATGATAGTGATTACCCCATTACTATCATGTTGGGTCCCTATAATACTAGTGATTACCCCATTACTATCGTAGTTATACCCCTTATTTATATTGTTCTTCCCCTATTACCCCCATATTGTTATTTCTGTGCCCCATAGAATCCCTCTATTGTTATTTTTGTGGCTTTATATTATTATTGTTAGGTCGGCTAGATTATATTGTGACTCCTTAGACTCCTATATATAGAAAGGAGGTTTTGTCATTTGTATCATCCAAGAATTGTTCATTTATGTAATTTAAAGGAGGTTGCCCCCTCGAAGAGGCTGAATTCTAAGGCGTTGATCTATCTTTTCTATCTTTTCTTGAGCTGGTTTCATAACATTTGGTATCAGAGCTTTGGATTCTAGGGTTTCGCTGCTCCAAACAGGTCATCGTGGCATTTTCGCTATAACTTTTTTCTGTGAAGTTTCAGAAGTCGCAAAAAAAACCCATTTGAGAAGAAATCGCGCTGAACCTTGGGTCTGAATTTCAGAGATTTTCGCGTGATATTTGCGGAGATAAGATCTGAGGAAGTTGGTCTTTTTGCAGACTCCTGAATTACATTCAAAATAGGTGACCTGGGGAAAATCGTCATAACTCTCTCTGGGGATCGGATTGAAATTTCGTAAGAAGGTACAAAAAGAGGATGGACTGTAGTTTCTTGTGTGTGTGTTTCAGATTCAAAGGTTGAAACAGTGATGCGTGGTACGTCGTACAATTTCGCTCTACTGAACCAGTCTAAAAGCAAGTCACTGTGGGAGATTTCACATAACTCTTCCTTGGAGAATCCAATTTGGCTCAGAATTGTGGCATTGGAAAGAGGACACAGAAGGCTACTACAGATAGCAATTTCAGAACTAGATGATCTGAAATTATAGAGATACATCAGATTCAATATCAGGCTTCTATAAAGTGAAAAAAGGTGTGTAGTTTTTTTTTTAAATTTTTTTCTAAGCTTGGTTTAACGGAATTCAAAGGGCATAATAAAGAATTATTATCGGTAACTGATGCTTCGAGGAAAGGAAATTCAAACACCTAGTAAGGAACCTGAAAGCTCTAGCATGACTCATGAAGAAGAGGAAGAAATGCTACATGATATATCAAAATTACAAGAACAAGTGCAACAAATGTCACGCTCACAAAAGCTAACAGAAGCTAAGATAAGTGGCGTGGAATCTAAGATAAATGGCGTGGAATCTAAGATAAATGGCGTGGAAGCTAAGATGGACGATTTGAAGATAGATTTGAAGACAGACATGGAACAATTGAAGAAGTTGCTACAAGAAAGGGTCACTAATGGTGAAAAGGTAGTAAAGGAAACTCATGATGAGAACAAAAGAAATGTTAATCATGATTCCATAGATGCTAATGTTGGATCGAAGAATCACCATATTCCAAAAATCGATATGAGGAAGTTTGATGGCAAGGATCCCGCCACATGGATATTACAGATGGAGCAATTCTTCGATCTCAATAATGTGCAAAACGCACAAAAGGTACGTATGACAACTGTATATTTGGAACCAAATCAGTTTGTATGGTATCAATGGCTTTGCTCTCGTAAACAATTTATCACTTGGGCAATTTTTACGGAAGAATTGATAGCACATTATGAAGATACAAAAAGCAACACTTTTTTTAGCCAATTGATAAGTCTCAAACAAAAGGGTTCAGTAATGGAGCACATTGAGGAGTTCCAAAAATTGAACATAAGGGTAAAAGATATTCCAGAGGAGCATAGGATTGATGTGTTCATAGGGTCTTTAAAGGATAATATCCAACATGACGTTCGCCTTTGGGAACCTAATTCATTAGAGAAGGCATTCAGGTTAGCAAGAAAAATGGAAAGCAAAATTATGGCAACCAGGAAGCATACCACTCACAACTATAAAGATGGAAGTGTTGTTGCCCCTAGTCTTCCACAACCTATAAGGTTGACACCACAAAAATTGGAAGAAAAAAGAGCAAAAGGGCTTTGTTACAGTTGTGATAGCAAATACACTAAAGGTCATAAGTGTGCTGAGAAGAAATTATTCTACATAGATTGTGAAGAGGAAGAAGAAAAGGAGCAAGAAAGGTCAAAAGAAGAAGATATACTCCAGGAACAAAGCCTAGATGAAGAACAAATAAATCTTACCATATCTTGTAATGCATTGGCGGGAATTACCACTCCTCAAACCATCAAGATAGAAGGACAAATCAAGAAGAAAAAGGTAATAGTGTTGATTGATTCAGGAAGCACCCACAATTTTATTCATTGTAGGGTAGCAAAAGAATTGAATTGCTTCCTATATCCAGCACCAGAGTGTCAAGTGATGATTGCAAATGGAGGAACAATAAATTTCTTTGGAAAGTGCCATAATATCAAGCTATCCATGGGAGAATATGTATTGACTAGCCCAATGCTTTCCATTCCAATGGGAGGTGCTGATGTTGTACTAGGAGTCCAATGGCTACAATCCTTGGGTACAATAGCTTTTAATTTTCAAGAACTTTTCATCAAATTTTCTACGGAAGGAAAGGAAGTTGAATTAAGAGGTATTTCAGGGAAACCAGGAAAGATAATCAGCTCTAATGGCATGACAAAGCTTCTAAAAAAGGAGCAAAGAGGTGTAATTGCACAATTATGCTCGCTAGATGTTTCCACATTGGAATCATCTATTTCTCCAGATCTCCAAAAAGTCCTGGACAATCATTCCAAGGTATTTGAGACTCCAAAAGGTCTCCCACCTATGTGTGATCATGATCATGCTATTCATCTGATTCCAGGAAGTGTTCCTCCAAACATCAGGCTGTACAGATATCCCTATGCCCAAAAGAGTGAAATTGAACGTATGGTTGCAGAAATGCTAGAGGCGGGTATAATTCAACCAAGTCAAAGTTCTTTCTCAGCTCCAGTAGTATTGGTGCACAAGAAGGATGGATCATGGCGCATGTGTCCAGATTATAGGGAGCTCAACAAGCTCACTATTAAAGATAAGTTCCCCATTCCTGTTATTGATGAATTACTAGATGAATTGCATGGATCAAATTACTTCACCAAGTTGGATCTTCATTCAGGATATCATCAAATCAGAATGAAGATTGAAGACATTTCGAAAACAACATTTAGAACTCATGAGGGTCATTATGAATTTTTGGTCATGCCTTTTGGCCTTACCAATGCACCTTCAACATTTCAAGGTTTGATGAATTCAATTTTCAAACCATTCCTTAGAAAATTTGTGTTAGTATTTTTTGATGATATACTAATCTGCAGCAAGTCTTGGAAGGATCATGTTGAACATGTTGATAGGGTGCTACAACTATTGGAGGAGAAACAATTATATGCAAAAAGATCCAAATGTTTCTTTGGAGTCCAGGAGGTGGAATATTTGGGTCATATTGTATCTCATGAAGGAGTTAAGGTAGACCCTAGCAAAATTAAAGCCATTAAGGAATGGAAAATTCCCACATCCGTAAAGCATATGCGAGGATTTCTTGGGTTGACAGGGTATTATCGCAAGTTTGTTAAGAATTATGGGAGAATAGCAGCACCTCTAACAACATTATTGAAAAAAGATTCATTTTCATGGACTCCAGAAGCAACAAAGGCCTTTGAACATCTTAAAGAGGCAATGTGCCAAGCACCGGTCTTAGCTACACCGGACTTCACAAAAACCTTTATTGTGGAAAGTGATGCTTCAGGAAATGGAATTGGTGCTGTTCTAATGCAAGATGAAAGACCCATTGCTTTTGAAAGTCGTCCAATCAAGGGAAAGTTTTTAAGCAAAGCTATTTATGAGCAGGAAATGTTGGCAATACTCCATGCACTTAAGAAATGGCGACCCTACCTAATGGGAAGACACTTCAAGGTAAAAAAGGATCATCATAGCCTTAAATAGTTTTTAGAACAAAGATTATCCTTTGAAGAGCAACAAAAGTGGGTCACAGAGATGTTGGGTTATGACTTTGAAATCATCTACAAAAAAGGGAAGCAAAATGTGGTGGCAGATGCACTCTCAAGAAAGGATGAGGATGTGGAAGCATTGTTGTGTGCCATTTCTATTATCCAACCAGATTGGATAAACGAAGCAAGGGAGGAATGGAAGAATGACGAAGAAGTGTGGGCACTTATTCGAAAGCTACAACAAGATTCCAGTACTTCGGATACATTTAGCTGGCAAAATGATTCGTTATGGTACAAAGATCGCTTATACCTCTGTAAGAATTCCCAGCTAAAACAAAAGATTCTTATGGAATTGCACACTTCTCCCTTAGGAGGGCACTCAGGATTTTTAAAAACTTACCACAGGGTTAAGAAGGAACTTTTTTGGGATGGGTTAAATCAGATATTCAAAAGTTTGTGGCAGAATATTTGGTTTGCCAGCAAAATAAAGTTAAGACACCGGGTCTATTACAACCTTTATCCATTCCAAGCCAACGTTGGGAGGAGGTTTCAATGGATTTTATCACAGGTTTACCCAAGTCTGAGGGAAAGAGTGTCATCATGGTGGTAGCTGACAGACTTACCAAGTATGCACACTTTTGTGCATTATCACATCCATTTAAATCTAGTACAGTCTCTACTGCATTTATGGAAACAGTTCAAAAGCTACATGGAAACCCAAAGATTATTGTAAGTGACAGAGATCCCATTTTCACTGGAAATTTTTGGACAGAATTATTTTCTTGTCTTGGTACTCAGTTAGCTCATAGCTCATCTTATCATCCTCAATCTGATGGGAAAACTGAGATAGTAAACAAATGTTTGGAAGGATATCTTCGTTGCTTTGTATCTGATAAACAGACACAATGGGTCAAATGGTTGCCTCTGGCTGAATGGTGGTATAACACTTCCTTCCATACAGCAACAAAAATGACCCCATTTATGGCACTTTATGGGTATCAACCACCATCCATCACATCATATTTAAGAGAAAATTCTAAGGTTCAGGCAGTGGAACATCACATCGAACATCAACAACAAGTCCTCCAACTCTTAAAGGATAACCTCGTGTTGGCACAAAATAGAATGAAACAACAGGCAGATCAACATCACAGTGAAAGAAGTTTTGACGTAGGTGATTGGGTATTCCTACGGCTACAACCATATAAGCAAATGTCCCTAAAGCAAGCTAAGAAGGATAATAAATTATCACCAAAGTATTATGGTCCGTACAAGGTGTTGCAAAAGATTGGTACTATGGCATACAAATTGGAGCTTCCTGTAGCTTTTCGATTGCATCTTTCCATGTTTCATGTTTAAAGAGGGTTATAGCTGAAAAGCTCCCAATTCAACCAATATTGCCAGAACTTGACGAGGAAGGAAAAATTATATTGGAACCGGAAGCAGTCACAGAAACAAGAACTCGACAGCTACGAAATCGATCAATTTCAGAGTATCTTATCAAGTGGAAGAACTTATCCGTTGAAGATTCCACATGGGAGGATGAGAATTTTATGCAGAAGTATCCAGAACTACTCAAGCGTTGAGGACAACACTTTTTTTGAAGGAGAGGGGCATGTTGGGTCCCTATAATACTAGTGGATACCCCATTACTATTGTAGTTATACCCCTTATTTATATTGTTGTGCCCCTATTACCCCCATATTGTTATTTTTGTGCCCCATAGAATCCCTCTATTGTTTTGTGGCTTTATATTATTATTGTTAGGTCGGCTGGATTATATTGTGACTCCTTAGACTCCTATATATAGAAAGGAGGTTTTGTCATTTGTATCATCCAAGAATTGTTCATTTATGTAATATAAAGGAGGTTGCCCTCTCGAAGAGGCTGAATTCTAAGGCGTTGATCTATCTTTTCTATCTTTTCTTGAGCTGGTTTCATAACAGTGTTGTTTTAATGCAAGATGAAAGACCCATTGCTTTTGGAAGTTGTCCAATCAAGGGAAAGTTGTTACATAAAGCTATTTATGAGAAGGAAATGTTGGCAACACTACATGCACTTAAGAAATGGTGACCCTACCTAATTGGGAGACACTTCAAGGTAAAAACGGATCATGATAGCCTTAAATACTTTTTAGAACAAAGATTATTCTCTTAAGAGAAACAAAGTGGGTCACAAAGATGTTGGGTTATGACTTTGAAATCATCTACAAAAAAGGGAAGCAAAACATGGTGGCAAATGCACTCTCAAGAAAGGATGAGAAGCATTGTTGTGCGCCATTTCTATTATCCAACTAGATTGGATAAATGAAGCAAGGGAGGAATAGAAGAATGATGAAGAAGTGTGGGCACTTATTCGAAAGTTACAACAAGATTCCAGTACATCTAAAACATTTAGCTGGCAAAATGATTCGTTATGGTACAAAGATCGCTTATACCTCTGTTAGAATTCCTAACTCAAACAAAAGATTCTTATGGAATTGCACACTTCTCCCTTAGGAGGGCACTCAGGATTTTTAAAAACTTACCACGGGGTTAAGAAGGAATTTTTTTGGGATGGCCTTAAATTAGATATTCAAAAGTTTGTGGCAGAATGTTAGGTTTGCCAACAAAATAAAGTTGAAACAATTAATACCCCGGGTCTATTACAGCCTTTATCCATTCCAAGCCAATGTTTGGAGGAGGTTTCAATGGATTTTATCACAGGTTTACCCAAGTCTGAGGGAAAGAGTGTCATCATGGTGGTAGTTGACAGACTTACCAAGTATGCACACTTTTGTGCATTATCACATCCATTGAAAGCAAGTACAGTTTCCACTGCATTTATGGACACAATTGAAAAGCTACATGGAAATCCAAAGATTATTGTAAGTGACAGAGATCCCATTTTCATTGGAAATTTTTGGACAAAATTATTTTCTTGTACTGGTACTTAGTTAGCTCATAGCTCTTCTTATCATCCTCAATCTGATGGGAAAACTGATATAGTAAACAAATGTTTGGAAGGATATCTTTGTTTCCTTGTATCTAATAAATAGATAGAATGGGTCAAATGGTTGCCACCGGCTGAATGGTGGTATAACACTTCCTTCCATACAGCAACAAAAATGACCCCATTTATGGCACTTTATGGATATCAGCCACCATCCATAACATCATATTTAAGAGAAAATTCTAAGGTTCAAGCAGTGGAACATCACATCGAACATCAACAACAAGTCCTCCAACTCTTAAAGGATAACCTCGTGTTCGCACATAATAGAATGAAACAACACGCAGATCAACATTGCAGTGAAACAAGTTTTGATGTAGGTGATTGGGTATTCCTACGGTTACAACCATATAAACAAATGTCCCTCAAGGAAGCTAAGAAGGATAATAAATTATCACCAAAGTATTATGGTCCGTACAAGGTGTTGCAAAAGATTGGTACCATGGCATACAAATTGGAGCTTCCTGCAGCTTCTCGAGTGCACCCAGTTTTCCATGTTTCATGTTTAAAGAAGGTTATAGGCGACAATCTCCCAGTTCAAACAATATTGCCAGAACTTGACAAGGAAGGAAAAATTATATTGGAACAGGAAGCAGTCACAGAAACAAGGACTTGACAGCTACGAAATCGATCAATTTCAGAGTATCTCATGAAGTGGAAGAACTTATCTGTTGAAGATTCCAAATGGGAGGATGAGAATTTTATACAGAAGCATCTAGAACTACTCAAGTGTTGAGGACAACAAATTTTTGAAGTAGAGGAGCATGTTAGGTCCCTATAATACTAGTGATTACCCCATTACTATTGTATTTGTATCCTTTATTAATATTGTTATTACTGTGCCCCATAGAATACCTCTATTGTTATTTTTCTGGCTTTATATTATTATTGTTAGGTTAGCTGGGTTATATTGTGACTCCTTAGACTCCTATATATATAAAGGAGGTTTTTTCATTTGAATCATCCAATAATTGTTCATTTGTGTAATGTAAAGGAGGTTGGCCCCTCAAAGAGGCTGAATTCTAAGGCGTTCAACTATCCTTTCTTTCTTTTTGTGAGCTGGTTTCATAACAAGTACAATGGAAGCACTTTAGTACTCGAAAGACTATATTGAAAAAGAAAAGAAGAAAGGAAGGAGGCATTCCCTTTCCATCATGTAAAAATAAAATTGAAGAAACATCAAGGATGTTGTTTAATAAAAGTGTGGGAAGATGTAACACCCCTATCACTATGCTTTTTAAACTTTTGCTATTTTTAGACATTGAACTATTGTTGGATTTAAGGGCAATGGAAGCCATGATAAGTCTTATATGATGATAGCACTAGATTTTAGAAGACTTCTTGCTAACTTACAAAAAATTTATTGGTGGTCTTGTCCACATGATGGACCTTCCCTAAAAATCTCCTAAAATTCGCTAGGAGACAAGTAAAATAAATTAAATTAACATAATGGGAGAGAAATATTATGTAAATCACTTATCTAGAGAGAAACATTAAGTTGGGTGGAATAAAGCATTGCATGAGAGAAAATCATGCTTTAAATAAAAAGAAACCTATTTTTTTTAGATAAACTAGTGACAAAAAAGGCCTAGGAAAAGGGTTGGGACACCTTAAAGCATGACACTGCTAAGAAATCTGCTTGGAAGAAAATTATCAAAGAAAGAACAACATAGGGTTGTCGATTCATGGGGGTAAGAAGTTGTTATATTAATGGAAACTGGTAGAGGCATTTCATGGCCAGGAGGTACGTGATCAATTTCTGAGTGTTTTCCAAGAAACAATTGCATATTATAATTGTGGCTATATTCTTCTATTAATGGGGAACGATAACTAATAAATAAGGTATATGAATGGAAGAAATGGTTGTCGAATATATTGGTATGTTGTTCAGTTATGCATGCATAATGATCTATATACTCTCTAATATGCTATTGATGAATATATGTAAATCTTGTTATACATGCATGGATATTTGATTATGAAAAAATGACTAGATATTATTTTCTTAATATATTCAAGTATATGAACTCATTAATAAACATATTTCTATAGGAATTGAAAGAAATCAACAAGTATTAAAATTCTATTTGTGTCTTCCTATATATGTCACATACCTAAATTTGACAGTTTTTTTTCTTTTTCTACTTATGATTTGGTGTAATTATAATAATTATAGGTTGTGTACTCAAGGTGGTTGAAAATAATGTATATTTTTTTTATTTGAAACATGCATTCTTAATTTCTCTCCTCTTCACAATACGACTTCCCCTAGAATGTCAATTTTCTCCAAAACCCATAGTAAGGATGAAGAATGGATTAGGGAATATACATAATGCTACTTAAGTTGTATCTATGTGTTGCTAGGTCTTGGTCATTAGGAAACATACCACCTCTTGTACATATACCGATTTTTCTATGCCTAAGCATTTAGGCAACGAAACTCTAGAAAATGATTATGTTCAAACTTTTATATTTACATATGCCTTTGGATATTTTATCCCTCACACTTCCATAGTGAGATATAGGTCCAACTAAATGGTTTAAAGGTGACTCCCTTGATTTGTTTGGTCGAACAAAAACTGCCACATATTGGTGGATCACGTGATGTCCATGTGACTGGTGGTACGATGACGTTGGGGACAATGTAGATGGATTTATGAGATCCATTGGTGATGAATTTCTCTCAATGACCCTAACCCCATAGCTTTCTCCCCTTTCCTCATCCTCGAGTATGTTTTCCACTTTGGAGCTGTTTTAGACCTAGAGGCCACTACCATCAGCATTTACGATATTCTAACAACTGGACTCTCCAACAGGGTTTTGTGGCAGCCAGACCTCCTTTACGGTTTTTGATTGACTCTTATACAATGTTTTTGGTAAGGTTTTTAAATGCATTATTAAGGCCTTGACCTTGTCATTTGTAAGTGTCCAGCTCATTTCAATGTTCTTTTTGTATTGTATGTTTTTCTTTTCTTTCACCTATTTCTCATAATGGATTTGGGTACTACCACATAAGCTACAACACTAGAATTCAATCCAAGTTATGCTTGTCTCTGTCTAACCAATAGTTTCCATCAGGTGAATTCATAACTCAAATGTCCTTTTTTTCTTTCTCTTGGCTTCTTTTTGTTCTTAATTACCTAGTTATTTGATTATGTGTTTCTGTTTCTCCTGAGGGTTTGTGACTCTTGGCTACCTTATTTGGAATATAGGGTTTGTTTAAAGTGGGTTGTAGAGATGGTTTTTACATGAATGGTGAATCCAAGTAACTTAGCCCAAGGGTTTCTCATCTCTATTATAAAAGTAAATGTTATAATGTTCTCATCAGTTCGCTATGATTTATTTTCTGAAAAATAATTGCCTCATGTTTCAAACCCTTATGTAGTATTTTGTTAGGTTTTTTGTTTCTTCCGCATTTCTTTCTTTTGTGACAAGGAAATTAATTGTTTTAATTATGGAATCACATTGTTGTACCATGAATACTAATGATTGTTGCAATTCTATAGAAAACAAGACTAAGGTATTCTCATAGTCATAGGTATTTCTTGTTTCTTTTTTTTTGCAAGGTTTCCCCAAGTATTCCACGTACTTACTACCATGCTTACTTCCATGGTCGCAGGTATAATGAATTTAGATCTACTGAGTCCTTTTTGATCCTTTTATTTGGACACAAGAGTAGGGAAGTGATAACCCTCTAGGGTTATAATGTCAATGTGGAAAGATGTTTTCTCTGTATATGGAATTATTTAGGTTGAGATCCTATTTTTTCGTAGGAAAGTGACAATTAACTTGGTGTAGCTTTGAAAATTCCCTTGCCATATATTGTTACTTGATTTTAAATATGTATAAACCACTTCTCCACTATTCGTTTTCTAGTTTTGATATAAAGTGCAATTTAACTTTGTGATTTTATTTTGTGTATTTACTATGGTATAGCTCACATCCCTTCCATTTTATTTGATAGAGATGGTACATAGATATGGCCTACCAAAAATTCTTAAAAGGATGAGTTCAAATATGGTAATAGATCATCACTTGTTACCTTTAGACATACCAACCCTCCTACTCCTTGTTCCCTCCATGTTCTACCTGACCTCACTATCTGTGAATGCTAATTGTACACAAGAATGACTTCTTGCATGTAAGGTCTCTGCGACATATACCCATATCTTTTCTAATGGTTACTACAAATGCTTATTAATAAGTATTTTAATTCCTTCAAGCTTTTCCCTAAGACTATTAATGACCTAGTGACTGGGTGTTGACATGAATCCTATGGTTGGATTAATTCCTATAGCACCTTAGCATCAACCAAATTTTCTTTTTGGATTGCTTCCTAAATCATTTTTTTTATACCAATGTTATCACTTAGACAAACTTGCTAATGATAAGAAATGAATTCCATTTCAAAGAATATTATTCTTATTAAAAAAATATGAACAATCAAACTTTATTCAAAAATATCATAAATTATGCAAACTACCCCTAATTTATTTATCCTACTCATACACGTACTTTACCCGATATTTCTAGCTGAAACATCATACTAGTTAGATGATATCTCTACCAAGAATTTCTATTAATCTCACTAATCTCTAGTATGCAAACTATATATTGATATATCTGTAAAATTATTCATTTATGATAATCTCTATAATTAAGGTAAACTAATTTTCATCATCTATAATTGGAAATAATACAAATCATAATTAGACTGAACTAAAATCCATGATCTCTACTCAGACAGATTTCCTTTCTACATTCTAATACACACTTATACAAAATAAAATCAATCACTTATATAAGAATATATAATCTGTCTCTCTACTTATACAAAATAAATTGAGAATTGAAATAAAAATTGCAATTTGACTTAAGAAATCATATTTCTAACCATAATTCTAGATGGAAATGTACTCGGGGTCAAAACATGTTCCTCTCAACCATGAACTAAATCCACTAGTTCCCCACTGAGCTAATGTATGCTTCCTAATGAAATCAACAACCTCATTGATTCCATTGGTGGTTTCCTTTATAGGTTTCCTTCCAAGTAGATTTTAGCAATGACTGCTATTGGGTCTGCTAACCCTTTTTCTTAGGGTTTTTTTTTCCAAGAAAGGTGACTTTCTTTTTTCTTTAAAACCTACCTTTCTCTCTCATGGTGATTTATTCCACCCATACTTAGTGTCTTTCTCCAACTAAGAAATTTAATATATATTTTTCTCCCATAATATTAAATCATTGCTACTTTCTCCTAGGGATTTTTAGGAGAGGTTTAATGGAAAATTTATCTTAATTTCACCCACCAATAATGGTTTCTGGTCTAGGAAAGAAACTTCTAACTCTATTGTTTCTTTCCTGAATAATTTCCCACATTTTATTCATTAATTAAAATGTATTAAGTACATGAAAATATTGTATTATACATGTCAATTCACAAATCGAACATGCCTTCCTTATCCATCAATCCAAAAAAGAGTCGAGTCCAAAATAACAAAACATTAACATAAAGAAGAGGGGTATTACGTATTTCCCCCCTTTTATTGAACATGATCCTCAATTTTCATTTTCTAATTACTTCACTCTTGAAATGTTGTTCAATAGGCCTCTCAAATTTTATCCTCTATGTCCCAAGTGGCCTCCTCAGGCGTAACGTGCTTCCATTATAATTTAACGAAAGAAATGACTCAATTATGGAGCAATATCTCTTTCTAATCTAATATGCGAAGTGGATCTACCATGAAGTCTCCTTCTGGTTCCACATGTACCAAATTCCAATCAATTATGTCAGAATTATCATGGACATATATTTTTAATAGTCATACATGAAAAACAGTATGCACTTTAATATGGTTGGGCAATGCGAGTTGATATGCTACTAGACCAACTTTGTCCAAAATATCAAAAGGCCCATAGAACCGTGTTTCCATCTTGTCACATGTTCCAATCCTTAAGGTATATTTTCTTGGTTTCACTCTCAAGTATACATGATCTCCAATCTTGAATTCCTTGTGAGTTCTCGTTTCATCAGCATAATTGTTTTGTCTATCCTGTGCGATTTTTATCTTCTGTTTAATTTTCTGCATTGTCTATTACTTTTCTTGTAAATAATCTCCACCCAGTATTAATCTATCTTCTAGTTGTCTCCAGCTGAGAGGTGTGTGGCATTTTTTGCCATACGGGGCTTTAAAAGGACACATTTTTATTGAATCTTGATAGTTTTTATTGTATCCAAATTCAGCTAAATGCAAAAAATATTCCCATTTAGCAGGTAGGTCCGTGACATACATTCTTAGCATGTCTTTTAGAATATGATTTCCTCTTTCTGTTTTCCGGTCTGTTTGGGGATCATATGCAATACTAGAATTTAATTATGTTCCCATGCCTCCAAACAAGACTTTCTAAGGTTTCGAAGTGAATTAAGCATCCCTGTTGGACACTATCATTTTTGGTAATCCATGTAGTCAGAAACTCTCCTTCATGAAAATGTTGGAAACGTGAGTTGTTCCATAGGTAGATTTTATAGGTATAAAGTGTGTTTCTTCACTTAAGGTGTCCACCACCACTGAAATTGGGTCATGTTGTCAACTTTTTTTTGGAAGTCCTATAATAAAATCCAATGAAATCACTTCCCATTTCCATTCAGGAATGGGCAGTGGATTTAACAGTCTAGGTAGGATGTTGGTGTTCCACCTTCACTTGCTGGGATTCTAGACATTTTGACAAACATTCTGCTACCTCCTTTTTCATGTCCAAAAAAAAAATTGTTCTTAACATTGTGATCATATTTTCATATTTTGGATGTCCTGCATTAAATTTCTTATGATATTCATCTACTATCATTTATTTTAGAGGACTCACATTCGGGACATATAATTTGTTTTTATAACTTAATAATTTTTTTTAAGTTTCAGTATAACCTCGGACTTATTCTTGCTTCTTTTTTTGTTTAATTTTTTGATAATTGTGATCTTCATATATTGATTTCTTGATTTGTTCCATAAAATATGTACTAACAACACTAACATATACTCTCATTAGAGCATGCGAATGTTTTCTTATGTCATTTGCTATTGTGATTTGTTTTCGTTTTATGTGTTCAATATCAAATTCAAATTCACTAAGAAATCAATTCACCTGGCTTGTCTTGAATTAATATTTGTTTGGATGAAAAATTATTTCAAGCTAATATGATCTATTATGAAGATGAATTTTTTCCTAACAAGTAGTGTCTCCACATATTTAAGACGTGTTATAGAAGCTAGCTCTAAATCATTTACTACATAATTATTTTCATGTGGTTTTATCTTTATAGACTCGTAAGCCACCATTCAATTTTCCTGCATTAAAAATACTCCTAAACCTTCCAAGAAAGCATGCATGCAAGCAACAAATTCTTTATCTAGGTCTACAATTTTTAAAATAGGGGCCACTGTAAGCAAATGTTTCAATTTGTCAAAGCCTTCTTAGAATTTGGTTGTCCACTCAAAATTTCCTTGTTTCTTTTGTAAGGATGTGATAGGGTAGGCTAGTTTGGAGAAACCTTCTATAAATATTTGCTAATACCCTATAATTCCCACAAAAGATTGAACAGTTGGCACATATTTAGATGTGGGCCAATTGAATATATCCCTAACCTTCTCTAGATCAGTAAACAATCACTCTTTTGAAATAACATGGCCCAAATATTGTATTATGTCCTTATAGAACTCACATTTACTAAACATAACATATAATTTATGTTCTCCTAAAGTTTGTTGTACCAATCTTAGATGTTCCATGTGTTCTTTCTCATTCTTGGAAAACACTATAATTTCATCTATAAATACCAACACAAATTTGTCAAGGTAATTATGAAGTGTGTTGTTCATCAAGAACATAAATGTGGTTGGTGCATTAGTAAGGCCAAATGGTAACATTACAAATTTGTAGTGACCATATTTGGTTCGAAAGGTTGTCTTATAAATGTCTTCATATTTTATTCTAAGTTGATGATACCCAACCCTTAAGTAAAGTTTCGAGAATATGGTTTCAGCCCTTACTTGATTGAATAGGTCATCAATACAGGGAAATGAGTATTTATTTTTAATTGTTAACTTGTTTAATTATTGATAATCGATGCACACTATAAATGTGACATATTTTCTCTACAAATAACACCAAAGCCCCTCACTATGAGACACTAGGTCTAATATATCCTTTGTCAAATAGGTCTTTTAATTGGATCTTTAATTCTAGTAGCTCGGGTATACTCATTCTAGAATGGGCTCTAGACACTAGGGCTGCACCTGGTACTAGATCAATGGATAAATCTATATCTCTATGGGGAGGTAAACCCGAGATCTCTTTTGGAAAAGCATCTTGAAATTCCCTAATGATTGGTAGGTCCTGCATTTTTTTTATGTTTCTTGTTCTTTTGTTTCAACATGCACCATGAATAACTAACACCCTCTCCTTGCACCCTTTCTTAGTTGTAAAGTTGAGATCTATCTAACCGATATTAGTTTCGGTATACCTATTATTAACTAAGTTTTTCCCCTTAGACTTACATAATTTACCATTTTTCTCTAAGAATTTTATGATTGTCCCATGTTTTTCCAACCAATCCATGCATATTAACAAATCATAAGACCCTAAAGGGAGTATATTTAATTTTACTTTTGTGAAACAACCATTTACACTAATAGAAGATTGTTTCACTTGACTAGTTACCCTCCTCTTTGTGGCAATTTATGACTGTACCAACCATGGAGTCTTAACTTTTTGAATTTTTAGTTTACATTTCTCCATATTCTGTGTACTAATGTAACTTAAAGTAGCCCCTTGATCTGAAATTGATCTAAGACAAACAATAATGTATTACAAACTCATGTGCATGGATGTGCCTATGTTATTTTACACAACAGATCGTTAAGATTTTGAAATACACAAGCAATGAAGCAGTTAAGGAAAACATAATAGGCAACACATATAAACACAACAAGTTTAATAATAATTTCACCCAATACTCTTGGGCTACGTCTCATGGTCTAGTGTTCAGTGGTGGGCTCTATATTATGTTTTCAAAGCAGAGTTTTTACAATAGTGATCTCAATTTGAGTCTCACATAACAGGTATAAATCAGTAAGACTAAACCTGGATCCACGAAGTCTCTAGAGTACACAGAATCTCCTCACTGATTCTTGACCTCTATTGGTCACGGTAGTATGAGCCCAATATGAGACTCAATACATGACAGGCATGTATAGAGGAGTTCACTTGAACCTCACAAGTCTTCACTAGAGTACACAGACTCTCTGACACTCTCTGTCTCTGTCCTAATCCTTGCTCGATGCTGCCTTTTCTTCTATAGGTCCGCTCAGCTTCTTCTCTCTGCTTTTGGCATACTTCCTACTACTTACTGCTCTCCTCTCTCTCTGTCAGTTTGTGGCTTTAAAGCCAATTTGCTTCTTGATTGTTTGTTTCCGCTTCGCAGCTTTCGGGTTCCCCTGCCTCTATCCGTTTGAATCCCTTTGTCCTATGTAATCAGTCACTATATAACGCCTCACAGGGAGGTGGCCACCTATTTCATAATGGATCAGTGTTAGTTCTCTTGGACATATTTGAAACGACTGTTTTTTTCGTTAACTCCAAGAATGCCTATGAAACACGACCTTCGACCAGCGCATTGTCCATATCAGACTTCAAATCCCATCCAATCCACTTTATAATCTTGTCAAATCTGATAATCCATTGGAATGTGCCTCTGCCATTGATCTAGAGGCCCCAGATCCTACGGTCGTCGTTCATATCGGGCGGCTAAGTAGCATGATGTTTACCCATCTGATGTGAGCGGTTCTCTCTCTTCCGTAGGATGCGTGGCAATCACTGTATGGCATCGGGTGAAACTTTGTTGAAACCACTTATTTCTCAAATCCCATCCGATATCCTACCAATTTTGTGGAATCCCACTTCGACGGAAACAATATTCTCCAAGTTTTATAATTATTTCGGGTCCGGGTGCTCGGGGCTTCTCTTCGCTGAGAGGTTTGCCCTGCAATATGTGATTAGTGACTTTCGCATATTGGAAACTACCTCTGCTGCTTAAATTTGTCCCTGCTTAAAACAAGGCCAGACTTGTTTGCAAAGGATATTCTCAACAAGAAGGTATATATTTTGAAGAAACTTTTGCACCTGTTGCCAGACTTGAAGACAAGAATGTTTCTTTCTCATTCTAGTTTTCACAAATTCAAAGTATACCAAATGGATGTAAAATTTTCCTTTCTTAATGGAGACTTAGAAAAGAAGTCTATATTGAACAACCAGAAGGATTCATTCCTGGAAATGATGCAAAACTTGTATGAAAACTTAGAAAGGCTCTCTATGGTCTAAAACAGGCTCTAAGGGCCTGGTATTACCGTCTTCACAAATATCTCCACGAACAGGGTTTTTAAAGGGGCCAACACATAGAAATCTATATACAAGGATGGACATTGATAAATTGCTAATAATTGTTGTGTATGTTGATGATATCATTTTTGGTAGCAATGATGCATCCATGAGTTATAATTTTGCTTTAGTAATGTAGCAAGAATTTGAAATGTCCTTGCTTGGTTAGCTTACCTATTTTCTTGGTCTACAAGGTCAACAAAATAAAGATGGTATTTTTCTCTCACAAACCAAATATTTCAAACAAATCCTGAAAAAAGTACGGCATGGAATATTCTAAATCAGTATGTACCCCAATGGTAACAGGACGTCGTCTTAGCTCAAATAATGAATGAGCAGTAGTACATCAACCAACTTACAGATCCATGCTTAGCAGTCTACTTTATCTAACACGTACCTGACCAGATATCATGCATGCAATGGGAATAGTTGGAATATTCCAAGAAAATCCAAAGGAATCACACCTTTAGGCAGTCAAAAGGATTTTCAAATAGAACAATGTAAACTTTGAAACGGGAACTATAAACTCAAAACGGGAACTCTGGCCAAAAAACCTTGGAAAACCATCAAAAACAGTGCTAAAAACAAAAAGTGTGTATACTGGAGTGATGATTTTATTTTTTAGGGGTCAATTTTGAACATGTTTTAAAAATGGCAATGACTATGAAATTTAATACGAAAATTTTGTGCAAAATATAGCTTCAAAATGAAAGTGATGATATTGGAACAATTATTTTATTTTTGAGGGTCAATTTTCAAACTTTTAAAAAAATGCTAGTAAAACCAAATTTTTATGTGCCAAAAAAAGTTGCTTATGTGGGAAGAAACACATTAATGTTTTTGGTAGAATATCAATTTTCTTTCCTAAGTATAAATTCAACATGTTTTCTGGGTGGGCGAGCGGGCTTGCATAGTTCTCAGAATCACCCAACCCCCGTCGACCCACCCACCTCACCCCCACACCCTCACCCCGTCCTCCTCCCCCTCACACCCACCTCCCCCCACATGCACCCCCCTCACACGCAACTGCCCCGACCCCCCCCCCCCCCCGCCCCTGCCTACCTCCCACACACCCATATGCACCTCCCACCTCACACGCACCCTTCCCCCCCCGCTCTCACCCACCCTCTGACACATCCATCGCCGTCCCTCTCACTCGCCCCCCCCCCCTCACACGTACCCTCCCTTCCCCTCACATTCACCCACCGCCCGTCACACACAACCCCCCACCCGCCTCACACGCACCCTCCTCCCCCCTCACACACACCCTCCTGTCCCCTCACACCCACCCACCCCACCTCACATGCACCCCCCCTCACAGCCATCCTCCTCCCCCCCCACTCTCACACACACCCTCCTCTCTCGCCCACCACCTCACACACCTACCCTCCCCTCTCGCCCACCCGCTCACACACCCACCCACCTCGTCACTCGCCCACACCCTCCCCCCCCTTCACAAGCACCCACCCTCGCACCCCCCCCTCACATGCACCACCCCCTTCTCGCCCACCCCCTCACACACCAACCCCCCCTCTCACCCACCCCCTAACCCGCCCTTGCTCGCCCCCTCACCCGCCCTCAACCATACCCACGCCTACTCCACCCCCTCACCCGACTTCGTGCATGCACCCATCCCGCCCCCTCATCCACCCTTGCCCGCCCCACCCCCTCACCCGCCCTCGCCCATGTCCACGGCCGCCCCACCAACTCACCAACCCCCTCACCTGCACATGCCCACGGCTGAGGCGCGCCAACCCAACGACCCGCACACCCACCCGACTGGTGGCTGGGCGATTCTGGGAATTGTCCAGCCACCAGCCGGGTGGGCGGGCAGGCCGCCGGGGTGGCACTAGCCCTGGCCATGCCACCGCGGCAGCCTGCCCGCTTGCCCGGATAGTGGCTGGGCGATTCCAGGAATTTCCTAGTCGCCAACCGGGCAAGCAGGTAGGCCACCGGGGTGGCGCCAGCCCTGGCGGCACCTGGCCGCGCCCCTCGGCGGCCCACATGCCTGCCCACCTAGTGGTTGGGCGATTCTAGGAATCGTCCAACCACTAGCCGGGTAGGCTGGCGGGCCACCGAGGTGCTGCCAGCCCTGGCTGTGCCACCTTGGCAACCCGCTCGCCCACTTGGCTGGTGGCTAGATGATTTTGGGAATCACCCAGCCACTACTCGGGCGGGCCGGTGGGCCACCGAGGTGGCGCCAGCCCTAGTGGTGCCACCCCAGTCCCTCGCCCTGTCGCCCGATAGGTGGCTGGGCGATTCCGGCTGGGCGAGGGGGCAGGCTACTGGGGACGTGCCAACCCTTGCCATACCACCTTGCCCAGGCTCGCCTCGTCCTGTCGGCGCGTCTGCTTGCCGGGCTGGTGGCTGGGTGATTCCCACTAGCCGAGCAGGCGGGTGGGTCGTCGCGGTGGCACTGGCCTGGGCGGGCGCCATCCCTGCGGCTCGCCTGCCCACCCAGTTGGTGGCTGGGTGATTCTTGGAATTGCCCAGCCACCATCCAGGCAGGCGAGAGGCTGGCGCCACGTCAGTAGCCTGCCCGCCCACCTAGTTCGTGGCTGGACGATTCTCAGAATCGCCCAACCACCAGCCGGGCGGGTGTGTGAGTCACCAGGGTGGTGCCAGCCCTAGCCACGCCACCCCGACAGCCCTCCCGCTCGCCCGACTGGTGGCTGGGCGATTCTCAGAATTGCCCAACCACTAGCCGAGCGGGCGGGCGGGTCGCTTGGGTGGAGCAGCATATGCCGGTGCCACCCTTGCGGCCGAAATCACCCAGCCACTAGCCAGGTGGGTGCGCAGGCTGCCGGGGTGGCGCGGCCTGGGCTGGCGCCACCCTAGAGGCCTACCTGCCCACGCGTCTGGTGGCTGAGCGATTCCAGGCTGGTGCCACCCCGGTGGTCCTCCCCCAGCACAAATGGTGGCTGGGCGATTCTGTAAATCGCCCAGCCACTAGCCGGGCGAGTGGGCAGGCCACTGGGGTGGATCCAGCTTGGACTGCGCCACCCCGGTGGCCCACCTACCCACCATGCTTGTGGCTAGGCAATTTCAGGAATCCCTCAGCCACCATTTGGGAAGGGGGAAGGGCCATCGGGGTGGCACTAGCCTAGGCCAGTGCCACCCTGGCAGCCCGCCCGCCCGCCTAGCTAGTGGTTGGGTGATTCCAGGAATCGCCCGGCTGGTGGCTAGGCGATTCTCGGAATTGCCCAGCCACCAGCCGGGCGGCCGTGAGGGTCGCCAAGGTGGCACTAGCCCTAGCCATGCCACCCCAGCGGCCCGCCCGCCCGCCCAGCGACTGTGCCATGCCATAGGTCGGTGCCACCTCGGCAGCCGGAATCACCCAGCCACCAGCCGGATGGGCGGGCCGCCATTGTGATGCCAGCCCTAGCCACACCGGCCTGGTTGGTGGCTAGACAATTCCCGGAATCGCCCAGCCACCAGTTGGGTGAGTGGGCGGGCCACCTGGGTGGCGTGGCCTAGGCTGGTGCTACCCCAGTGGCCCGCCCGCCTGTCTGGCTAGTGGCTGGGTGATTCCTGGAATCACTCGGCTGGTGGCTAAGTGATTCCCAGAATTGCCCAGCCACCAGTCTAGCGAGTAGGCGGGCCTCCGGGGTGGCGTGGCCTAGGCTGGCGCGACCACGGTGGCCCACTCACCCCCCCCAACCAGTGGCTGGGAAATTCCCGAAATCGCCTAGCCACCTGCCGCGTGGGCAGGTGGGGTGGTGTGGCCTGGGATGGCACCACCTCGGCGGCCCGCTTGCCCACCTGGCTGGTGGCTAGGCAATCCTTAGGCCGCGCCACCCTGGAGGCTCGTCCGCCCTCTCGGCTGGTGGCTGGGAAATTTTGGGAATCACCCAGCCACCAGCTGGGCGGGCGTGCGAGTTGCCGGGGTGGCGCCAGCCCTCGCGATGTCACCTCAGTGGCCTGCCGGGATGGTGGCTAGGTGATTCCCTAGAATTGCCTTGCCACTAGCCGGGTAGGCGACTGGGCTGCCGGGGTGGCGTGGCTTTCACCCAGCCACCAGCTAGGCGAGTGGGTGGATCGCTAGGGTGGCGCGAATTTCACCCAGCCACCAGCCGAGCAGGCCGGCGGGTCGCCAGGGTGGCGTGGTACACGCTGGCGCCACCTCGGTGGCCAGAATCGTCCAACCAGCATCTTTGCAGTCGGGCATGTCGCCGGGGTGGTGTTGCATAGGCCGGTTCCACCCCACATGCCCACCCGCCTGCCCGCCTAGTGGCTGGGTGATTCCGGGAATCACCTAGCCAACAGCGAGATTGGCGGGCAGGCAGCCGGTGTGGTGTGGCACAGGTTGTGCCACCCTGGCTGCCCGCCCGCCCATCCGGCTGTTGGCTAGGCAATTCTCGGAATCGCCAATCCACCAGGCGGGCAAGCGGACGTGCTGGTGTCGTTTTATTTCAGCGGCCCGCCCACCCCCCGCCTTTTCTTCCCCGCCCGCCCACGCACCCACCCACCCACGCACTTACGCCCGATTCAAAGATCCATTAGAAGAGGAAAATGAGCAAAAGGAAGCAGAAAATATTATGGTAGAAGACAATGATGAAACTCTAGAGGACGAAGAGTTTGGATTACGTGACATTGTTGATTAAATTTAAGTTATGCTTGGAAATCAAGCTTTGCAATGTTTTGACTTTGATATTTTATGAGAAGAATAAACACTCAATTAAGGTTGTTATGCGTTCAATATTTGTAATATGTGATTTTCGCATTGATTTTTAAGTTAATCATTATTTTTTGAAAAAAAATTGGTTATTATTATTTTGTTGACATGAAATTCATAAAAAAAAAAACTATTATTTAACCATTTTTAGTTTAAATTTTCATATAAAAATTGTGATTTTGACATGTCAATTCTAGCAAAAAATTATCAAAACGTGTAGTTTTTTAGTTATATTTATGTTAAAAATGGTTATTTTTATGTCCATTGTTAAAAAATATTTTTTTTTAGAAACATTTATTTCATGTGCATTGAAAAATTAATTAAAGATGTATAAATATGTAGAATATCAAAAATTCAAAATATCGACCTTCTAATTTAAAAATTCAGAACAATAAAAACCTCACTATAAAAAAATTAAAATTAAAATAAAAAGACAAGAAAATTTGAAGAAAACAACCACTTCAAAAATTATCAAATTTACAAAATAATTATTTACATTTCATACATTAGAAAATTTAAAGCCAAAAAATAGTTATTTTAGAAAAAGGGTATGATGCAGAATACCAACTTTTTAAAATCAGCGTGAAAATCACTACCATTCTAAAATGTAAAGTACATAAAAAAATTAAAGTGCCAAAAACTATGCTCTAAAAAAGACATGTATTCTGCATCACCCCTTTTCAAAATCAAGGGTCTTTTTTGATATCTCTACGAAACGGGTAACAGTATCAATTCCCGTTTCAAAGTTTACATTGTTATATATGAAAGGAACACAGAACTTTGGTTTATGGTATCCTAGAGATATAGATCTTACACTTCATGCATATACAGATGCAGATTGGGCAGGAAGTGTTGATGACAGAAAAATCACTAGTGGTGGTGCATTCTATATGGGTTCTAGGTTAGTGTCTGGGTTTAGCAAGAAACAAAGTTCAATTGCATTACCTGCAGTTGAGGCAAAATACGTGGCTATTGCATCTTGCTGCACATAGCTACTTTGGATGATGCAAACCTTGCAAGACATTCAGATCACATGTACTCCACCCATCTCCATTCCATGTGATAATACAAGTGCCATCAATATTTCAAAGAATCTAGTCATGCAGTCCAAGACCAAGCACATATCCATCAAATATCATTTTCTATGTGAACAAGTGCTTGAACAAAAGGTCAAATTGGAGTATGTTTCCTCCAAAGAATAGGTTGTTGATATATTCACTAAACCACTGCCCAGAGAGACTTTGAATATATTAGGCAAAAGCTGGGAGTAGTTGCTGCATCATCTTGTTGTTAAAACCTATTCTCTTTAGATAAAGGTGGTTATACGTGAGTTTCATAAATCGTAGTCGCATACGTACGTGGTTTTCTATGGCACAATGGCATATATGTTGGTTTAAAGAAAAGTAGTGGGTGAGACTAAAAAAAAGGGGTCTGCTATGGTTTTGACAATTATCTGCTATGTTTGATGATGGTTTCAATCTACTAATAACATGGGGAAATATATTGGTCCTCATAAAGTTGTTGATAACTTGATATATATATGATTGATGATGATGCTTTGATATCTCTCACTAACATATGCAATGATCAAATTTGACAAGTGAAAAGATTGAACAGGCTTAGGGGAAGAACATGGTTGATGATATTTTGGGAACTAATAATGGAAATATATAGGTTGTCAGTCTCGATGCTATTGACAAATGCTACTGGTGGTGCAGATCATATGATAGTTGTTGAAGACTATCATGGTCTTGTTTAAGATATTTGGTCCCTATTATATATGTCATGTATATGCTTTACTGTAACGGTCATGAAAAGACCTAATCTGTAACCCCACTATGAATGGGATGGATAATGTAATGTTTCTTGTTTTTGAGATGTATAAACAATTGATATATCCCCACTTGGTTGGGTGGATGAGTCAAATTTGGTATATCCCCACTTGGTTGGGAGATGGATGTATGTATGAGTCATTGATGATAGGAAGGTAATTTGTGATGTATGTATCGAGTCATGTTCTTCTTTTAGAACATCTTTGTGCAGACTTTGCTTATGCTCAGGGGGAGCATGGACTTGATCATGGGAGCTCAATCAACACACTTTAGCATATCAGAGAATTCAGCATGCACTCAAGGGGAGCATGACCCTTTACCCTTGATGTCAAAGGGGGAGATTGTTGGCATTATGATGTTTGTGTTGTACTTGATGAAAATTCACTTGTAGCCAAACAACTCACTTGCATATGGTAAATAGATGAATCTACAAGAAGAGATATCAGATGTGACAGAATGCATGACAGTAGTGTTTACAGATGTGATGAAATGGAGGGCAGCTTCAAGTAATCAATTCGGAATGCAACTCACTCAGATCAGTCTTCATAGAATGAATAAAGAGACGTATACGCAAGTTCACCATTGACCAAGCTACGTATACATGCAGGTTTTCTGTATAAAAATCACGTATACATACACATGCACTTTCATAGAAGGAAAAGCGTGTATACCTTGGAAAACTAAATTTTTGGTCTGAAGTATTTAGTCCATGGTATTTTGATCCATGGTATTGGTCCAAGGTATCTAGTATGAGGTATTGACCCGAGGTATTTGGTCCAAGTTATTGGGAATAAGTGGTTTTAGTCCATGGTATTGAGAAATTTCTAAAACTATAAAAGGAGGAGAAGATCATTAGGCCAAGGTGTGCAAGTATCGAGTATCTGATGAAGTGTGAGGTCTAATATGCAGATTATTGGCTTATGGTGCTATGCTTGATCTGAACCAAGGATGAACCTTAGAATTTTATGAAGGATAAGATCTAATGATGTATCAGGATCTTGAGACTTGAAGTGAATTATCTTTATGTGGTTTGATCATGTATCTGAATAACTGGCACATGTTGTAGTCTGTAAATATGATGATCTGGATATGACTGAATTCTGGAATAGCTGTAATGTTTAAATCATCATTTACAGATCTATATGCAGGGTCACTTTAGAAAAGGAGCATATACATGCTAGTTCTACATATCAAAGCAGCGTATACATCATAAATTTGATTTTCATATTTGTACGTTGGTTCGCTTTGAGGGAACCGCATATGCACACATGTTCGACACATGGAAGTAGCGTATACCTTGTAAAATATGTCTTAGTTGTTTCTGTTTGTTGTTGCAGTGTTCTGGGTTCTGGCTTGGGTTCTGGTTACTATATTCTAGTGACAGCATTTTGAATGATCAAATTGATGGGTTGTCAAATTGATTGATTGATTCAGTTGTTGTTAGTTCAGAAGGAGATTGGTTGATGCAAATATATTTGATAATTGAATTATTTTGTTGATGGATCCAGTTTGAAAATTTATGAAACGTGGTCCCTAGAAGAAAAGAGAAGGTTGTAGCCTTCTGTAGGCCAGCACCTACATAGTAGTAAACATATCATCTAGTAGAAGAGCTAGGGGGTTGTACCTCCCTTCTAGTAGAAGCTAGAGAACAAGAGAAGGTGTAGCCTTTTGCAGGTAGAAGCCTGCGTATTGGTGTAAGACTGCAACAATACAAAAATTGTAAACAGAAATTTCTTATTATTAAAAGAAGACATAGATGACAGCAGAAGGTTGTTTTCACCCACATTGCGTTTCCACCTTATATCTTGGTGTTCATGTGTGTTGCTTATATGTGATGCTTTATTTTGCTCTCATTGCACTGTCTAATGAATTCTTGATATACTAGTTAAAGTTCAATGCATGATAATTTGGGTAAATCAAAAGATCTCTGCATATACACTAGTTGCATTAAGTATAGTTGTGTATACACGCTAGTTCACTAATCTAAAGTAGTGTATACAAATCAGTTTTGAAAATTAAATTATTGATTTGAAAATATTGATTCACCCCCCCTCTCAGTATTATTTCCAACAATTTACACACAGCTATATCTGTAAATTAATGTTAGAAGTTATCCTATCGAGAAATAAAAGAGGGATATTTTATGTACGACCATGTTTCCTTTCAGAATCCCCAAGAGTAAGAAAATGAGTATGTTTACGAAGGGCTAAAATACCTAGCTAAGTTATAGAGCATCATCATGGCCACCCACATCAAATGAGTTGGGTGAAATGAGTTTAAAATTGGGGTTTTGGGGGTTTGAATAACCATATCCCATTTCCTCCATCATATTTGTGTCCTCAATCTTACCCGTGGATGGCGCAATAGTATTGAAACTTGAGAGGGTAACATGGAACAAGTATTGTGTCATATGATCATAGAATAAAGTGGAGCCTAGGGATAAACTATATTAATCAACATATTCCATACACAGCCAAATTAATCCACAATTGTGGCATTCAAGATGAGTAAGGGGAGTTTAAAATACAAAGTGTAAACCCTCCTGGAGCTCAAATTTACAAAACCTCGAATGGATATCCTTGAGTTAGGTGGTCACATAATAAAACACGTGGTAGACATGATTTCATTGTTTAAAATGTATAATGACTAAACAATATCAATATATAATGGATTAACCAATATTTTATAAGATTATAGCTATTTTATGATGACCAAAGTAAGGGATTATGAACTCTATAAAACAAAATAAGGTGGAAATATAAGAAGGCTAGATGGAACAAAATCCTTAGAAAGGAAATCACACATTTTGGAATAGTAAAATGGGAGATAGAAACATAAAATTGATTATGATGTGCAAGTCGTCCTTAATTTAATGACCATATAAAAACTTATGTATTTAAGTAATATGGTAAGGTTTGGGTTACTCAAGGGAATAATTATATTGATTGAATTTTGGATAAATCACATAACATATAACACAAAATCCATATTGATATTTAGAGAGATAACTACATCATCAAATTTTGAAATTTAATACTATTGTCCCACATCTATTCCAAGTTGCGCTCATTTATCAATATAAAAAGGTACCATAAGTGTCACAACATATAGCGGGTTAAAGACACAAAATTCATATTAAATATGTCCATAAATGACTAATATATGGGATCACCATGGATTTTTCCCATGAATGTGGGTATTCACATACAACCATACGAAAAGTGGAGATTGAACATATCTTATAAAATTATGTTATCATTGGTTTGGAAAGGATAATGAGCGTAAGGAAAAAATTAATAGATGTATGGTATCTTAAGTTAAAACACAATATCTCTTATTTATATATCTCCATATTTTGGTTAAAGGCACAATCATTCCATCAAGTCTTAGAGTCTTTGGGAACCTTCATTATAAATACTCGGGTCTGAAAGTATAAATACAAAATAAAGGGCATGGAAGATGCTCCTAGGGGTTGTATATAAATATAGAAAATGGTTGATGAGGATGGAGAACCTGGTACTATGGAGACAAAAATATAGTAAAAATTCAAGCAATAATCAGTGTTAACATATGTTCCAGCTGGTTTAGATATACAAAATATCTACTTGAAAGAAAAACATATACTCGCAACATAGCTCAATTTTGGGTATGATTAATAAGATGTGATCTATAGTTGTGACTAAAATGATAGGGTTGTGATGAATAACAATGTATTGAAGACTAATAGGATTGTGGAAGAATCAATAATATTCCACCAAGAAAACAAATAATTTTTTTTAATTTTCGAGGAAGGAAAACATGAGAAAAAAGGGAATTGTGTGGTACAAAAGGAAACACCAATTTAAAATTTCTATAAAAAATAAACAAAGAATTTCAATAACAAGAATAGAATATCAAATTAGATCATGGTTGACAGAAAATTAATCTCATAAATGGCAAAGAAAGTAAAAAAATTTGAGATTATCAAATTAAAAATTGTATCAATAATGCTATTTTGTCTACCGAAGGAATCAAAAAGGCATGAGAACACTTAAGAGTAGTGCTAAAAAGGGTATATATATATATATATATATATATATATATATATATATATGAAATGAATTAAAATGAAAAGAAAAATCAATATTGAGAATAGTTAATTCCCAAAGAAGGAATTGCAAAAGACCTGAAAGGAGAAAATCAACCATTGCTTGGTATGGACTTGAAGGGTGAAATGCACCTCGTATTTATATGGGATTGCAACTAGTATTGTTGATTCAATGTAAATTACAGTAACTATTCCATTTTACAATTTTGATTAATAATGATTGAAAAGGGTTGGTTAATAAGAATGGTAGTTACCTAAAGATTAAATTGAGGGAGTGTAGCAGTATAAGTTAGTGAAAGTGAAGTGGATTAGTGGGTGTAGCCCAAGAAAATTTTAAGGTCTGTGGCCACAAAAAACCTTGTGAAAATGAAAAAAGTCTATGGCTAAGTTTTATAGCCATAACTCAACAACAAATATCTTAACTTAATTTTTACTAGTGATGCATGCATTCTAAGACTCTTAAATATCAAGGCTTGATTTATATTGGAGACTATGACATCAAAATAACAACATAGAATAGAGTAATGCCTAGTATGACAGGTCACTAGAGTGAAGCATAATAAAAATCAAAGTAAGTAGTTCCTTAAGTATTATTGTCTCTATGTAAATGATATGAAAGGAAATTCGAAATTACATATTTTGAATTTCACATTAAAAGCATGCATGGCACTGGGATAGTCGTGAATAAATGTACCAAGTGGCTTATTGTATTATTGTGATGTTATATTGATGTTGTTGAACTTGTTAGGTGCATGTGTTTAGCTTTGGTTGGTGCAAGATTGATGATCCTTTGGTGGAATACAACAATGAAAATGAAAATCACATGTTTAGCATGTATAGACCATGAGCCATCACTGAAAATAAAGTATTGTTAGGTCCCTAAAATACTAGTGATTACCCCATTACTATTGTAGTTGTATCCCTTATTAATATTGTTGTGCCCATATTGTCCCCATATTGTTATTACTATGCCCCATAGAATCCCTCTATTGTTATTTTTGTGGCTTTATATTATTATTGTTAGGTCGGTTGGGTTATATTGTGACTCATTAGACTCCTATATATAGAAAGGAGGTTTTGTCATTTGAATCATCCAAGAATTGTTCACTTGTGTAATGTAAAGGAGGTCGGAGCCTCAAAGAGGCTGAATTCTAAGGCGTTCAACTATCGTTTCTTCCTTTTTGTGAGCTGGTTTCATAACATTTGGTATGAGAGCTTTGGATTCTAGGGTTTCGCTGCTCCAAATAGGTCATCATGGAATTTTCACTATAACTTTTTTGCTATGACGTTTCAAAAGCTAAAAAAAAAAAAAACCATTTGAGATGAAATCACATTGAATCTCGGGTCCGAACTTCAGAGCTTTTCACATTATATTTGTGGAGATATGATCTGAGTAAGTCGGTATTTTTGCAGACTCTTGAATTACATTCCAAACAAGTGACCTGGGGAAAAGCATCAAAAATTTATCTCTGAGCATTGGATTGAAATTTTGTAAGAAGGTCCAGAAAGAGGATGGATTTTAGTTTCTTGTATATATTTTTTAGAGCCAAAGGTCGAAACAGTGACTCGTGGTGCGTCGTACAAGTTCGCTCTACTGAACTAGTTTATAATCAGGTCACTGTGTGAGATTTGGAATAACTCTTCCCTGGAGAATCCAATTTGGATCAGACTGGTGGCATTGGAAAGAGGATGAAAAGGGCTACCATAGGTCGCAATTTCAGAACTGGATGATCCGAAATTACAGAGATACAACAGATTCAATATCGAGCTCCTACAAAGTGAAAAAATGTGTGTAGTTTTTTTCAAAATTTTTAATAAGCTTGGTTTGAAAAATTAGTTTGAAGGAATTCAAAGGGCATATTAAAGCATTATTATCAGTAATTGATGCCCTGAGGAAAGAAAATGAGAACACCTATTAAGAAACTTGAAAGCTCTAGCATGACTCATGAAGAAGAGGAAGAAATACAACATGATATATCAAAATTACGAGACCAAGTGCAACAAGTGTCAGTTTCAAAAAAAGAAACAGAATCTAAGATGGATGGTTTAAAGAAAGATGTAGAAGCTAAGATGGATGGTTTAAGAAATGCGTAGAAGCTAAGATGGATTGTTTAAAGAAAGGTATAGAGACTAAGATGAATGACGTGGAAGCTAAGATGGACGATTTGAAGGCAGGCATGGAAGATTTGAAGACAGATTTGACAAAGTTTCTACAAGAAATGCTTACTAATGGTGAAAGGGTAGTAAAGGAAACTCACGACGAGAACAAAAGAAATGTTAATCATGATTTCATAGACTCTAATGTTGGATCGAAGACCTACCATATTCCAAAAATCGATATGAGGAAGTTTGATGGAAAGGATCCCGCAACATGGATATTACAAATGGAGCAATTTTTCGATCTCAATAATGTGCAAAACATGCAAAAGGTATGTATTTCAACTTTATATTTGGAACAAAATCAGTTTGTATGGTATCAATGGGTTTTTTCTCGTAAACAAATTATCACTTGGGCAATTTTTACGAAAGAATTGACAACACATTATGAGGATACAAAAAGCAACAATTTTTTTAGCCTATTGATAAGTCTCGAACAAAAGGGTTCAATAATGGAGCACATTGAGGAGTTCCAAAAACTGAACATAAGGGTAAAAAATATTCCAGAGGAGCATAGGATTGATGTGTTCATAGGGACTTTAAAGGATAATATCCAACATGATGTTCGCCTTTGGGAACCTGATTCATTAGAGAAGGCATTTAGGTTAGCAAGAAAAATGGAAAGCAAAATTATGGCAACCAAGAAGTGTTACACTAAAAAATGTCACCATGGCTATTTACAGTTAGTATGGCTCTATCAACAATCATGCTATCCTCTTAGGCAAGTCTTATGCCTCTGCTCTCCATGTCAAACTCCAAAAAGAGAGAAAGTCTTTATAAATGTATTTATCTCTGGGTACGCAGGTTCTCTCAACCTTACCTGCGGGTACGCACCTAATGTTCACAAAAGCTGCGTCCTTGGACACTCTATATGTAAAGGGGCAGGTGCGTCCCCCTGTAAAGGTCAAAATGCGCAAGTTTCATCTTTAAAAAGTTACTTGTGGTCATTTCTAGAGCATTCTAGAAGGTCGTTCGACGTGTATTGAGCGCCTCCAGATGGTTCATGTACCCCTACCAAAGAGGAGCTTATCCCATCAATGAGGGAGCTATCCCATCCAAAGAGGGGATTATCCCATTTATGGTGGACCCTATTAACTTCCTCTTGAGCACTATAAATACAGGCATTGGGCCAGAAGGAGGGGAGGTTGGAAGCTAAACATTTCTAAGGGTAGATGCTGCAGGAATTAGGACTCCCATTTAGAAGCTTGTGAGGAGAGATTGCCATCTTTGCTTGTTCTATTTGGAAGTGGGTGAGCTTTGTCAAAGTAAAGGAGAACCCTTGATGGACCCTGGGAGGGACTTGCACAACACCAAGGCTCAGGTTGTAATTGTTCCTTTTGTTACCTATTAATGTAAATGAGTCCATTCTTCTCAATAACTTGTTATTTATGAGTTGTTTCATGTACTCCTTGGTCTATGTGTTAAATATGTTTTATTCTATGATATTATCAAGTGCTATTTAATCGTTTGATTGTTAGTGGATGCAGGTTTCAAAGTGAAGGAGGAGCTCATCCGGATCAGCGGAGCTGGACTGCTACAACAGCGTTGGACTACAGGTAGGATATAAACACTTGATTTCTTATATAGTAAATGCATGTTTAGAGAAGGATTGCTCTTGTTTGTCTTGTTTGTCACTAGATATTCTAAGGCTCCTAGGGAGGTTGGTTGTGTCTGCACTATTAACTCTTTCCGCCTGACAAATTGGCGACTCCACTGGGGACTCCATTGATGTGAAAGTCTTTTCCTTTGTATGCAACTTTGCTCTGAGAAAAGTCATTTATTTTCTGGTTTTTGGCTCTGTGACTTTGTTTTTGGGTGGGTTAGCTTAGGGTTAGATTCAATTTAGTTTTTCTTGAATTTTCCAGTAGGACGCACCCTCTGAGTATTGCACAGTGCGTCCCTGCACGCACTGTTGCTGTGTGCACAGAGCGGGCCCGCACCTGGCTTAACTGGTTGCCTGCGTCCCCTGCTAAAATTTAAGAAAATTCCATTTTTTGCATTTTTTCTCTTAGATTTTTCTTTTTCTTAGTTTTTACTGCCCAGATCCATTAGTCTCTTGTCAAATATCTTCACCTGAACTTGTTTCGATAGCATTGAGTGTTTTAGTGGATTTCATATAAGTTTAAGCCCTAGGATTTGATTTTTGAGTAGGTCTTGTAGTGACTTTGGCGGTAGAAGTTGTCAAGCCTTAGATCTCTCTGGTTTTGTCAGCCTTCTTAGAAGTCAGACCTGTCATAAAGTCTACCTGTGAGAGCAACTTACCTTTGAGTTGTCTCTTTGGCAAATTTCGAAGTGCTTGTTGATTGAGTATTGAATTCCATTTTACAAAAAGAACAAAAAGATTTGAGTTTTGTTTTGACTAGTCTTTTGATTCTGCATTAGCTGGTCCTTGACTTGATTTTGGTCAAGTAAAACATCCTAGAATCATATTTGTAGGCTTTTGCCTCGTTAGGTTTGCTTAGAGTAAATTTCTTTTTGATTTGCTTATGAGTCAAGTTTTCATAGATTTTATAGCTTTTGAGATTGATTTTCGTTAAAATAGATTTATATGCTTTATTAAATAAGAGAAAATACAAAAACATCTCCTTTGAAAAGTTTTGTTTCAAGTAGCTTTGAAGAGTTTTGAAAGAAAAAGAGTTTTTCGTGCACGTAAGGAGTGGTCATGTTTGTATGCTTGAAAAGATAAAGAGAATTGTTTCTTTCATTGTCTTTACTAAGAAAGTTGTTTTCTATAAAATTTGCATCTCTCAACCCTCTTAGTTAGGAATTTCATTGAAAAAGGAAAGTAGCGTAAATCATCTTAGGTGCATCTTTGTAGTGGTTTGAGTCGAGTCTACACACCATTGGTTTCACTTCCACTACCTTTTGTCTTTAAGAAAAACCATAAAATTAACGCTTAAAGTAAAATCGACGTAGTAACTTTTATTTACTAGGGCTCTGAAACACCAATTTAGATTAGGCTAGTGTCTTGGAGTAGGAGAGTAATTAACTCTCCAAGACAACAAAATCAAACAAGTAGCTTATCTTGTGATAGAATAAATCCAATTGTCTCATTTGTACTCTGGGAAAGCTCCTCTTAAAGGAGAAGCACGAGCTCGTGTCCGAACCAGTGAGGGGATCAATCCCCCCTCGTTGGGAACGACGCCAGACACGCACGTATTTGTTATGAAACCAGCTCAAGAAAAGATAGAAAAGAGAGATCAACGCCTTAGAATTCAGCCTCTTCGAGGGGGCAACCTCCTTTACATTACATAAATGAACAATTCTTGGATGATACAAATGAAAAACCTCCTTTCTATATATAGGAGTCTAAGGAGTCACAATATAATCCAGCCGACCTAACAATAATAATATAAAGCCACAAAAATAACAATAGAGGGATTCTATGGGGCACAGAAATAACAATATGGGGGTAATAGGGGCACAACAATATAAATAGGGGGTATAACTACAATAGTAATGGGGTAATCACTAGTACTATAGGGACCCAACATGCCCCTCTCCTTCAAAAAAGTGTTGTCCTCAACGCTTGAGCAGTTCTGGATACTTCTGCAGAAAATTCTCATCCTCCCATGTGGAATCTTCAACGGATAAGTTCTTCCACTTGATAAGATACTCTGAAATTGATCGATTTTGTAGCTGTCGAGTTCTTGTTTCTGTGATTGCTTCCGGTTCCAATATAATTTTTCCTTCCTCGTCAAGTTCTGGCAATATTGTTTGAATTGGGAGCTTGTCACCTATAACCTTCTTTAAACATGAAACATGAAAAACTGGGTGCAATCGAGAAGCTGTAGGAAGCTCCAATTTGTATGCCATAGTACCAATCTTTTCCAACACCTTGTACGGACCATAATACTTTGGTGATAATTTATTATCCTTCTTAGCTTGCTTTAGGGACATTTGCTTATATGGTTGTAGCCGTAGGAATACCCAATCACCTACATCAAAACTTCTTTCACTGCGATGTTGATCTGCCTGTTGTTTCATTCTATTTTGTGCCAACGCGAGGTTATCCTTTAAGAGTTGGAGGACTTGTTGTTGATGTTCGATGTGATGTTCCACTGCCTGAACCTTAGAATTTTCTCTTAAATATGATGTGATGGATGGTGGTTGATACCCATAAAGTGCCATAAATGGGGTCAATTTTGTTGCTGTATGGAAGGAAGTGTTATACCACCATTCAGCTAGAGGCAACCATTTGACCCATTGTGTCTGTTTATCAGATACAAAGCAATGAAGATATCCTTCCAAACATTTGTTTACTATCTCAGTTTGCCCATCAGATTGAGGATGATAAGATGAGCTATGAGCTAACTGAGTACCAAGACAAGAAAATAATTCTGTCCAAAAATTTCCAGTGAAAATGGGATCTCTGTCACTTACAATAATCTTTGGGTTTCCATGTAGCTTTTGAACTGTTTCCATAAATGCAGTAGAAACTGTACTGGCTTTAAATGGATGTGATAATGCACAAAAGTGTGCATACTTGGTAAGTCTATCAACTACCACCATGATGACACTCTTTCCCTCAGACTTGGGTAAACCTGTGATAAAATCCATTGAAACCTCCTCCCAACGTTGGCTTGGAATGGATAAAGGTTGTAATAGACCTGGTGTCTTAATTGTTTCAACTTTATTTTGCTGGCAAACCAAACATTCCGCCACAAACTTTTGAATATCTGATTTAAGGCCATCCCAAAAAAATTCCTTCTTAACCCTATGGTAAGTTTTTAAAAATCCTGAGTGCCCTCCTAAGGGAGAAGTGTGCAATTCCATAAGAATCTTTTGTTTTAGCTGGGAATTCTTACAGAGGTATAAGCGATCTTTGTACCATAACGAATCATTTTGCCAGCTAAATGTATCAGAAGTACTGGAATCTTGTTGTAGCTTTTGAATAAGTGCCCACACTTCTTCATCATTCTTCCATTCCTCCCTTGCTTCGTTTATCCAATCTGGCTGGATAATAGAAATGGCACACAACAATGCTTCCACATCCTCATCCTTTCTTGAGAGTGCATCTGCCACCACATTTTGCTTCCCTTTTTTGTAGATGATTTCAAAGTCATAACCCAACATTTTTGTGACCCACTTTTGTTGCTCTTCAGAGGATAATCTTTGTTCTAAAAAGTATTTAAGGCTATCATGATCCGTTTTTACCTTGAAGTGTCTTCCCATTAGGTAGGGTCGCCATTTCTTAAGTGCATGGAGTATTGCCAACATTTCCTTCTCATAAATAGCTTTGTTTAAAAACTTTCCCTTGATTGGACGACTTTCAAAAGCAATGGGTCTTTCATCTTGCATTAGAACAGCACCAATTCCATTTCCTGAAGCATCACATTCCACAATAAAGGTTTTTGTGAAGTCTGGCGTAGCTAAGACCGGTGCTTGGCACATTGCCTCTTTAAGATGTTCAAAGGCCTTTGTTGCTTCCGAAGTCCATGAAAATGAATCTTTCTTCAATAATGTTGTTAGAGGTGCTGCTATTCTCCCATAATTCTTAACAAACTTGCGATAATACCCTGTCAACCCAAGAAATCCTCGCAAATGATTTATGGATGTGGGAATTTTCCATTCCTTAATGGCTTTAATTTTGCTAGGGTCTACCTTAACTCCTTCATGAGATACAATATGACCCAAATATTCCACCTCCTGGACTCCAAAGAAACATTTGGATCTTTTTGCATATAATTGTTTCTCCTCCAATAGTTGTAACACCTTGTCAACATGTTCAACATGATCCTTCCAAGACTTGCTGTAGATCAGTATATCATCAAAAAATACTAACACAAATTTTCTAAGGAATGGTTTGAAAATTGAATTCATCAAGCCTTGAAATGTTGAAGGTGCATTGGTAAGGCCAAAAGGCATGACCAAAAATTCATAATGACCCTCATGAGTTCTAAATGCTGTTTTCGGAATGTCTTCAATCTTCATTCTAATTTGATGATATCCTGAACGAAGATCCAACTTGGTGAAGTAAATTGATCCATGCAATTCATCCAGTAATTCATCAATAACAGGAATGGGGAACTTATCTTTAATAGTGAGCTTGTTGAGCTCCCTATAATCTGGACACATGCGCCATGATCCATCCTTCTTGTGCACCAATACTACTGGAGCTGAGAAAGAACTTTGACTCGGTTGAATTATACCAGCCTCTAGCATTTCTGCAACCATACGTTCAATTTCACTTTTTTGGACATATGGATATCTGTACGGCCTGATGTTTGGAGGAACACTTCCTGGAATCAGATGAATAGCATGATCATGATCACGCATAGGTGGGAGACCTTTGGGAGTCTCAAATACCTTGGAATGATTGTCCAGTACTTTTTGGAGATCTGGAGAAACAGATGATTCCAATGTGGAAACATCTAGCGAACATAATTGTGCAATTACACCTCTTTGCTCCTTTTTTAGAAGCTTTGTCATGCCATTAGAGCTGATTATCTTTCCTGGTTTCCCTGCAATACCCCTTAATTCAACTTCCTTTCCTTCCACAGAAAATTTCATGAAAAGTTCTTGAAAATTAAAAGCTATTGTACCCAAGGATTGTAGCCATTGGACTCCTAGTACAACATCAGCACCTCCCATTGGAATGGAAAGCATTGGGCTAGTCAATACATATTCTCCCATGGATAGCTTAATATTATGGCACTTTCCAGAACAATTTATTGTTCCTCCATTTGCAATCATCACTTGACACTCTGGTGCTGGATATAGGAAGCAATTCAATTCTTTTGCTACCCTACAATGAATAAAATTGTGGGTGCTTCCTGAATCAATTAACACTATTACCTTTTTCTTCTTGATTTGTCCCACTATCTTGATGGTTTGAGGAGTGGTAATTCCCGCCAATGCATTACAAGATATGGTCGGATTTATTTGTTCTTCATCTAGGCTTTGTTCCTGGAATATATCCTCTTCTTTTGACCTTTCTTGCTCCTTTTCTTCTTCCTCTTCACAATCTATGTAGAATAATTTCTTCTCACCACACTTATGACCTTTTGTGTATTTGCTATCACAATTGTAACAAAGCCCTTTTGCTCTTTTTTCTTCCAATTGTTGTGGTGTCAACCTTGTAGGTTGTGGAAGACTATGGGCAACAACACTTCCGTCTTTATAGTTGTGAACGGTATGCTTCCTAGTTGCCATAATTTTGCTTTCCATTTTTCTTGCTAATCTGAATGCCTTCTCTAATGAATCAGGTTCCCAAAGGCGCACATCATGTTGGATATTATCCTTTAAAGACCCTATGAACACATCAATCCTATGCTCCTCTGGAATATCTTTTACCCTTATGTTCAATTTTTGGAACTCCTCAATGTGCTCCATTATTGAACCCTTTTGTTTGAGACTTATCAATTGGCTAAAAAAAGTGTTGCTTTTTGTATCCTCATAATGTGCTATCAATTCTTCCGTAAAAATTGCCCAAGTGATAAATTGTTTACGAGAACAAAGCCATTGATACCATACAAACTGATTTGGTTCCAAATATAAAGTTGCCGTACGTACCTTTTGTGGGTTTTGCACATTATTGAGATCGAAGAATTGCTCCATCTGTAATATCCATGTGGCGGGATCCTTGCCATCAAACTTCCTCATATCGATTTTTGGAACATGGTGAGTCTTCGATCCAACATTAGAGTCTATGGAATCATGATTAACATTTCTTTTGTTCTCATCATGAGTTTCCTTTACTACCTTTTCACCATTAGTGACCCTTTCTTGTAGCAACTTTTTCAATTCATCCATCTTATCATCCATGCCATTTATCTTAGATTCCACGCCATTTACCTTAGATTCCACGCCACTTATCTTAGCTTCTGTTAGCTTTTGTGAGCGTGACATTTGTTGCACTTGTTCTTGTAATTTTGATATATCATGTAGCATTTCTTCCTCTTCTTCATGAGTCATGCTAGAGCGATCCTCAGAGAGAGAGTTATGACGATTTTCCCCAGGTCACCTGTTTTGAATGTAATTCAAGAGTCTGCAAAAAGGCCAAATTCCTCAGATCATATCTCCGACAATATCACGCGAAAAGCTCTGAAAATCGGACCCAAAGTTCAGCGCCAATTCTTCTCAAATGGGTTTTTTTTTGCGACTTCTGAAACATCACAGAAAAAAAGTTATAGCGAAAATGCCACGATGACCTGTTTGGAGCAGCGAAACCCTAGAATCCAAAGCTCTGATACCAAATGTTATGAAACCAGCTCAAGAAAAGATAGAAAAGAGAGATCAACGCCTTAGAATTCAGCCTCTTCGAGGGGGCAACCTCCTTTACATTACATAAATGAACAATTCTTGGATGATACAAATGACAAAACCTCCTTTCTATATATAGGAGTCTAAGGAGTCACAATATAATCCAGCCGACCTAACAATAATAATATAAAGCCACAAAAATAACAATAGAGGGATTCTATGGGGCACAGAAATAACAATATGGGGGTAATAGGGGCACAACAATATAAATAGGGGGTATAACTACAATAGTAATGGGGTAATCACTAGTACTATAGGGACCCAACAGTATTACAAACGGTAAACCTCAGATTAACCATTGTCGAGGAGCCAGGGGTCACTTGTTGGTAAACCTTGGATTATTGTCAGGGAACCGGCAAGGGGATTGAGCTTGATACTCTGCCCTTGCGTGTTGTTGGAGTGTAGACTGTTCCCCCAGGTGCATTTGTTGCGGTTGGTAACTTTAGTGACCATTATCTTTAGGATTCTACCGAGGTGACGGTGGAGGGAAGATCCCACTGTACCTGAAGCAGACATCGGCTAGACTCACTTGGATTTTCCGGGGGGTTCACTTCACTCAAGACGGTTAAAGTGGAGGAACTTGTGCCGGTCTATTCATTAAGTAGGTTGTCGGGGTAACTGTTCCACCCGCCACTTCTGTACTGAATCCGGCGGTGTTGGGTTTCATCTCCAACTAGCGTTTTTGGTCTGGAAGGCTACTGTTTGTGCTTGGTTTGATGCCCTAGATTCTTTAGGCGTGTGATTCAAATTTGTTTGGTTCTTTAGAGACTTTAGGTGGTTTGATTTGAGATTTTACTTTGTTTTCGTGTGTAGTAGTTAAAAGTTTTTAACTGTGGCGGAATTACCGAGACAGTCCCGTAGACTTCGGGGCCAGTCTCCTGAAGTTGTTTCTATGGCCGAATTGTTGAGAAGATCCCGTAGACTTAGGGGTGAACCTCCTCGAGACGACCCCAGTCATCTAGAGGGTTTGAAGGTCCTTGTAACTCCTCCTAGTGGCAATAGAGTAGGTTCACCTGAAGAAGGAGAATCTTCCTTGGTAGTCCATTCAGATTACCAAGGCCTAGAGACAGGTTATAATCCCGAAGCTGTTACAGTTTCTGAGCTTGTTGGTAGTTTTTCGTCTGATAGTGATACAGGCGAAGAACCTGAAATATCTGAACCTGTTACTCCGACTTCTAGTGTTCCAGATTCACCAAGAGTAGAACGAGTTATCACCGAAAATATTCCTACTGGTCTGATTGCTATCGAAGAACTTGCTCCAGAGGAAGAAATAGGCGTCTCTAACCTTGAAGATCAACTTACTATTGAACTCAGGGAGCGTGAATCTATCTTTTACAGTCCTCCTAGGAGTACTACTTGGTACCTTTCGTTAACCAATTATTTAGACAACTCAGGGGTAGGTTTTTCTACACCTCGTACTCCCTTTCCACCTGGAGGTATTTATACTCCTGTAAATATGTCTGGTCAGTCGTCCGTGTTTACTCAAGCTCCTGAATCTTTCTTACACAATGGTCCTTCTGTTCCCACTGGGTATCAATCACTTTCTGGTACCTTTGCGGGGGCATCTCCTCAACTCATTGATCATGGGTTATTAGCTGGAAACAGTGGTAATATGCCATTGGGTGTAGGAGACATTTACATGATGTCAGGTTCAGTTCCCGTTTCCCAACCTCAAGGTGGCCAGTTAACGCCTGGGGGGCAACCTCAAGGTACACCATTCGTGTCTGGGGGGCAACCTCAAGGTCAGTATGTACCTATGGTGCAATACATGCCTCAAGGTCAACCCCAGCCTCAATATGTACCCCAGGGTCAACCTCAGTATCAATATTTACCTCAAGGATGGCAACCCCAAGGGTATCAACCTCAAGGTCAAGGTCAACCCCAGTATCCATATTTACCTCAAGGTTATCAACCTCAAGGTCAATACTCGGGTCAAGGTTATCAACCACCTCAAGGTCAGTCATATGTTCAAGGTATGGGAACTACACCTTACAATTATCAATCCTATCCTCAATTCGGTTATGGATCTCAGTATCCTCAACCTGTTACGGGTCAATACCCCGGAATGTTAGTGTGTGATCCATCACAGGGTCAACAAGTGTTGCAGCCAAGTATACAGTTGGTACCTCAAACTGGACAACCCATAGTTTCTGGTCCACCCCAGCAACCGCAGCCTGTCCAGTCAAATGTTCAAACTTCTGTAACTTTGGTAGTTACTCAGCCGCCAATTGCACCTAGTACTCCATCTCAAACGGCTACTGCAACTACCGCTACATCTGCCACACTTACTTTTGGAGTATCGACGGCTCCGGTTTCTACTGTCTCTATAACCACTCCTCAGACATCTTTACCATTGTCTGGATCTACGATTCAAACCACGGTCCAGATGCCTACAGGTCAGTCTGGTATAAGTACGGTTGTCACTACTCAACCTCAATTTGTTCATCAAGCGTACCAGGGATAGTACCAACCTGGGCAAGCTGTCCAACAGCCAATTTACCAGTATCAACCGTATCCTGGGTACACTTATCAACAACCTCAACAACCCCAGTATGGTCCGGTTAATCCTGGTTTTCCAGGAGGATATAATATCCCTAATGCGACTCCTGTTCCTAGTTATCCTGGATATCCTCCTCCTGGGACTGGTCTTGTGACCCAGAGTTTTAGAGATCCTAACCGGCAGTTACCGTTTATCGCAACTTTGGATTTACCAGAATTGACGCGCCTAACGAACGATCCAATTCAATATCTTCCATTATGGCCGCCAATGCCAAATAAGTTGCCCAGTGATATACCCAAGTTCGAAGGTATGTCTGGAGAGGATCCGTCCAATCATGTGATGACTTACCACCTCTGGTGTGCTTCAAATTCGATCTCGGATGATTCAATCCACTTACGTCTTTTCCAGCGTACGCTCATTGGTCTCGCGGCCAAGTGGTACATTGAGTTACCACGGGCCTCTTTTTACAATTTCAGCCAATTAGCTACCTCGTTCTTAACTCACTTTCAGTTGCCGGTCAGATACGATAACGGCACGGAGCTATTAACTTCACTAAAACAATCAACGTCCACGTATATTTCTGATCACATTCATGAGTGGAGACTTCGAAGAAGGCTAGTGAAAGTTTTTATCCCGGACCAAATCTTAGTTGAATGGTTTGTTAAATCATTATTACCGAAGATTACTGAAGATGTACCTAAGTCCGGGTTAGTTACTGAGGAGCAAGTCATTTCTCAGGCGCAATACCTTGACTTAGTTTATACTCAGTCGGGTACGTTACACGAGAAGATTCCAGATCTTCCAAAGTCAAATCAAATTGCTGCTGCTCCTTCGGGATCTCATGCCGCTGATGGTATGATTGGTATCGTGAATACAAAGAGCAAGAAGAAGTCTTCCAAGGCTTCAACTACTCCTATAATCACTTTTCCTGATTCCCCGACAAGAGAGTCTTCTCCTGAACTTTCCGCCGATCTTCACGTTGTAGAGTCATCTACGGCCAAATCAAAAAATAGTGGAAAGAAGAAAGGAAAGAAGAAGGCTAAAGCAGACAAGGCTCCGAAGGAGAAAACGGAAAAGTCGGAAACCAATGATGAAAAGCACAAACCTAGATATCCTTGTCTTATTTGTGAAGAGGATCATTTTACGAGAGATTGCCCTCATCAGGCCGAGGTTGTGAAAATAGTCAAAGTTTCTCCCACTCCTGCTGTGTTAAAAGATCCATTTCCAAAGCAGGAAAGCAAGATGATAGGTTCTTCCTCGACTGCCAGTGAAGAACCCATTTTGATGATGTCTCATGTGAGGATTGCGACTCGATCACAAGATTATGGTAGTAAGGCTCCTGTTGATGGTAAGGAAGCAGAATCTTCTCATTCTATTCCGTCAACCTCAGCTCCTGGTTCCGATCCACTACAGATCGAAAAACCTAACCCGGACTTAGTAATCAAACCACCCGCCAAGGGTGTACTTCGAAGGTCTGTTTTCAATCCACATGCGAGAGCGGCCCAGAATTACAACATTGTTGAGGACTTAGCTGTTTCACCCTCAGCAATGTCGGCTTTAGAAGTGCTGCAATCATGCCCAGCACAACGAAAATTACTTTTGTCGGCTATCGGAGCTGTTGATGTTCAGGACCCGAACCTGATAATCTTCGATCTAGAAAATAGTACACCGCGTCTACCCCATCAAATGGCTTTCCAAATTCCAGTGATAGTCAAAAACAGGCCTATTCATCGGACTGTGATTGATGAGGGAGCTTCTACGTGTATTATGTCGATTCAATGTTGGATATCACTTGGTTCTCCTTCGTTGAACCAATCCCCAACCATCCTTAAGGCCTTTGATGGCCGTGGGTTCCGTCCATTTGGTATTCTACAGGAATTGCCTATAGGGGTAGAAGGTAAAACCGTTAGTCTGGATGTGGAAGTGGTTGATGCCCCTCTAGACTACAACCTTCTTTTGGGTCAAAGTTGGTCATATGCTATGACAGCAGTCGTTTCATCGGTCTTCAGAGTAATAAAGTTTCCATATAACAGTAAGATCGTGACCATTGATCAGCTGACATACTTTTCATCCGACCCAGCCTCTTCAGAGAGTATCCAGCATGTCGGTAAGATGACAATCCATTATAGGGACGTTGGCGTAGGTTTAGTTAAAGATTCCGGTTTACTGGCAACTTTTCCTTTCCCTCCAATCAACGCAGACCCTTCATTTGCATCAATTCATATGATTACATTAGAAAACATTATTTATGATGATCCTTGGATTGTCCCATCTGAATCTGAGATAGACTCATTCGGTGATGCTATGCCTTTGAGTCCATATGAAATTGCTTATGAAGCCGTCATGTCTTTTACCGACTCGCGTTCAACTGAAATCGACCAAATGAATGTGGTCAGTGAAGAATCACTTTTCACCTCAACCTTATAACGGATAGCGTTTCCCGAAGTCGTGTCATCTGACGAACAACTTCGCGAAATCCTAAGTGTAGACGATCTACCATGGGAAGATCTCCATCACAGATCTTCGTTTTTACCTAAGGATGATGCTTTTGAAAATGATTTTTCATCTATCTTTACCGCTGAATATGTCAAAGACGCTCAGAATCCAACGAAACATTCTGATTCAGAGTTGAATTTAGGGAATATTTCTCGTACTATTCCCATTGATATTTCAGTGAAGCCCGGAATTGAGGAGAACATTCATATAGGTGCCTCATGTACAGAAGATGAAATCCGAACTTACAAGGCCCTATTCCAAGAATTCCGCGATGTGTTTGCCTGGTATTACGAGGAAATGTCGGGAATCGACCCTGCCATTGTTGTTCATGAAATAAAGACCTACCCGGATGCTAAACCCGTCCGGCAACGGTTGCGTCAGATTCACCCTCGGAAAGCGGCTGCGATTAAAGCAGAAGTCGAAAAGCTGTTGAAAGCAGGTTTCATTTATCCAATACCGTTAACGGATTGGGTATCGAATATTGTTCCGGTCAATAAGAAACAAGGAACAATAAGAATCTGTATCGATTATAGGGATATAAATCGAGCTTGTCCAAAAGACAACTATCCTACGCCTTATATCGATCAAATTATTGATGATTGTGCCGGAAGTGAGATGTTTTCCTTCATGGATGGTTTTTCGGGCTATAATCAAATCAATATTCTACCTGCCGACCAACCAAAAACGACATTCACTTGTCCATGGGGGACGTTTGCTTATTGCAAATTACCTTTCGGGCTTAAGAATGCCGGAGCCACTTTTCAACGGGCAATGTCTTACGCATTTCATGACATCAAGCACATTGTGCAACCGTACCTCGATGATTTGCCTGCTCATTCTTTACATCGAGCTGATCACCTTGTCCACTTACGAGCAATCTTTATGAGGTGTAGGCATTATCGAATTCGGTTGAATCCCCACAAGTGTGTTTTTTGTATAGAGACGGGTCGATTGCTGGGATTTGTTGTTTCAAAAGCCGGCATTCGCATCGATCCCTCGAAGGTTGAAGCTATCATCAAATTGCCTCCTCCTTCGAGTTTGCGCCAACTCCAAAGTTTGCAAGGGAAAGCGAACTTTTTACACCGATTCATTCCAAACTACGCCGAGGTCACTAAAGGTTTTACACGGTTGTTGAAACAAAACGCTCAACTCTTTTGGGACGAGATTGCCCAACAATCTTTTGATGCACTTCAACACGCATTGACCCATGCACCGTTGTTGCATCTTCCCAACTACAACCAGGACTACTTCTTATACCTCGCAGCTTCGCATTCCACCATTGGAATGGTGTTAGTTCAAGAAGATGAATTCGGAGCGGAACATGTGATATATTATCTTAGTAGGACATTAAATCCCAGTGAGCTAAAATATTCGCATGTGGAGAAATTGGCCCTGGCAGCCATTCAAGCTGTCCAGCGTTTTCGTCACTACATTCTTCTCCGTAAAACTACAGTCATTTCGGATTGCAACCCTATGATTTATATTTTGACAAAACAACTGCTAGGGGGCAAGTACTCTAAATGGATCGTTATCCTGCAAGAGTTCGACTTGGAGTTTGAGAAGTCCAAGTCTAAGAAATCCTTAGTTTTTGCGGAATTGATGTGTGATTTCCCGCATGCTGACACAGAAACTGTGGCAGAGGAGTCCATTGCGGACGAATCTTTTTTTCTTATTAGTACCTTAGATCCGTGGTACGGGGATATAATCATCTATCTCCAAACCCAAACCTTTCGGCCTGAAGCTTCAAAGTCGGAACGTCGAAAAATTTGATTTCAATCCCAGCAATACAAGATTATTGGAGATACACTTTATCGCCGGGGGGCAGACTTAGTTTTTCGACGTTGTTTAACTCACGAAGAGGCTGAGAGGGTTTTGAATGACTGTCACTCTGGAGCATGTGGCGGTCATATGTCTGGGTATGCCACAGCTCAGAAGGTGTTGCACGCTGGCTACTTCTGGCCATCTATGTTTAAAGATTGTATCATTGCAGTCCGGAAGTGCCACAACTGTCAAGTGTTTGATCGCAAGATGTGCACACCACCTGCTCCTCTCCACCCTATAATTGTTGTTGGTCCATTCGCCAAATGGGGTATCAATTTTATTACTTGTAACCCTCACTCGGTCGGGGGGGGCATGCGTATATCATCCTCGCGGTTGATTATTTTACTAAATGGGCCGAGGCGATGCCTACATTCGACGCAAGCGGCAAAACAACTGCATTTTTCGTATTAAATCATATTATAACTAGGTTTGGTGTCCCACAAGCAATCATCACTGACCATGGGAGCCATTTTCGAAACATCATGATGACTGAGCTTACAAGCCAGCTTGGTTTGCGCCACGATAGCTCTACTCCTTATTATCCGCAAGCCAACGGTTTGGTTGAGTCTATCAACAAAGTTCTGGTTATCATGATCCGACGAACCATTGGTATTCATCGTACGAATTGGCACAACATGTTATTTTCAGCGCTATGGGCATACCGAACCTCAGTGAAAACTTCAACAAGGTTCACTCCTTTCCAGCTAGTTTATGGCTTGGAAGCTGTGTTACCCATTGAATGCGAAATCCCATCACTTCAAATGGTTGTCGAATTACTTCCAGCTACTTCCGAAGAGGAGAAGCGTTTGTTATACTTAGCTAAATTAGATGAGACTCGACGTGACGCTACATTGGCAATCGAGACTCACGCGAACCGAATGAAAGCTCAGTATGATAGAAATGTGACCCCTCGAAGTTTTTTGGAGGGAGACCTAGTGCTATTATATGATCAAGCTAACGATAAGCTAGGTGCTGGAAAATTCGTTCCTATGTGGCATGGACCCTACATTGTAAAGTGAAAGCTAGCAAAAGGGGCTTATGAGCTGGTAGATTTTGATGGGGACTCTTTGGGTAAACCCAGAAATGGACTTTACCTAAAGAGGTACTATGCTTAAATGGTGGGTATGGAGAATTTTTAGTTAGGTTAGGTTTTCTTTCCAGCTAGTATGTTTGTTAGTTTAGTCAGTGTGCTTAGCTTAGAGAGTGTGTTTTTCGTCGTTATTCTGGCTTATCTTGGTTTTACTCTTGATATTGCAGATGTCGACGCCTCTCCAAACATACATCGGATTTGCTGATGGTGCTTATCGTAGTACACGGAATATCTCTTCCGCAGCTTGGGTTATATATTCGCCCTCTGACGAGTTAGTTTCTATGCATGGGGTAAGCCTCGGTCAAACAACGAACAACATTGCAGAATACAGTGCAGTGGTTGAATTATTATCCGAATCTATTTCATTTGGAATTCGACGTTTGATAGTGAGGTTAGATTCTGAACTTGTTGTATTACAGCTTAATAGAGTATATGCCATTAGAAATCCTGTGTTATTAAGGTTGTTGTTGAGAGTGCGTCTCTTGGAACGTGAATTTGATTACATTGAATATCAGAATATTCCAAGGTCTTTAAATACATTAGCAGATGCAATTGCTTCTCGAATGTTGGACAGACATTTATGATAATCATGCAAGTAAATTTAAAAACATGTCATCACATATGTTAAACAAGATAAGCCGGTAATAGTGATATATATATAGATAGGAGTGTGTCAAAAAATATACATCGTCTTCGATCATAGGTTGAAAAACACCTTATGATCGTCAAAATGATAAGTACAAAAAATAAAAAATGTCACATGTGTCTACAAAAGTGACTAGCCAATCACTGGTGGTGCTCCCTATACGACACCACTGCACGGGCTACCTTACACAAGAATCTCCTAAACGGCCCAGGGACTGCGAGTACATAGCGCTGAAGTCTGATAGGAATATCATCTATGGTAGTCTCAGGTATATCCACCGTCAAGCGCTCTAGATCCTGCTCCAACTCAGCTAGTGACTCTGCAGCCGCGTCCTGTGGAGCCGGTACCGGTGCAACTGGATGTCTCCTCTCAAAAGGCCGGAGGTTGGTTGGGCGCTGTGGACCAACATCTGCATTTTGAATATTTTTACTGTCAGTTTTGAGACGATACATATAAAAAACAAAAAAATATATAATTTGAAAACTTGTGAAAAATGAAGTACCTCTGTCGTCCCATTGTTCTCCCTATGGAAGAACCATGTTCGGATCACCTCGAAAATCTACTCCGGCATACGAAAAGTCCTGGATCGAAAAAACCTGGTCCTCTAACCAGTGAAAATAACTATCAGGGAATCGAACAACCGCCGCGCCCTCGTCAGGATGCCGGGCCATCACCGTAACCCATCGTATCAGCTTTGGCTCCCGAGGACCCAAGATTTCAACAGTGAGTTGCTGAGGGATCAGCATCAGAACTCTCTCTAAGGCAAAGCTCACAACTAGAGGCCCATATCCAAAGGTCTTCAGTTGTCCGTTCTTTGCCCTATTCAGTTGGCCCTTCATATTGGCAGACACAGCATCACACCAGTTGAAAATGGTGCCTTGGAAACAGTCAATCGCCATCCGCATTTGGGACCCGGTGGCAATATGTAAAGCGGCTGCACCGCAAATTCTGGTAACCGTGAAAGCTATAACCTTGAGTTCACGCAGAGAGATGTGTTTGATTTCTACGCCTTTCGCATGGTGTGCATTGGGTATGCACCAATCTACCCGGAGACTAGCAAGGGATTGGCCACCCGGCCTAGTCCCGGCTAGATTGAGTTGCTCGCCCCTATTTCGCAAGCCAGTGAGAAAGTATATGTCAAAGGGCTTTATCTCGAGCTGGTGCCCTCCGATGTAAAAACATTGCTCATGAATGTTCCATCTCTCAACCAGCCACTCCAAGAATCTCACCTGAGCCCTCATGCCAGGTATGGCCCAGCATTTATATAGTCCGCATGATTTTAGGGCATCAATGGAAGGTTGATGATTAATTGCGGCTAAATCGACGTCCTCGTGCTCTCTTTCTCTCCAATCCAACATGGTGAGTGCCCTACACACCAAGAAATGAAGATTAGAATTGATTTGGGAAAATTCAAATGGTTGTTTGTGGAGCTTGGGGTTTCAAATTCTGCCTTTCGCGGGGGACGCACCCCGCGTTTAGGACACAGAGCGTCGGGACACAGCTGGCCTGAAGGTGGGCTGCGTCCCCCGACCTTTTTCCTGTATGGGAAAAAGTCGGGGGATGCAGGTCACCCTTAGGGCACCTGCGTACCCCGCAGAGCGATTTTTGAAACCCAAAACCCCCCAAAAATCAAAACTAAAACCTAAAACAAACTTTTAATCGGATGAAATTAAAGAGGAGGATGTTGTGAAATACCTGGAAGAGACGGCGTTCGATTCTGACGGTCGGATTCTCCACAGCGACCACGGGAAGTTTCTTGCCAAAAGCCCTTTTTTCAACCTCAACAGTAAAATGGTAAAAATGCCATGGTAAAAAGTCTTTTTATAGGGTTTTTGGATGAGTGAATGCTAGGTTTGTTCATTTTTCACCATGGAAGGATATTTTTCAATGCATTTTTGCCTATCTTAAACAGGTATGAGTAATGTGTCGTTTTTGTGCAGGACAAAGGGATTTAGAGGGAAAATTGTCATTTTTCACGAACCAAAATATCAGAGTCATCTTTTAAGCCCTTTTCTGACTCCTAAAATATGAAAAGATTGCCGAGCGTTTCTTTTACACTCGTTAAAATGGAATTAAAAGACGGTCCTCTTATAGCCCTTTTCTGACCGTAAAAACAGGAAAAGGTTGCTGGGTTTTTGTGGTTTCAAACTCGATACGGAAATAAAACGACGTGTCCTTGATCGCTTTTTACTTTTCAGGTCAGTGGCACTAATTATGAAAGTACTCCTTGGTCGCAAGATCAAGCGGTTCCCCCAAGTATTATTTTATACTTTTTCGGGCTTGAGGGACACAAATCTATGAAAAAGTTAAACTTGGAGTCTTCTTAAGTTTTTCAGACTCTCTAAAATTGAAAAACGCCGAGTTTCTCCTATACTGGACTCGTTAAAATTTCACAGTAAAGGACCTGTTCAATTACAAACAGGAACGAACCACTCCTTCCTAGGGTTCGAATCAAAACTAGGTTGGACTCATCCGAAGGATGAGCTTATAATGAAGCATATGTTATCCTCCTCAAGCTTGTTAAAAATAAAGAGGTACTTGCCAGAAATGGTGGGGGAAAAGAGAGAAGAATGAGCCTATTTTTTATCTTTTGTCTCAGAAGAAACTTTATTACTACTCTTGGACACGACACTTTTCATTCACCTGGGTTGGGAAATCCTTTACCTCACAGTTGATCAAACCACTTTGAAAGTCTTCAGCTGGGTTCCGGGGATTAACTTTGAGTCGTTTATCACCAAACCATCTGTCGTGTCGTTATGTGTTCAAGAGGTCTGCAAACAAAACTTTCATATGCAAAATACTTGCCATCCATTTGACCATCCCTGAGTCAGTCCTTACAGCAACATTTCTTCAACTTGAACAATGATTTCGTGTTGTGGGCTTGCCTACAACGGGTCGCTTTCTATCAACATCAGCACATTATCTAGAGAGATGACTTAGAAATCGTCAGTACCTTGAAGTCTGCATGCATCAATGGCAGGTTTCTCGCCTTTGACGTCAGTTTACATCATTGACTTTCGATCAAAGGATTCCGTGAAATGTTCGACATCAACTCATTCATTCACATCTCATGGATTGTACTGGGTACTTTGAGAACCATTGACATTACTGGTGGTCTCTCTCACACTTGTTAACAGTTTACATGATCGACTGGTAATCAAGTGGTTTCTACCATGTTCGACATCAACTCATTTATTCGCATGGCTAGAATTGTACCAATTCGAGAAGTAGGAATGAAGACCCTGGATCTAGTTTCCACCATCCAGGCTGTGAGGAGTTTTGTATTCATTATCTAAGTAGACTAATCATAAACAGATGGCTGCGCCCATACTGTGTCTACAAAAGTCTATGATTATGATGTACTGCAAAATCATTCCTGTATCAGAGTAGTTAGTCTGTTAGTTAAAGTTTTGATCTGAGTATGGGAATGCCTACCTCAGTGATTATATAATCTTATACATGTATTTTGTGTTGAAAATTGCAGGTTTTGACCGGGCTCTCCACGAGATAATCCTTGAAATGATAAAGCGCTTCACCCTTCCTAGATAATACAAAACCCTAATCTATTTCAGGCTTCACACTTTAGGGGGCAATCTGTTACACTAAAAAATGTCACCATGGCTATTTACAGTTAGTATGGCTCTATCAACAGTCATGCTATCCTCTTAGGCAAGTCTTATGCCTCTGCTCTCCATGTCAAACTCCAAAAAGAGAGAAAGTCTTTATAAATGTATTTATCTCTGGGTACGCAGGTTCTCTCAACCTTACCTGCGGGTACGCACCTAATGTTCACAAAAGCTGCGTCCTTGGACGCTCTGTATGTAAAGGGGCAGGTGCGTCCCCTTGTAAAGGTCAAAATGCGCAAGTTTCATCTTTAAAAAGTTACTCGTGGTCATTTCTAGAGCATTCTAGAAGGTTGTTCGACGTGTATTCAGCACCTCCAGATGGTTCATGTACCCCTACCAAAGAGGAGCTTATCCCATCAATGAGGGAGCTATCCCATCCAAAGAGGGGATTATCCCATTGATGGTGGACCTGATTAACTTCCTCTTGAGCACTATAAATACAGGCATTGGGCCAGAAGGAGGGGAGGTTGGAAGCTAAACATTTCTAAGGGTAGATGTTGCAGGAATTAGGACTCCCATTTAGAAGCTTGTGAGGAGAGATTGCCATCTTTGTTTGTTCTATTTGGAAGTGGGTGAGCTTTGTCAAAGTAAAGGAGAACTCTTGATGGACCCTGGGAGGGACTTGCACAACACCAAGGCTCAGGTTGTAATTGTTCCTTTTGTTACGTATTAATGCAAATGAGTCCATTCTTCTCAATAACTTGTTATTTATGAGTTGTTTCATGTACTCCTTGGTCTATGTGTTAAATATGTTTTATTCTATGATATTATCAAGTGCTATTTAATCGTTTTATTGTTAGTGGATGCAGGTTTCAAAGTGAAGGAGGAGCTCATCCGGATCAGCAGAGCTGGACTGCTACAACAGCGTTGGACTATAGGTAGGATCTAAACACTTGATTTCTTATATAGTAAATGCATGTTTAGAGAAGGATTGCTCTTGTTTGTCTTGTTTGTCACTAGAGAGTCTTAGGCTCCTAGGGAGGTTGGTTGTGTCCGCACTATTAACTCTTTCCGCCTGACAGGAAGCATACCACTCACAACTATAAAGATGGAAGTGTTGTTGCCCCTAGTCTTCCACAACCTATAAGGTTGACACCACAACAATTGGAAGAAAAAATAGCAAAAGGGCTTTGTTACAGTTGTGATAGCAAATACACTAAAGGTCATAAGTGTGCTGAGAAGAAATTACTCTACATAGATTGTGAAGAGGAAGAACAAAAGGAGCAAGAAAGGTTTAAAGAAGAGGATATACTCCAGGAACAAAGCCTATATAAAGAAGAAATGAATCTGACCATATCTTGTAATGCATTGGCTGGAATTACCACTCCTCAAACCATCAAGATAGAAGGACAAATCAAGAAGAAAAAGTTAATAATGTTGATTGATTCAAGAAGTACCCACAATTTTATTCATTATAAGGTAGCAACAGAATTGAATTGCTTCCTATATCCAGCACCAGAGTGTCAAGTGATGGTTGCAAATGGAGGAATGATAAATTTATCTGGAAAGTTCCATAATATCAAGCTATCCATGGGAGAATATGTATTGACTAGCCCAATGCTTTCCATTCCAATGGGAGGTGCTGATGTTGTACTAGGAGTCCAATGGCTACAATCCTTGGGTACAATAGCTTTTAATTTTCAAGAACTTTTCATGAAATTTTTTGCAGAAGGAAAGGAAGTTGAATTAAGCGGTATTGCAGGGAAACTGGGAAAGATAATCAGCTCTAACGGTATGAAAATTCTTCTAAAAAAGGAACAAAGAGGTGTAATTGCACAATTATATTCGCTAGATGTTTCCACATCGGAATCATCAATTTCTCCAGATCTCCAAAAAGTCTTGGACAACCATTCCAAGGTATTTGAGACTCCAAATGTCTGCCACCTATTCGTGATCATGGTCATGCTATTCATCTGATTCCAGGAAGTGTTCCTCCAAACATCAAGCCGTATAGATATCCCTATGCCCAAAAGAGTGAAATTGAACGTATGGTTGCAGAAATGCTAGAGGCTGGTATAATTCAACTTAGTCAAAGTTATTTCTCTGCTCCAGTAGTATTAGTGCATAAGAAGGATGGATCATGGTGCATGTGTCCGGATTATAGGGAGCTCAATAAGCTCACTATTAAAGATAAGTTTCCCATTCGTGTCATTGATGAATTACTGGATGAATTGCATGGATCAATTTACTTCACCAAGTTGGACCTTTGCTCAGGATATCATTAAATCAGAATGAAGACTGAAGACATTCTGAAAACAACATTTAGAACTCGTGAGGGTCATTACAAATTTTTGGTCATGCCTTTTGGCCTTACCAATGCACCTTCTACATTTCAAGGTTTGATGAATTCCATTTTCAAACCCTTCCTTAGAAAATTTGTGTTAGTATTTTTTGATGATATACTAATCTACAACAAGTCTTGGAAGGATCATGGTGAACATGTTGACAGGGTGCTACAAGTATTGGAGGAGAAACAATTATATGCGAAAAGATCCAAATGTTTCTTTGGAGTACAAGAGGTGGAATATTTGGGTCATATTGTATCTTATGAAGGAGTTGAGGTAGACCCTAGCAAAATTAAAGCCATTAAGGAATCAAAAATCCTCACATCCATAAAGCGTCTGTGAGGATTTCTCAGGTTGACAGGTTATTATCGCAATTTTGTTAAGAATTATGGGAGAATAGCAGCACCTCTAACAACATTATTGAAGAAAGATGCATTTTCATGGACTCCAGAAGTAACAAAGGCCTTCAAACATCTTAAATAGCCAATGTGCCAAGCGTCGGTCTTAGCTACATCGAACTTCACAAAAACCTTTATTGTGGAACGTGATTCTTCAGGAAATGGAATTGGTGTTGTTTTAATGCAAGATGAAAGACCCATTGCTTTTGGAAGTTGTCCAATCAAGGGAAAGTTGTTACATAAAGCTATTTATGAGAAGGAAATGTTGGCAATACTACATGCACTTAAGAAATGGTGACCCTACCTAATTGGGAGACACTTCAAGGTAAAAACGGATCATGATAGTGATTACCCCATTACTATTGAGGTAGACCCTAGCAAAATTAAAGCCATTAAGGAATCAAAAATCCTCACATCCATAAAGCATCTGTGAGGATTTCTCGGGTTGACAGGTTATTATCGCAAGTTTGTTAAGAATTATGGGAGAATAGCAGCACCTCTAACAACATTATTGAAGAAAGATGCATTTTCATGGACTCTAGAAGTAACAAAGGCCTTCGAACATCTTAAATAGGTAGTGTGCCAAGCGTCGGTCTTAGCTACATCGAACGTCACAAAAACCTTTATTGTGGAATGTGTTGCTTCAGGAAATGGAATTAGTGTTCTTTTAATGCAAGATGAAAGACCCATTGCTTTTGGAAGTTGTCCAATCAAAGGAAAGTTGTTACATAAAGCTATTTATGAGAAGGAAGTGTTGGCAATACTACATGCACTTAAGAAATGGTGACCCTACCTAATTGGGAGACAATTCAAGGCAAAAACGAAACATGATAGTGATTACCCCATTACTATCATGTTGGGTCCCTATAATACTAGTGATTACCCCATTACTATCGTAGTTATACCCCTTATTTATATTGTTCTTCCCCTATTATTCCCATATTGTTATTTCTGTGCCCCATAGAATCCCTCTATTGTTATTTTTGTGGCTTTATATTATTATTGTTAGGTCGGCTAGATTATATTGTGACTCCTTAGACTCCTATATATAGAAAGGAGGTTTTGTCATTTGTATCATCCAAGAATTGTTCATTTATGTAATTTAAAGGAGGTTGCCCCCTCGAAGAGGCTGAATTCTAAGGCGTTGATCTATCTTTTCTATCTTTTCTTGAGCTGGTTTCATAACATTTGGTATGAGAGCTTTGGATTCTAGGGGTTCGCTGCTCCAAACAGGTCATCGTGGCATTTTCGCTATAACTTTTTTCTGTGAAGTTTCAGAAGTTGCAAAAAAAACCTATTTGAGAAGAAATCACGCTGAACCTTGGGTCTGAATTTCAGAGATTTTCGCGTCATATTTGCGGAGATAAGATCTGAGGAAGTTGGTCTTTTTGCAGACTCCTGAATTACATTCAAAATAGGTGACCTGGGGAAAATCGTCATAACTCTCTCTGGGGATCGGATTGAAATTTCGTAAGAAGGTACAAAAAGAGGATGGACTGTAGTTTCTTGTGTGTGTGTTTCAGATTCAAAGGTTGAAACAGTGATGCGTGGTACGTTGTACAATTTCGCTCTACTGAACCAGTCTAAAAGCAAGTCACTGTGGGAGATTTCACATAACTCTTCCTTGGAGAATCCAATTTGGCTCAGAATTGTGGCATTGGAAAGAGGACACAGAAGGCTACTACAGATAGCAATTTCAGAACTAGATGATCCGAAATTATAGAGATACATCAGATTCAATATCAGGCTTCTATAAAGTGAAAAAAGGTGTGTAGTTTTTTTTTTTAATTTTTCTCTAAGCTTGGTTTAACGGAATTCAAAGGGCATAATAAAGAATTATTATCGGTAACTGATGCTTCGAGGAAAGAAAATTCAAACACCTAGTAAGGAACCTGAAAGCTCTAGCATGACTCATGAAGAAGAGGAAGAAATGCTACATGATATATCAAAATTACAAGAACAAGTGCAACAAATGTCACACTCACAAAAGCTAACAGAAGCTAAGATAAGTGGCGTGGAATCTAAGATAAATGGTGTGGAATCTAAGATAAATGGTGTGGAAGCTAAGATGGACGATTTGAAGATAGATTTGAAGACAGACATGGAACAATTGAAGAAGTTGCTACAAGAAAGGGTCACTAATGGTGAAAAGGTAGTAAAGGAAACTCATGATGAGAACAAAAGAAATGTTAATCATGATTCCATAGATGCTAATGTTGGATCGAAGAATCACCATATTCCAAAAATCGATATGAGGAAGTTTGATGGCAAGGATCCCGCCACATGGATATTACAGATGGAGCAATTCTTCGATCTCAATAATGTGCAAAACACACAAAAGGTACGTATGACAACTGTATATTTGGAACCAAATCAGTTTGTATGGTATCGATGGCTTTGCTCTCGTAAACAATTTATCACTTGGGCAATTTTTACGGAAGAATTGATAGCACATTATGAAGATACAAAAAGCAACACTTGTTTTAGCCAATTGATAAGTCTCAAACAAAAGGGTTCAGTAATGGAGCACATTGAGGAGTTCCAAAAATTGAACATAAGGGTAAAAGATATTCCAGAGGAGCATAGGATTAATGTGTTCATAGGGTCTTTAAAGGATAATATCCAACATGACGTTCGCCTTTGGGAACCTAATTCATTAGAGAAGGCATTCAGGTTAGCAAGAAAAATGGAAAGCAAAATTATGGCAACCAGGAAGCATACCACTCACAACTATAAAGATGGAAGTGTTGTTGCCCCTAGTCTTCCACAACCTATAAGGTTGACACCACAAAAATTGGAAGAAAAAAGAGCAAAAGGGCTTTGTTACAGTTGTGATAGCAAATACACTAAAGGTCATAAGTGTGCTGAGAAGAAATTATTCTACATAGATTGTGAAGAGGAAGAAGAAAAGGAGCAAGAAAGGTCAAAAGAAGAAGATATACTCTAGGAACAAAGCCTAGATGAAGAAAAAATAAATCTTACCATATCTTGTAATGCATTGGCGGGAATTACCACTCCTCAAACCATCAAGATAGAAGGACAAATCAAGAAGAAAAAGGTAATAGTGTTGATTGATTCAGGAAACACCCACAATTTTATTCATTGTAGGGTAGCAAAAGAATTGAATTGCTTCCTATATCTAGCACCAGAGTGTCAAGTGATGATTGCAAATGGAGGAACAATAAATTTCTTTGGAAAGTGCCATAATATCAAGCTATCCATGGGAGAATATGTATTGACTAGCCCAATGCTTTCCATTCCAATGGGAGGTGCTGATGTTGTACTAGGAGTCCAATGGCTACAATCCTTGGGTACAATAGCTTTTAATTTTCAAGAACTTTTCATCAAATTTTCTACGGAAGGAAAGGAAGTTGAATTAAGAGGTATTTTAGGGAAACCAGGAAAGATAATCAGCTCTAATGGCATGACAAAGCTTCTAAAAAAGGAGCAAAGAGGTGTAATTGCACAATTATGCTCGCTAGATGTTTCCACATTGGAATCATCTATTTCTCCAGATCTCCAAAAAGTCCTGGACAATCATTCCAAGGTATTTGAGACTCCAAAAGGTCTCCCACCTATGTGTGATCATGATCATGCTATTCATCTGATTCCAGGAAGTGTTCCTCCAAACATCAGGCTGTACAGATATCCCTATGCCCAAAAGAGTGAAATTGAACGTATGGTTGCAGAAATGCTAGAGGCGGGTATAATTCAACCAAGTCAAAGTTCTTTCTCAGCTCCAGTAGTATTGGTGCAAAAGAAGGATGGATCATGGCGCATGTGTCCAGATTATAGGGAGCTCAACAAGCTCACTATTAAAGATAAGTTCCCCATTCTTGTTATTGATGAATTACTAGATGAATTGCATGGATCAAATTACTTCACCAAGTTGGATCTTCATTCGGGATATCATCAAATCAGAATGAAGATTGAAGACATTTCGAAAACAACATTTAGAACTCATGAGGGTCATTATGAATTTTTGGTCATGCCTTTTGTCCTTACCAATGCACCTTCAACATTTCAAGGTTTGATGAATTCAATTTTCAAACCATTCCTTAGAAAATTTGTGTTAGTATTTTTTGATGATATACTAATCTGCAGCAAGTCTTGGAAGGATCATGTTGAACATGTTGATAGGGTGCTACAACTATTGGAGGAGAAACAATTATATGCAAAAAGATCCAAATGTTTCTTTGGAGTCCAGGAGGTGGAATATTTGGGTCATATTGTATCTCATGAAGGAGTTAAGGTAGACCCTAGCAAAATTAAAGCCATTAAGGAATGGAAAATTCCCACATCCGTAAAGCATATGCGAGGATTTCTTGGGTTGACAGGGTATTATCGCAAGTTTGTTAAGAATTATGGGAGAATAGCAGCACCTCTAACAACATTATTGAAAAAAGATTCATTTTCATGGACTCCAGAAGCAACAAAGGCCTTTGAACATCTTAAAGAGGCAATGTGCCAAGCACCGATCTTAGCTACACCGGACTTCACAAAAACCTTTATTGTGGAAAGTGATGCTTCAGGAAATGGAATTGGTGCTGTTCTAATGCAAGATGAAATACCCATTGCTTTTGAAAGTCGTCCAATCAAGGGAAAGTTTTTAAGCAAATCTATTTATGAGCAGGAAATGTTGGCAATACTCCATGCACTTAAGAAATGGTGACCCTACCTAATGGGAAGACACTTCAAGGTAAAAAAGGATCATCATAGCCTTAAATAGTTTTTAGAACAAAGATTATCCTTTGAAGAGCAACAAAAGTGGGTCACAGAGATGTTGGGTTATGACTTTGAAATCATCTACAAAAAAGGGATGCAAAATGTGGTGGCAGATGCACTCTCAAGAAAGGATGAGGATGTGGAAGCATTGTTGTGTGCCATTTCTATTATCCAACCAGATTGGATAAACAAAGCAAGGGAGGAATGGAAGAATGACGAAGAAGTGTGGGCACTTATTCGAAAGCTACAACAAGATTCCAGTACTTCGGATACATTTAGCTGGCAAAATGATTCGTTATGGTACAAAGATCGCTTATACCTCTGTAAGAATTCCCAGCTAAAACAAAAGATTCTTATGGAATTGCACACTTCTCCCTTAGGAGGGCACTCAGGATTTTTAAAAACTTACCACAGGGTTAAGAAGGAATTTTTTTGGGATGGCTTAAATCAGATATTCAAAATTTTGTGGCGGAATGTTTGGTTTGCCAGCAAAATAAAGTTGAAACAATTAAGACACCGGGTCTATTACAACCTTTATCCATTCCAAGCCAACGTTGGGAGGAGGTTTCAATGGATTTTATCACAGGTTTACCCAAGTCTGAGGGAATGAGTGTCATCATGGTGGTAGCTGACAGACTTACCAAGTATGCACACTTTTGTGAATTATCACATCCATTTAAATCTAGTACAGTCTCTACTGCATTTATGGAAACAGTTCAAAAGCTACATGGAAACCCAAAGATTATTGTAAGTGACAGAGATCCCATTTTCACTAGAAATTTTTGGACAGAATTATTTTCTTGTCTTGGTACTCAGTTAGCTCATAGCTCATCTTATCATCCTCAATCTGATGGGAAAACTGAGATAGTAAACAAATGTTTGGAAGGATATCTTCGTTGCTTTGTATATGATAAACATACACAATGGGTCAAATGGTTGCCTCTGGCTGAATGGTGGTATAACACTTCCTTCCATACAACAACAAAAATGACCCCATTTATGGCACTTTATGGGTATCAACCACCATCCATCACATCATATTTCAGAGAAAATTCTAAGGTTCGGGCAGTGGAACATCACATCGAACATCAACAACAAGTCCTCCAACTCTTAAAGGATAACCTCGTGTTGGCACAAAATAGAATGAAACAACAGGCAGATCAACATCACAGTGAAAGACGTTTTGACGTAGGTGATTGGGTATTCCTACGGCTGCAACCATATAAGCAAATGTCCCTAAAGAAAACTTCCTGTAGCTTCCTGTAGCTTTGCACCCAGTTTTCCATGTTTCATGTTTAAAGAAGGTTATAGGTGACAAGCTCCCAATTCAAACAATATTGCCAGAACTTGACGAGGAAGGAAAAATTATATTGGAACCGGAAGCAGCCACAGAAACAAGAACTCGAAAGCTACGAAATCGATCAATTTCAGAGTATCTTATCAAGTGGAAGAACTTATCCGTTGAAGATTCCACATGGGAGGATGAGAATTTTATGCAGAAGTATCCAGAACTACTCAAGTGTTGAGGACAACACTTTTTTTGAAGGAGAGGTGCATGTTGGGTCCCTATAATACTAGTGGATACCCCATTACTATTGTAGTTATACCCCTTATTTATATTGTTGTGCCCCTATTACCCCCATATTGTTATTTTTGTGCCCCATAGAATTCCTCTATTGTTTTGTGGCTTTATATTATTATTGTTAGGTCGGTTGGATTATATTGTGACTCCTTAGACTCCTATATATAGAAAGGAGGTTTTGTCATTTTTATCATCCAAGAATTGTTCATTTATGTAATATAAAGGAGGTTTCCCTCTCGAAGAGGCTGAATTCTAAGGCGTTGATCTATCTTTTCTATCTTTTCTTGAGCTGGTTTCATAACAGTGTTGTTTTAATGCAAGATGAAAGACCCATTGCTTTTGGAAGTTGTCCAATCAAGGGAAAGTTGTTACATAAAGCTATTTATGAGAAGGAAATTTTGGCAACACTACATGCACTTAAGAAATGGTGACCCTACCTAATTGGGAGACACTTCAAGGTAAAAACGGATCATGATAGCCTTAAATACTTTTTAGAACAAAGATTATTCTCTTAAGAGAAACAAAGTGGGTCACAAAGATGTTGGGTTATGACTTTGAAATCATCTACAAAAAAGGGAAGCAAAACATGGTGGCAAATGCACTCTCAAGAAAGGATGAGGATGTGGAAGCATTGTTGTGCGCCATTTCTATCATCCAACTAGATTGGATAAATGAAGCAAGGGAGGAATAGAATAATGATGAAGAAGTGTGGGCACTTATTCGAAAGTTACAACAAGATTCCAGTACATCTAAAACATTTAGCTGGCAAAATGATTCGTTATGGTAAAAATATCACTTATACCTCTCTTAGAATTCCTAACTCAAACAAAAGATTCTTATGGAATTGCACACTTCTCCCTTAGGAGGGCACTCAGGATTTTTAAAAACTTACCACGGGGTTAAGAAGGAATTTTTTTGGGATGGCCTTAAATTATATATTCAAAAGTTTGTGGCAGAATGTTAGGTTTGCCAACAAAATAAAGTTGAAACAATTAATACCCCGGGTCTATTACAGCCTTTATCCATTCCAAGGCAATGTTTGGAGGAGGTTTCAATGGATTTTATCGCAGGTTTACCCAAGTCTGAGGGAAAGAGTGTCATCATGGTGGTAGTTGACAGACTTACCAAGTATGCACACTTTTGTGCATTATCACATCCATTGAAAGCAAGTACAGTTTCCACTGCATTTATGGAAACAATTGAAAAGCTACATGGAAATCCAAAGATTATTGTAAGTGACAGAGATCCCATTTTCATTGGAAATTTTTGGACAAAATTATTTTCTTGTACTGGTACTTAGTTAGCTCATAGCTCTTCTTATCATCCTCAATCTGATGGGAAAACTGATATAGTAAACAAATGTTTGGAAGGATATATTTGTTTCCTTGTATCTAATAAATAGATAGAATGGGTCAAATGGTTGCCACCGGCTGAATGGTGGTATAACACTTCCTTTCATACAACAACAAAAATGACCCCATTTATGGCACTTTATGGATATCAGCCACCATCCATAACATCATATTTAAGAGAAAATTCTAAGGTTCAAGCAGTGGAACATCACATCGAACATCAGCAACAAGTCCTCCAACTCTTAAAGGATAACCTCGTGTTGGCACATAATAGAATGAAACAACACGCAGATCAACATTGCAGTGAAACAAGTTTTGATGTAGGTGATTGGGTATTCCTACGGTTACAACCATATAAACAAATGTCCCCAAGGAAGCTAAGAAGGATAATAAATTATCACCAAAGTATTATGGTCCGTACAAGGTGTTGCAAAAGATTGGTACCATGGCATACAAATTGGAGCTTCCTGCAGCTTCTCGAGTGCACCCAGGTTTCCATGTTTCATGTTTAAAGAAGGTTATAGGCGAAAATCTCCCAGTTCAAACAATATTGCCAGAACTTGACAAGGAAGGAAAAATTATATTGGAACAGGAAGCAGTCACAGAAACAAGGACTTGACAGCTACGAAATCGATCAATTTCAGAGTATCTCATGAAGTGGAAGAACTTATCTCTTGAAGATTCCAAATGGGAGGATGAGAATTTTATACAGAATCATCTAGAACTACTCAAGTGTTGAGGACAACAAATTTTTGAAGTAGAGGAGCATGTTAGGTCCCTATAATACTAGTGATTACCCCATTACTATTGTATTTGTATCCTTTATTAATATTGTTATTACTGTGCCCCATAGAATACCTCTATTGTTATTTTTCTTGCTTTATATTATTATTGTTAGGTCGGCTGGGTTATATTGTGACTCCTTAGACTCCTATATATATAAAGGAGTTTTTTTCATTTGAATCATCCAATAATTGTTCATTTGTGTAATGTAAAGGAGGTTGGCCCCTCAAAGAGGCTGAATTCTAAGGCGTTCAACTATCCTTTCTTTCTTTTTGTGAGCTGGTTTCATAACAAGTACAATGCAAGCACTTTAGTACTCGAAAGACTATATTGAAAAAGAAAAGAAGAAAGGAAGGAGGCATTCCCTTTCCATCATGTAAAAATAAAATTGAAGAAACATCAAGGATGTTGTTTAATAAAAGTGTGGGAAGATGTAACACCCCTATCACTATGCTTTTTAAACATTTGCTATTTTTAGACGTTGAACTATTGTTGGATTTAAGGGCAATGGAAGCCATGATAAGTCTTATATGATGATAGCACTAGATTTTAGAAGACTTCTTGCTAACTTACAAAAAATTTATTGGTGGTCTTGTCCACATGATGGACCTTCTCTAAAAATCTCCTAAAATTCGCTAGGAGACAAGTAAAAAAATTAAATTAACATAATGGGAGAGAAATATTATGTAAATCACTTATCTAGAGAAAAACATTAAGTTGGGTGGAATAAAGCATTGCATGAGAGAAAATCATGCTTTAAATAAAAAGAAACCTATTTTTTTTAGATAAACTAGTGACAAAAAAGGCCTAGGAAAAGGGTTGTGACACCTTAAAGCATGACACTGCTAAGAAATCTGCTTGGAAGAAAATTATCAAAGAAAGAACAACATAGGGTTGTCGATTCATGGGGGTAAGAAGTTGTTATATTAGTGGAAACTGGTAGAGGCATTTCATGGCCAGGAGGTACGTGATCAATTTCTGAGTGTTTTCCAAGAAACAATTGCATATTATAATTGTGGCTATATTCTTCTATTAATGGGGAACGATAACTAATAAATAAGGTATATGCATGGAAAAAATGGTTGTCGAATATATTGGTATGTTGTTCAGTTATGTATGCATAATGATCTATATACTCTCTAATATGCTATTGATGAATATATGTAAATCTTGTTATACATGCATGGATATTTGATTATGAAAAAATGACTAGATATTATTTTCTTAATATATTCAAGTATATGAACTCGTTAATAAACATCTTTCTATAGGAATTGAAAGAAATCAACAAGTATTAAAATTCTATTTGTGTCTTCCTATATATGTCACATATCTAAATTTGACAGTTTTTTTTCTTGTTTCTACTTATGATTTGGTGTAATTATAATAATTATAGGTTGTGTACTCAAGGTGGTTGAAAATAATGTATATTTTTTTCTTTTGAAACATGCATTCTTAATTTCTCTCCTCTTCACAATACGACTTCCCCTAGAATGTCAATTTTCTCCAAAACCCATAGTAAGGATGAAGAATGGATTAGGGAATATACATAATGCTACTTAAGTTGTATCTATGTGTTGCTAGGTCTTGGTCATTAGGAAACATACCACCTCTTGTACATATACCGTTTTTTCTATGCCTAAGCATTTAGGCAACGAAACTCTAGAAAATGATTATGTTCAAACTTTTATATTTACATATGCCTTTGGATATTTTATCCCTCACACTTCCATAGTGAGATATAGGTCCAACTAAATGGTTTAAAGGTGACTCCCTTGATTTGTTTGGTCGAACAAAAACTGCCACATATTGGTGGATCATGTGATGTCCATATGACTGGTGGTACGATGACGTTGGGAACAATGTAGATGGATTTATGAGATCCATTGGTGATGAATTTCTCTCAATGACCCTAACCCCATAGCTTTCTCCCCTTTCCTCATCCTCGAGTATGTTTTCCACTTTGGAGCTGTTTTAGACCAAGAGGCCACTACCATCAGCATTTACGATATTCTAACAACTGGACTCTCCAACAGGGTTTTGTGGTAGCCATACCTCCTTTACGGTTTTTTATTGACTCTTATGCAATGTTTTTGGTAAGGTTTTTAAATGCATTATTAAGGCCTTGACCTTGTCATTTGTAAGTGTCCAGCTCATTTCAATGTTCTTTTTGTATTGTATGTTTTTCTTTTCTTTCACCTATTTCTCATAATGGATTTGGGTACTACCACATAAGCTACAACACTAGAATTCAATCCAAGTTATGCTTGTCTCTGTCTAACCAATAGTTTCCATCAGGTGAATTCATAACTCAAATGTCCCTTTTTTCTTTCTCTTGGCTTCTTTTTGTTCTTAATTACCTAGTTATTTGATTATGTGTTTCTGTTTCTCCTGAGGGTTTGTGACTCTTGGCTACCTTATTTGGAATATAGGGTTTGTTTAAAGTGGGTTGTAGAGATGGTTTTTACATGAATGGTGAATCCAAGTAACTTAGCCCAAGGGTTTCTCATCTCTATTATAAAAGTAAATGTTATAATGTTCTCATCAGTTCGCTATGATTTATTTTCTGAAAAATAATTGCCTCATGTTTCAAACCCTTATGTAGTATTTTGTTAGGTTTTTTGTTTCTTCCGCATTTCTTTCTTTTGTGACCAGGAAATTAATTGTTTTAATTATGGAATCACATTGTTGTACCATGAATACTAATGATTGTTGCAATTCTATAGAAAACAAGACTAAGGTATTCTCATAGTCATAGGTATTTCTTGTTTCTTTTTTTTTTGCAAGGTTTCTCCAAGTATTCCACGTACTTAGTACCATGCTTACTTCCATGGTCGCAGGTATAATGAATTTAGATCTACTGAGTCCTTTTTGATCCTTTTATTTGGACACAAGAGTAGGGAAGTGATAACCCTCTAGGGTTATAATGTTAATGTGGAAAGATGTTTTCTCTGTATATGGAATTATTTAGGTTGAGATCCTATTTTTTCGTAGGAAAGTGACAATTAACTTGGTGTAGCTTTGAAAATTCCCTTGCCATATATAGTTACTTGATTTTAAATATGTATAAACCACTTCTCCACTATTCGTTTTCTAGTTCTGATATAAAGTGCAATTTAACTTTGTGATTTTATTTTGTGTATTTACTATGGTATAGCTCACACCCCTTCCATTTTATTTGATCGAGATGGTACATAGATATGGCCTACCAAAAATTCTTAAAAGGATGAGTTAAAATATGGTAATAGCTCATCACTTGTTACCTTTAGACATACCAACCCTCCTACTCCTTGTTCCCTCCATGTTCTACCTGACCTCACTATGTGTGAATGCTAATTGTACACAAGAATGACTTCTTTCATGTAAGGTCTCTGCGACATATACCCATATCTTTTCTAATGGTTACTACAAATGCTTATTAATAAGTATTTTAATTCCTTCAAGCTTTTCCCTAAGACTATTAATGACCTAGTGACTGGGTGTTGACATGAATCCTATGGTTGGATTAATTCCTATAGCACCTTAGCATCAACCAAATTTTCTTTTTGGATTGCTTCCTAAATCATTTTTTTTATACCAATGTTATCACTTAGACAAACTTGCTAATGATAAGAAATGAATTCCATTTTAAAGAATATTATTCGTATTAAAAAAATATGAACAATCAAACTTTATTCAAAAATATCATAAATTATGCAAACTACCCCTAATTTATTTATCCTACTCGTACATGTACTTTACCCGATATTTCTAGCTGAAACATCATACTAGTTAGATGATCAAAATATCTCTACTCAGACAGATTTCCTTTCTACATTCTAATACACACTTATACAAAATAAAATCAATCACTTATATAAGAATATATAATCTGTCTCTCTACTTATACAAAATAAATTGAGAATTGAAATAAAAATTGCAATTTGACTTAAGAAATCATATTTCTAACCATAATTCTAGATGGAAATGTACTCGGGGTCAAAACATGTTCCTCTCAACCATGAACTAAATCCACTAGTTCCCCACTGAGCTAATGTATGCTTCCTAATGAAATCAACAACCTCATTGATTCCATTGGTGGTTTCCTTTATAGGTTTCCTTCCAAGTAGATTTTAGCAATGACTGCTATTGGGTCTGCTAACCCTTTTTCTTAGGGTTTTTTTCCAAGAAAGGTGACTTTCTTTTTTCTTTAAAACCTACCTTTCTCTCTCATGGTGATTTATTCCACCCATACTTAGTGTCTTTCTCCAACTAAGAAATTTAATATATATTTTTCTCCCATAATATTAAATCATTGCTACTTTCTCCTAGGGATTTTTAGGAGAGGTTTAATGGAAAGTTTATCTTAATTTCACCCACCAATAATGGTTTCTGGTCTAGGAGATTCTTAGTTAGGTTAGTTTTTCTTTCTAGCTGGTGTGTTTGTTAGTTTAGATACTGTGCTTAGCCTAGAAAGTGTGTTTTCGTCATGGAAAATTTTAGGGGCTAATGTTCGCCCAGTGGGCTAATTTTCCAGGATTTTTCCACAAAAAAGATTCGCCAATTTCCAATTTTATAAAAGACGATTCGCCCAAATTTTAGAATATAAAATTATTTTACCTTAAAAATCGCCAACATTATAGAGAGACTATATATAAAATAATTATAAATTTGATTAATTTTATAAATATATCAATAAACATTTATAATTTGCATATTAGGGATTAGTGAGATTCGCCAATGTTTTAAACTTCAAGAAAATTTTCTATCCTTAAAATTTTCCTTGGTTTTCGTCATTATTCAGGCTTATCTTTGTTTTACTCTTGATGATGCAGATGTCGATCTCTCTCCAAACATACATTGGTTTCGTTGATGGTGCTTGTCGTAGTACATGGAATATCTCTTCCGAAGCTTGGGTTATCTATTCACCCTCTGACAAGTTAGTTTCTATGCATGGGGTAAGCCTCGGTCAAACAACAAACAACATTGCCGAATACAGTGCAGTGATTGAGTTATTGTCTGAATATATTTCATTTGGGATTCAGAGTTTGATAGTGAGGTTAGATTCTGAACTTGTTGTATTACAACTTAATAGAGTATATGCCATTAGAAATCCAGTGTTATTAAGGTTATTTTTGAGAGTGCGTCTCTTGGAACGTGAGTTTGATTACATTGAATATCAACATATTCCAAGGTCTTTAAATACATTAGCAGATGCAATTGCTTCTCGAATGTTAAATAGACATTTGCAATAATCATACATGTAAATTTAAAACCATTCCATAACATGATTTACAAGATAAGCCAGTAATAATGATATATATATATATATCTATATCTATATCTATATCTATATCTATATCTATATCTATATATATATATATAGATATATATATATATATAAAAGAGTGTGTCAAAAATACATCGTCTTCGATCATAGGTTGAAAAACACCTTATGATCGGCAAAATGATAAGTACAAAAAACCAAAATGTCATATGTGTCTACAGAAACGACCATCCAATCACTGGTGATGATCTCTATATGACACCACTGCACGGGCCACCCTACACAAGAACCTCCTAAAAGGTCCTGGGACCCCGACTACATAGCGCTGAAGCCTGATAGGAATATCATCTATGGTAGTCTCTGGTATATCTACTGTAAGACGCTCTAGGTCACTTTCCAACTCAGCTAAAGTCTCTGTGGCCTTATCCTGTTGAGCCAGTGCCGCTGCAACTGGTAGTCTCCTCTCGTAAGGCCGGAGATTGGCTGGACGTCATGGGCCTACATCTGCATTTTGAAAATTGTTACTATCAGTTTTGAGACGATATAAAAACAAACAAAAAAATAGATAGTTTAAAAAACTTGTGGAAAATGAAGTTACCTGTATCATCCCATTGTTCTCCCGGTGGAAGAACCATATCTGGATCTCCACGAAAATCAACTCCGGCATAAGGAAAATCCTGTATAGAAAAGACCTGGTCTTCTAACCAGTGAAAGTACTCTGGAGTAAATCGGACAACCTCCGTTCCCTCATCAGGATGACGGGCCATAACCGCAACCCATCGCATCAATTTGGGCTCTCAAGGAAGCCCAACGCCAACAGTGAGCTGCTATGGGATCAGCATCGGAACCCTCTCTAAGCCAAAACTCATAACTAAAGGCCCATAACCAAAAGTCTTTAGCTGTCTGTTTTTGGCTCTAGTCAGTTGGCCTTTTATATTAGCCAACACAGCATCACACCAGTTGAAAATGGTACCTTGATAGCAATCAATCGCCATCCGCATCTGGGATCCAGTGGCAATGTGTAAAGCGGCAGCCCTGCAAAGTCTAGTAACTATAAAGGAAATCACCATAAGTTCAGGACGGGATATAGTTTTGATCTCTATCCCCTTCTCCTGAGTCTGAGTGTTACACCACTCTAGTTGGAGACTAGCGATGGACTGGCCACCCGGCCTAGTCCCGAACAGAGTCAAGTGTTCGCCTCTCTTGGGCAAACCAGTGAGAAAGTAGATATTTGCAGGCTCCATCTCGAGCTGGTGCCCTCCAATATAAAAACATTGGTCTTGAAGGTTCCATCTTTCTACCATCCACTCTAGAAATCTCACTTGGGCCCTCATGCCAGGTATGGCCCAATATTTATAAAGGTTGCATACCTTCAAAGCATCAATTGAAAGTTGATGATTAATGGCAGCCAAATAACCATCTTTGTGCTCTCTCTTGTGCCAATCAAGCATGGTAAACAATCTACATGCCAAAAAACATCCATTAGATTCCATAAAATCAAAAGTTTTTGGTCCATTTTGGAGAATTTGGGGTTTAAAAACTTGTTGCGTGGAGTACGCACCCCACCTTTAGGAACAGAGTATGGGTACGCAGGTTCCCTTAAGGCAAGGTATGTACGCGGGTCCCTAGTGTGGCACCTGCATACCCCGAGATGTGGTCTTTGAAACCCCAAAGCCTCCAAAAAATAAAATCTAGGGCCTAAAAAATAATTCTAAACGGATGAAATTGAAGAGGAGGATGTTGAAAATTACCTGGAAGAGACGGCGTTCGGTTTCGACGGTCAGATTCTCCGCAATGTCCACGGGAAGTTTCTTGCCAAAAGCCCTTTTTCTCTCCTCACCAGTAAAATGGTAAAAATTAATTGGTAAAAGCCCTTTTTATAGGTTTTTTGGGTAAATAAACAGTAAATTTGTTTATTTTTCACCATGAAAAGGTATTTTTCAAAATATTTTTATCTATCTTCAGCATGTATGAGTAATGTGTTGGCTTTTGTGCAGGATAAAGGATTTTTAGGGAAAATTGTCATTTTTTACAAACAAAAACATCAGAGTCATCTTTAAGCCCTTTCCTAACTCCTAAAACATGAACCGAGCGTTTCTTTTACAGTCGTTAAAATAGAATTAAAATACGGTCCTCTTACAGCCCTTTTCTGACCGTAAAAACATGAAAATATTGCCGGATTTTTGTCGTTTCAAATTCGATATTGGAAATAAAACGACGTGTCTTTGATCGCTTTTTACTTTTCAGATCAGAGACACTAATCATGAAAGTACTCCTTGGTCGTAAAGATCAAGCGGTTCTCTCAAGTATTATTTTATACTCTTTCGGGCTTGGGAGACACAAATCTACGAAAAAGGTCAACCCTGGAGTCTTCTTAAGTTTTTCAGACTGTCTAAAATTGAAAAACGTCGAGTTTCTCCTATACTGGACTCGTTAAAATTTCACAGTAAAGGACCTGTTCGATTATAAACAGGAACGGACCACTCCTTCTTAGGGTTCGAATCTAAACTAAGTTGGACTCATCCGAAAGATGAGCTTATAATCAAGCAAATGTTATCCTCCTCAAGCTTGTAAAAAAATAAAGAGGTACTTGCCAGAAATGGGGGGGGAAAGAGAGAAAAATGAGCCTATTTGTTATCCTCAGAAAAAACCTTATCACCACTCTTGAACACGACACTTTTCATTCACCTGGGTTGGGAAATCCTTTGCCTAACAGTTGATCAAACCACATTGAAAGTCTTCAGCCAGTTTCCGGGTATTAACTTTGGGTCAATTGTCACCAAGCCATCTGTTGTGTCGTTATGTGTTCAAGAGGTCACTGCAAATAAAACATTCATCTGCAAAATATCTGTCATCCATCTTGACCATCCCTGAGTCAGTCCTTACAACCACATTTCTTCAACTTGATCTATGATTTCGTGTTGTGGGCTTGCCTGCAATCGATCGCTTTCTATCGACATCAGCACATTATCTAGAAAGATGATCTAGAAATCGTCAGTACCTTGAAATCTGCATGCATCAATTGAAGGTTTCTCGCCTTTGACAACAGTTTACATCATTGACTTTCGATCGAAGGATTCCGTGACATGTTCGACATCAACACATTCATTCACATCTCATGGATTGTACTGGGTACTTTGAGAACCATTGACATCACTGGTGGTCTCTCTCACACTTGTTAACAGTTTACATCATTGACTGGTAATCAAGTGGTTTCTACCATGTTCGACATCAACTCATTTATTCGCATGGATAGAATCGTACTATTTCGGGAAGTAGAAATTAAAACCCTAGATCTAGTTTCCGCCATCCAGGCTGCAAGGAGTTTTGTATTCATTATATAGTAGACTAATTATAAACAGATGGCTGCGTCCATACTCTGTCTACAGATGTCTAATTATGATGTATTGCAAAATCATTCCTATATCAGAGCAGTAGTTAGTTTGTTAGTTAAAGTTTTTGATCTGAGTATGGGAATGCCTACCTCAGCGATGATATGATCTCATATATGTATTTTGTGTTGAATATTTGCAGGTTCCGACTGGGCTCTCCACAAGATAATCCTTGAAATGATAAAGTGCTTCACCCTTCCTAAATGATATGAAACCCTAATCTACTACAGGCCTCGCACTTTAGGGGGCAATCTGTTACACTAAAATTTGTCACCATGACTATTTGCAGTCAGTATGGCTCCATCAATAACCATACTATCCTCCTTGGCAAGTCTTATACCTCTGCTCCTCATGTCAAACTCCAAGAAATAGAGAAAGTCTTTAAAAAGTCAATATAACTCTGGTTACACAGTTTCTCTTACCCTTACCTACGTGTACGCACCTCAAGTACATAATACCTGCGTACTTGTATGCTCTCTCTGTAAAGGGGTAGGTGCGTACTCCTGTAAAGGTCAAAAGGCGCAAGTTTTACTTCAAAAAACTTACTTGTGGTCGATTCTAGAGCATTCTAGAAGATGGTTTGACGTGGATTGAGCGCCTCCAGATGGTTCATGCATCCCAATGAAAGAGGAACTTATCCCATGAAGAGGGGAGCTATCCCATTGAAAGAGGGGCTTATCCCATTGATGGTGGACCTGATTAACTTCCTCCAAAGCACTATAAATACAGGCATTGGGCCAAAGGGAGGGGAGGTTGAAAGTTGAACATTCCTAAGGGTAGATGCTGCTGAAATTAGGACTCCCTTATAGAGCTTGAGAGGAGAGATTCCAATCCTTTCTTAGCTTCATTTGGAAGTGGGTAAGCTGATAAAAGTAAAGGAGAACTCTTGTTGGACCCTGGGAGGGACCTGCACAACACCAAGGCACTGGTTGTAATGGTTTCTTTTGTTTCCAATTAATACAATTAAGTTCATTTTTCTCAACAAGTTGTTATATATAATTTGTTTCATAAACTCCTTGGTATTTATGATGAATATGTTTTATTATATGAGTTATTCAGGTGCTATGTAATCGTTTGCTTGTTAGTGAATGCAGGCTTCAAGGAAAAGGAGCTCATCTGGATCGAAGAGGCTTGGCTGCTACAAACAAGCGTTGGACTAAAGGTAAACCTTAGACACCTAGTTGCTTTTATTTTAAATGCATATTTAGGGAAAGATAGAGCTTGATTGTTTTGTTTGTCACTAGAAAAGCCTTGCTTTCTAGGGAGGTTGGTTTTGTCCGCAAAATTGACTCTTTCCGCATGACAAGTAGATTGACACCTGGATCATAGAGTACCGGCATCTAGTGAATCACCACCTGTCATCGAGTGCATCAAGACTTGTATCGACTATCAGCTCTCGACACAGACCCTCTTTGTGTCTATGATTGGCTAAGTGAGTTGGCTATGTCATCCATGTGGGGCTATGTAGGCAGCTATGTGGGGTGGCCTTTTCCCTATGGTATGTCTGTCAGCTATGTTAGGTGCTTTCTTCTGTCAGCTATGTGAGGCTATTTCTTAATGTTGTATGAACCTCAACCAGTGAATAATCATATCTAACGCTTCTTGATTCCTTGCTTCCATACCATCTAGGTAAGAACATTTTTCGATGGCGTTCGGTAGCGGTAGAGATGCAGGTCGAAGGCTCAAGTTTCGTAGAGTTCCAGTTCGGGGGTAGAGGTCTCGCTGCTTCCTCTTTAATGCTACAGGGCTTCTAGCTCTTCTCTCTCTCTTGCTGGTATAGTTGGATGGTAAACGCCACCTGAATTTGAATTATTTTTTGTGGGGGTCTTCGATTTACCATCTCTTGCCCCACCGTTTGAACTCTCTATCATCTCAATACACCACTTTCTTACTCTTTCATTTACGACCAGGTTTGCATTAGTTCATTTCTCAGCTACTCGTATTTTATCAATTCTGAAATAACGTAATTACATATATAATGAAATCTTTCTTTGTACATAATATTATTCAATCATGTTTCGAACCACACACATTTTTCTCTCCTTTCTACTCCCTGTCTATCTTCTTCCCACCCTATTGGGATTATTCTTGCCCAGACCAGATAAAACTGGATACTAATGTCTACCCTACCTACCTTGTCCCACTTTTTTGCCTCCAATCACATGCGGGGTACCGCCCCCTCCCTACATGTATGTCACAACTACGAATGGCATAGGCCAAAGAGAAGAGGAACCCGAAATCGGATACCGTAACTCAGATAGGGACCCCTCCCCCTCTCCACCCCTCCACTCCGAATCGGAAACCGGAAGCCCAGAACCAGACCGATCGACAAAGCCGGACCCACCGACAAACCGGATCGACCAGACCCCCCGCGCCTGCACCGGACCCGAGACCCTACAATGACCACAACGAAAAGAACAATGAAAAGGAGAACAACAATAGGCCAGATGGACAGGGGATAACCACCGCACCCGGGCAAGCAGGGCTGAGAGAATAGAAATGCAAAACGACCAGAGAACAAAAGGGAGAGAGGAGTAGAGCATCGATAAGAGGCAAGCGGGAGCCATCTGGAGAAGGAATGAGGAAGAAAGAGGTGAAGTCGAGGAGGCTGCAGGCCCCTCCAAATGATGCTAGCGAGAGAGAGCTGTTAGCGAGCGAAGTGGCCAAGGTCCCGGAGGGACTTGCGCTTCCTAGTGCAAGGACCCAACAGGGGGCTCGACTGATAAGGAGAGGATGTAGAGCACACTTGACCAACAGGTTGCCATCATGCCCCTGGCAGGGTGAGGTACGAACACTCGACTATTAAGGCCTCCATCACCCTTTTTTTTACTTATTTGAGAGGGGCCACCCAAAAAGTAAAATGAATTTATTGCTTGCTTGACGTTAGGAAAGCAAGGTCCTGGAGGGGCTTGCACTTCCTAGTGCAAGGAATGATGCCCAGAGCGAGTGAAGAGAAGGTAGACGAATCACCCCCAAGTAGGACATTAATTCATTATGTTTTCATCCCACTTGCTTCTACCAAGTTACGTAGCTTGATCCTCCCTCGGGTCGGTGGGGAGTTCGCGTCCAAGTCAAATCCAAAACATGAAAGATTCATTATGTATGGACTAAGCTTACCTCATTGATTCCTTATGCCTGATCTAACAACATTATGCAGTTCATCATGTACGCTAATAAAGAGAGTTTTCTCATGTATGGACTAGCATATGATTTCCTATTTTCACCACTAGACGAGATATAACCACTAGACGAGAGCTATTCTCAGATATGATATGATTAGATTATATAGTCAGATATGAGGAGCAGGGTTGGTTTATTCATCGAAGCCTCAGATCAAGTATGATGACTAGTGTGAGAAAACCCTAATATCCAGTATGATCACTACAAAGAATCTATTCACTCTTTTGAGCCATGAGCAGTCAAAGGGTATGACATATATAACAATGTAAGTAAGTAGCTTATTTCGCGATGCAAGGTCGATGATTTGATGTTATGAATCCCACGCTGAACTATGAAATCCAGAACTACTATATGAAATATGGAACTACCAAAAAGAGATTATTTTCTTATAGCTTGTACAGGGTTTAGAGTTTGATGGACTATGAAACGATGGGCTGCCTATGAAAGACTTATAGACTTCCTATTAAACCAAGAAGCTATTGGTTCTATTTCTTGGATACGCAGTATATGAAATACTATGGCTATTAGTTCTATTTCTTGTATGGATGGTCTATGAAACTTACTATGAGAGACTGCCTGCCAGAGACCCATTGATGTTACTACTTGTATTTGCCCAATGAATGAATGACCATTGACCATAGAATAGATTTTCTTCCTGAATGACTTATTTGGTGTGCGGGCCTACCTCAGGAAAGCGCTTCATTGTTGTATGGGTATTTGTTAGCATTATTACGTATATAATAGTGTAATTGGGGAAATACCGGATATCCAGAACAATACCTGCTGGCGTCGGGGTTAGGCAAGAACATACCTAGATGGGAACATCCCGAATCCAGACCTTTTGGGAAGATCGGCTTCTTCCTTTTCTTGGACAAACAAGTGGAGATGCCTCGCAGAGCCTTCGGATAACATCTCTGATCCTTAATACTGTTAATAGAGGTATAGATATTATTTACTACAGTTTTTTCTCTATTTCTCCCTTTTGATTTCATTGGCAAGTGGGCACGTCCCGCAGGGCACCCTCAGAGAGCACCTTATTATAGGCAAGCGGGGACAACACCTATGGTGCCGGCTATGCTTCTTTGTCAATAGGTGGGGAAGGCGAGGTGATACCGTTAACAAGCTATCGAGGGATATAGGTGTGGGAAGGTAGAGAAAGAGGTAGTAAGGCTCGCGTTCCATGCACGATCTCTGTGGCTGGCTTTTGTCCTGCCATACTGAAGTGTTATAATAGTTGCTTCACCACTGCTCCGTTCCCCCTCTCCATCATTCACGGAGAAACTCTCAATCTTCCGCTGGCGAAATCAAACTAACGTGGTAAGTTCACTAATGCAGTGAATGGCAGTGCGACGACTCATCAATATTCCCGAAGGGCCATATGATATCTACTCATTTTCTCTCTCTAAGGGCAGGGCAAGCAGTAAAGGCGGGACACTAACAATGCAGTAAAGATGGTATGCACCTCCATTCTATGATTGATCCATGAATAAGGGCTCACCTTCTGACTTGAAACGAGGTGTTTCACGAACGTAAAGTTAGGGTTCTCTCCTTTCTTGGAAGCATCTCGGATCGAGACGCGAAGTCCATCTCCCGAATTTTGATATCTTCGAAAAGATCTCTACCTCATGGCGAAAGCAAAGTGAGGTGTATTTGGTTAGGTAGGGACTCCAACCTATCGAAAGCTCCCAGGCTTCCTTCCCAAACTTCAGATGCTTTACACCACGAGCGTTGTAACCACGGCGGGCTCAATACCGCGGCGCTCTCCCTCCCTCTGCATGAGAGAGGAAAATTGATTTCAACATTGAAGGTCCAGAGGGTCTTGTGCTTCTGAGTGCAAGGACCTAACAGGGGGCTCGACTAATAAGGACCTTCAGGTGCTCGACCAAAAGGGAGAGGAGAGGAAATTCTTCTTCAAATATTGGTCTCTTATGGATAAAATTGGTTCTTCGAGTCATTATTTATATATGTAAAACACTATATTAAAAAGGTGTTCTAAGAAGGTTTAACGCCGGATCAGACTGGAACTAAACGAATAAATCAAGGTCCAGAGGGTCTTGCGCTTCCGAGTGCAAGGGCCTACCTATTTAAATCAAGGGCTTGCTCGCTGATACGGCTAGCTGGGCTGGCTGGGATCGCTGGGATCAATGGGTAAGCCGGATGGGATTGGTTGCTGGATGGGAGGGGCAGCTGGAAGAGCTTGCTTGGTTAGACTTACTTGGGATTTATGGGGATTATAGGTATTGTTGGCTTGGGATGGTTGGCCTTTCTTAGTGAGCGACTGGTAAATGAACTAGTCAAACCCTGGCCTTGCAAGTAGTGATAACCTGGCCTTATATCTTCTTTGGCTCTTTCAAAGGTCCCGAGACGCCACCTTTTCTTCCTTGCCCTCAGAAGCGCAAGACCTACGGACCTGAATTTCCCATGCATGCGTGACTTAGGTTTCTTAGGGGATTTGACCACTACTTAATAGGCTACCCTTGAACTAGAAAATTATTACTTTTAAGGCTACCTTCATCATAGGGGGGTGAATTAGCTACTCTTCAATACGCCACCTTTCAGTGGGGAACTTCCCATCCTTCCTTACTGTATAGTTAACCGTCACAGTTGGGATATTGTGATCAGTAACTAACCCTATTATTAATGTTCACGCTCTCCTTCGTAAGGCCATTCCCTCTAGCGAGTTGCTAGATAACTCCCCCACCAGCCCAATAGCAGTCATTAGGAGGGAGGGTCTCTTCTTCGCTTCTTTGTCACGGTTATTTATTTATCGATAGCTTGTTCGTGTGCCACCAGTTTGGATTAGACCATTGAATCTTGGACAATGAGTTAGGGAGAAGCAGTAGTGGGTTAGATAGCTTGGATGGTTTAGTGAATCACTTCAGGTAGGCAGGTAAGGTTGGGGAAAGCCAGGAGGAAAGACTCTAGATGATGGAATGAATGTAGATGCTGGAATGTCTCACTAATGAAATATGCCCATTCATCCAGACAGCCAGACATTACCCATTCAACCAGACAGCCCATTGCTAGAAAGCCAGCCATTGAAGTTCCTGTCAGTAAGTTAGCCATTCAGTGGGCTTCGCTACGATGCCCATTCCAGCCAGCCATTGCCAGAAAGCCAGATAGATAGTCAGACAGCCATTGCCCATTCAGACAGACAGACGTTACCTATTGCCAGAAAGCCAGTCATAAAGCTAGCCAGACAGAAAGCCATACAGATAGACAGTTACTACCTAACCTAGCCAGTAGCCAACCACTAGGTGACAAAGCCAGCCAAGTCCCCCCTACTAGATGAGTCAAAGGAGCAAGCCATAACTCTTTGGATTTGACTTTACGAATGCCATTTCACGCCCCCAAATAGCTACGACTTTACGACGACGAATGAGGATCACTATATAAAATAGAATAGGGTAGGTCCGCCTATAACGGAAAAACGAAGTAAGTGTACACCATCCCTCGAGTCTAAAATAGTGCATTTCTACTTTGCCTTTACTTCTTTTTCGGCTTTTCATGGCTCTTGGAAAGTGTTTTAGGGCACATGAAAAGGGGCCTCTTCCCTATCTAGTTCATCATCTCATCAGCACCGTCACTATTGTTTATAGAAAAGCCTATAACGAATAAGTCTACCCACCCCTACGCCGCCTTAAGTGATGAGTGGGATAAAGTCAGTAGTGGTTTAACAGTGTTATATGGGGAAGTGTCGTATTTGGGTCCTTATGAACCACTCGATCCCTAGCCTAGGTACCACTAGTTACCGAAATAAGTAAGATAGAACATGAAATAAACACAACACACAATATTTTGGGTGGAATCTAGGATATACCTAATATATATCCGAAGATTGGTAAGGTTAACAGAACCCAACGCAACACAACTTCCTACCATCAACTATGCTTTTCTAGGCGGGAAGTTTGGTATAGAAGTAGTTCATTATCACTAGCTAGTCTTCGTAATGCATGCCAATGAACCAACCTTGCCCAACTATAGCAAGTTTTCTTCCTCCTGAACCCACTATTCACTGTGTGGAATCCTATTTCCCACTATCAAGAATTTCCTCACCAACTATGGAACAGGAAGAACACCCTTCTTTTAATAGAGATCACTTTATTCGTGTGTCGGAGAGGGTGGGTTATGCAATAGAAAAAGAAGGAATAGCTAGTCCACTTAATCTAGGCATATTTTCGTTTCATTTGTTTCCCGGAAGTTGCCATTTGAGGATATCTCGGAAATTGATGTTGGCCAAGTTCATCAGTCTCCGAATACCAAGCACTAGCACCAGTTTGTCTCTCTACATACTCTATAGCAGCATATGTAATCTAATTCAACCGTCAAAAAGGTAGTGCACAACACCATTCAATTTGCCTGTAAAAGTTGTTATCTAGGTTCATCTCTGTGTTGATAGGTAGGCTTTGGAATCCTCTATTTTCATTTAAGCCAAGTTTCTGGTCTACGCCCAGGTTTACTCTTAAACCTCCTTTGCCTAGTCCTCCAGTCATCGTTCTGACACCAGCGATACCTCAACATCCAAGAAAAATCCTTTCCTGGATACCTATGCTCGGACATCGAGCCCCCCCCAAATGAAATTTGAATCTGCCCAACAACTTATCAGAGCGACCTATGGTTATTTCATAAAAAAGGTGGAGAATAACCTGTATTGGCCCTCTGGTTTATCCCAGCATGTTGTCCCATATGTCTTTCCTTTCCCAGAATTAATGTTCCCTCTGTGCGCATAAATTGAACCCTGCTAGAAGCTCTGGAACGTCTTTTGATGGATCAAAGGTCATCTTCCCCCAGTAACCTCGAATTCTATCGCTGCCAGGTTAGGAACAAAGTTCAGGTCCACTACCTTGTGCCTTTACAAAAAGGATGAATAAACGATATATCACTTGCTAATAAAGTGTCCTTATGCACTTCAAATCTAGAAAAAAGCAGAACAAGTTGTTATCTTATTTGAGGAAGAAGGAATAGTTCGATCTATGATAAGAGATCTCATTCTTGGATAATGTAATAGCCAGACTAAGTCCCAAAGTCTTTCCAGCCAACTTCAATTGTGAGGCATCCTTTTCTTAATAGACTGATCCGGGTGGGTTGGAGAGGCATCTGCCTATAGATAGACTGAAAGAAGAAAGACATATTTCCAGTGGGGAGGGCCAATATTCTCTTTTGATGTGAAATTAGTCAGTTTGAGGTTTGATCTCTATAATGTTACAATAGGTTGCGCCCAAACCATTCTTGGCTTTACAACTGCAGTGCCTATGGTTGTTGATGAGCTTTCTTCCATTTATATGGTAATGCAGTGATTACAGAATTCCATTGCACTAATGTTGATCATAAGAAAGAAAGAGAATCGCTTTGATAGAGACTCCCAGGTGCGTATATGGTCAACAGCCTACAGGAATAGCCGGATGTTCTATTTCGAAATCCAGAAATGAAAATGACTGGTGGTACCTGTAGAGTTACTAAATGTATCGCCTTTGGATTATTCTTTTTGTCTGAAAGTCTTCTTCGGGAGTATTCATTAATATGCTCCTAGTGGTTCACGGATAAAAACAACCGACTACATCAGAAGAAAAGGCAGAAGTCTGGGGCACCTGATCCCGTTGAAGTTTACGAATAGAGTTCGGTCGAACGCAACCCAACGAGTTCTTATTCTTCAATAGCAATCTGGGTCGAGGTCCATGCCTTCTCCTTGACAGATGGAGCCTAGCTTTCTGACTGGGCAAGCAGCTCCTACCTCGTCAGACGAATTCGCTCCTAGAGGAGAGCTAAAGTGATTTATTGAGTCAACCGCTTTATAGCCCTGCCTTTCTTTATTCAGATTCCGCTTGAAACTAGTCCCGTCTTCGCTGCTTTTCTAAGAAGTTCTGTTCCTATCAATAGAAATCTCTCTTTCTTCTAGTCGAGCGTCTTAAAAGCGACTGACTTCCATTTATATATGTAATTGTTGAGATCGTTGAGATCAGGCCTACGAGAGGTATTGTATTCAACAAGCACCACTCAACTACGTAAACTAAGCCCTCCATAGAAGTTCAAAGAAGTCAAGCTACATACTACTGGAAAGAGATGGCTAGATATAATAGATTCTAATTCATCCTAGCTTGATATAACCTTTAGGAAGGAGATTGCTAGTCCTATAGAGGAGAGACCGGAAATCCAGAACTAAGGCTGAAAAGCAGATAAGCATATAGAGGAGAATAGGTAGCTGCTCTTGAGCCACAATAGAAGGCTAAAAGAAGGAGTCTGAGACTGATAACTTTTCTTCCTCATTAGACTCAAGAAATTATGAGATAAACGGCTTCTATTCCCATCTTTCTTTAAGCCGAAGACATCCTCAAATGAACCTATAATTGGAGAGGGCTAGCTTAACCTCTAGAAAGTCTCGTTGAAAGGCTTTAGAGAGAGCCCTGGAGGGAAGATTAAAGAAGAGAGCTACAATTCAATCTATTCTAACCTGTCCTCCTTATCTTCTATAGCTCTCACTTGAGAGATCCTATTTGATATGATTCATCCTAGCGTGCTATAACCCTAAAGTTAACAACAAGGTCTGGAGGGTCTTGCGCTTCCAAGTGCAAGGTTTTTATCCTAGGCTTGAAGAATTCAATGACAGGGCTTCACTGGAAAAGATCCCAGAATTGGTAGATTCGGAATCAGCGTACAATAACTCATACTGGCTTTACCTTAGCTTCACTCGTAGTTATGATGACTAGTAAACTACTCTTAACTTGAAACTGTTCCGCAATCTCATTATTGTTTGGGTCCACCCCTTGAGGCATACCCCGTATGTCAACCATAACCCTCATATTTTCCTAAAAGACGAACTAGCACATTAGGATCTAGTGTTTGAGAGAGCAGGAAATAGAGAGTCAACCCGGGTAACAGGGGCAAGTCAAGGTATTAGGCTTAGCCTTTCTTCGGATCAATCAATCCACCTAAAAAGGATATTCCTATTGGTTAGGAAGTCGAATAACTAAATAGCTCACCTCTCCTTTCCCCGCGTCTGTCGGGATACCCTTTTGGATGCTTTTTTGGAGAGAGAAAAGGAGACGAAGAAGTGGAATAAATAGAGTCAACCGTGGAAGGGTGTAGAGAGGAAGAGAAATCCATAGGATCCACAGGCAAGCATGTTCTCCGTAACCCGAGACTCTTTCCTTTATTGTGATATTACAGTGATATGAGTTTTCCAACTAACTGGACGATGAGTGGTCATCTGTTCCCAGCCCTCATAAAGACCTAGGTTGCTGTTCATCAGAGGTATGGTTGAGAAGGTCTACTGAAAGAACACACACCCGTAAAAATGGACCAGATGGAGAGCTGCTCATAGGGTCGTTCTGTTGAATATACTAAGGCTTTTCCGGTACGGGTTGATCCTTGTACGACAGGCTTCGGACTTCACGTTCTGTAAGGCCGGGATAGATAGGCCCTCCCATCTCATTCCATTTCCTAAGATTCATCAATGATTTATGAATCGTGGTTCGGAGTCTCTTAGCGATATTTCTTACTTCCATGAGGGCCTATGACTACCAACCTGTTGTACCCGGAAAAACAGTATTTGACTAGCCTGTTTTAAGCATCGAAAATTTTGTATTCTTATTGAGCTTTTAAAGAACTGCTTTTTACTCTCTTAAAGAAAGGTGGCTGACAAGTGATCAATAGGCTCTTATAGCAGACATTGACCGAACCCACATAGGGCCCCTTTGGGCGCTGCTTTTTCGATTCCAATCTTTCACAAAGACATCCAATTTCTTCTCTATACACAATTCTTGATATATGAAGGAGGGAAGGCCAAAAGGAAGGCTCAATCCTCGCTGTTCGAACCGGGAGTCAATACTATCTTGCTCCAGTTGGATGTTAGTTTACTATATGAATTCTTCTTAGGGGAGATGAAAGGAGAGGTTCACTTGGCATCATTCACGGGTCATAATTTTCATGCACGATTAGAAGCAAGTAGTCCGAATCTTCAATTCATTCATTCTCCAACATATCATTTTGTGCCGCTCATACAAACTCTGTTTACCTACCCGGTCTAGCTTCCATCCCTATCAGTCTCGAGGTCGGAACCTCAACAATCGATTTCTCTCTCCTTCAATTTATGCCAGCGAAGGTTCCAAAAAAGGGATAAGATTCTTAGAGCTAAGGGACCATGACCATAAAGTGAAAATCACGTGGTAACCAAATCGAATGAAAAGTACAACTTATCTCGATTAGCTGATTGAAAGCTAGCGCATCATGTTCTCAAGTCGCCAGGTGTTTATTCTCCCAACTCTGCCCAACAAATTCGATATATCTATCTTGTTACTAGTTGGATCCGAGCTGACACAAGGAATTGGTCGACGAAGCCAACAAGCAAGGGACTAAGCGCTAGTTGAGCTAGGAGTTTCTAGCGCTAAGTCCTTTTCTTCGGGAAGTCATTCCAGGCAATAAAGCCAATTAGGGAGGAAAGCAAGTCAATCAATCTAGTGAATCGCTTTCAGTCTCTCTTTTGCTTGACTAGGAGCTCTCCTGATAGTTTCTCTTCCGCTTTTATGGAATCTTTCTTCCGGAAACTCTCCCAGTCGATATTAGGGTCTGAGGTCGATAAGCATCACTTTCTCGATTTCAGTATTACGAATATCTTAACTTGTTGTCTTCTGGTCTACGACCAACCTCTACCCCACCTTGGACGCATCACTGGACTAGAAAGAAAGGTGTGGAAAGTACACACAAGCAACTCAATTCCATTCCTTTTCTACTCCGCCCCCAATGAACTACAGCCCTAGACCCTATACAGCAGCCCGGGCTAGAGCCTCAAAGGACTGATCTTCCTTCTTGGACTTGACTCCACTTGGGCAGATGGGAACTCCATCTTCACCCCAATGCAGCCATCGAACCAGCCCAGCCACCCGAATGATGAAAAAAGTAGAATTGACGGATGGGTTCTTTCGAAGTTATCGGTACCATGATGTGTACTAGACTGAGCCAAGTTCAAGCCCCCAGAACTGAGAGCAAGAGGAAGACGGAATGCCCTTGCCAATGTCACGGAGAATAGATCTCTTATGTGTAAAATGGTTCAATCTTCTAATACACAGCTCCCGTCAGATGGAACGTCTACCAATTGTGAATGAGTGGATCGGGCTTGCTTGGAATGGTGAACAGGCCCTGACTGGAAGTGCCGAAAGAACTGCTACAAGAGGGCAGCCAGCTTTCACACCCATGCTATGACCCTTGCTATGAACTTCTCACGCCAATTCCCTAAGACCTCTTGTACCCTTTTAGAGCTAAAAAGGAGTTGACCAGCCCTTTCACCTAATCGATTTCCCGCATCATTCTTTTGGGCATTCCTTCTTCTGGCCAAACAGACTTCTAGAGAAAGGTCCGGCTTAAGACACCTTGATTTGGAAAGCGTTCGATGATCAATCCATCTGTCCGCACTTCCTCCTGGTCCTGTTGTATCTCTGCCTAGGACTTGTTTTTCTTTCTTGACCCTGGAGACCTCCCGTAAGTGGCCTCTTACCTCTCTTGCCTCTAAGTGAGCACTCAGGTGAACCGTAGTGCCTAGGGCGTTCCCCTTTCATTTCTAAGTCAATTATGCTTCAGTCTTTCTTTCCTTTCTTCACTTCATTAATCTCTCTTCACGCCCCCGCCTTTGTACAATTAGAATCCTAGCACACGTCTTTTTGAACTATGAGAGTTGTTTCTATACTTGCGTAACAGGGTTTTTCCGTGATTTCAATTAGGGACTTGCCTTATTTCATATATTTTTTTGTACTGCCCCATAAGAAGAATCAGTAGGCTCAAGTAGACTTTTTGATGCATAAGATATGGAGGGCTTATGCGCCCCAATCATTCTATTTTCGTTTGTGGGGGGAACCCCCTTTGAAAGCTTCTTTCATTGAATTCAAAGATCGATGGCTTCAGCTGTGGCTAAGTGAACTACCTATTCTATATATTCTATAGAAGTGAATATGAAAGAAAAAGCTCTTCTTTCACATAGTGGGAGGCTCGCCTTCTCTCTTCCCAATTCTCCCAATGAGACCTCTTTCACTCACTTAGTGGATGACCCAGAGGACTTTAATAAAGCCCCCTTTTACCTCATCGTGATCTCCCTGAAAAGAGGGTGAAGTAGCGGCTCCCTCCTAAACCTATTACTGGGGTGGAGTCGAAGCTATGGCACCAGAAAGTAAAAGAGATTCCTTCCCGAACCACTCGTGTAGTCTTCTTCCTGCCTCCCAGTTAGGCCCTATCTCGCTTTCCAAGTCTCATTTGGATGAGGCGCCGGCGCTACTAAATGCAACTCTCATTTCAACATTCTTTCTTCTCTCACAAAGGAGTGTCCTATGATTGCGATTGGACAAGGTAGAAATTTGACTGATTTTGATCTCTTCTATGAGGGGAAGTAAAGGACCAGTATGATGCCATGCTAGTAGGAGTAGTGATGTCAGAAAGAAGGGCGATGAGCTTCTTGCGTCTATAGGAAGGTTGATTAAGGAAGGCATTCGAAGAAGGGAAGGGGTACCGAAGAAAAGGTCTCGGAGAACCAAAGCAAGCTGTTAAGGGTAAAGGCGAGATGTCTGGTTTGCAATGGGAAGGCACAGCTAGCCGAGCAGAAAAAGTTCTGGTTAAGGATTCCATTTAAAGAGTTGCAAGGAAAAAGAGCTTTCTCAGGCAAGCAAGTCTGCTCTGTCAGCGATTAGTTCAGCACGGTTAGGTCAGCTAGTCAGTCTGTTGTCTTATAGGTGTTAGCGAACATAGTGGTAGGTTCTTGTTGTTGAAAGCCCGTCCTTCAGCCCAAGCCCCCCTTTCGCCAAATAGGGAAGCTTTGGGAATTAGGAATGAAACTCCTTATAATATTAAGTAAGGTCCTAGCTCAACTATTCCTCTTGAATAGGAATTTGCCATTATGGAGGCTGCAATGGATTGGCCTTAGTTAGTCTTCAATGGCTTATTAGGTCCTTGCATAGCCACCTCTTTCTTTCCCTCTTTTTCTCTAGAGATCTAACTAAAAGGTTCAGCAACAGTTAGAGAAGCATAACTTGTCCTTCCGGGTCATAGGGTATTTGGTCGATCGCCTCACTGCATTTCCACAGAATGGATTTGAAGGATAGATATGATGAAGATCTGTTTAGTGGCATTTTTTCCCCAACATCATAAGTTGGTAGATAAGAGAGGTCCCTAGAAGGATAGCTTTCACCAGAACTCCAGGGGGGTGCTTCAAAAATAGTAGCTGCACTTGGATAGAGAGAATTCTCAGCCTTTGACCCCCCAACATCCCCTACAATCAAGCTCCTATCCATCCAATTCGCAGTCTCTATACGTATCCCTCTTTTTGTGCTATGTTCTAGTTACATCATGCGCTCTAGTAAGGATCTAATGGTTGCTAGTTTCAAGTCTCGGACTAGAGTATCTTTAGTATTTAAAACCTGCTTTTCTTTTCTTAGGTTGACTGCCTTTCTTGCTTCCTCCGTCGAGTTTCTTTCATATTTTCCTAGCCCCCTAGAGGGATAAGTGGCTTCGGACCTTGCCCCTCGGAGGGACAAGCGGCTTCGGACCTTAAAAAATCTATGAAAAATAATTGAATGGGAAGGAAGTGAACTTCTTATGCTTTCCTGGCTCTCACTTTTTGGACTCGACTTTATACTAACTAGCTACTAGCCCCTTTCTTAGTATATTACTTGGCGAGAGGTTAGGCAAGTCCTTTCTTATGTCCACTTTGATCTTGATTGATTGGATGAATCACCAGTCTTGCCTTATGTTACGAGCACATGCTTTACTTTCTTTTCTATTTCAGCAATGGAACAAGCGGTCATACATACCTATTAAAGAGAAGAGGTGGAACTCTTTGGGCTTCCCTGCCCGCCTATTGAATGAATAATAGGGGCCTGGTCTACCTAAGAGGATGGCAAATGAAAGCAAGCCGGAAATCCGCCTTCACCCTTAGAAAAGATAAGCAAGTCATCTGCAAAGCAAAGGTGGAAGATTTTCTCTTTTCGACATCGCCAATGGTATTTAAATAGCCTGTTCTGCACCATGTTTTGCATAAGTCCAGAAAAGGCCTCCATCACTAAAGAGAAGAGATATGGGGATATTGGATCCCCTTGGCACAAACCTTTGCCCCCTGAAAAGAATCCACATAGCTCACCATTAATGTTGATTGAGAACCTAGATGTAGAAATGCATTTTTGGGAAATGAAAGTCACTAGCTAGTTGAACAAGACTCAAGGGTATGAGGCACGAATGATTAAGCAAGTGAAATGATCCCGCTACGCACGCACCAAAAGAGATAAATTGATTCAAGTAGCAGTGAGTGAACCATCCCTATGATGATGGGGCATGAACGATATAACACACATTCTTAGCACAAGCACGAATGGAACGATAGAGGGGGTTCGGGGGGAATATCAGCTAGCCGAGATGAAGCTCAAATATGAATTGGTGAAGTTTTCCATGAAGAAGAGCCATCTTTGCTTTCTAACAAAACTCTAAAAGTAGTGAAATGGAGGATCAAGGACCTCAGTTGAGAAAGAGCATTCGGCTGATGATGTGACAAAAGGGGTCAGGCTTTCAAGAAACCAACTGGCTTTAACAAAGAAAGACACAACCATTATTACTTACGATAGAGTGCCCTGGAGATTCGTTAGAAGAGGAGGTGTGACCGAGATTCAATAGAATCAGAGGTTGTGCTAATGAGATGGGACGAGAGTGGCAATGCGTCGTGTGATGCTTCGGCTGTAAGCCTTGTCGAAGCCCTAAGATAAGAGTGGAAATTCTGGCTTTATTGTTGTACGATGATCTCAAAATCATCCCTTCAAAGCCGTAATAGGGGGGCTTGCCCCTTCTATAATCTTTTCCTAGATAGCTGGATAGAGAGTACGTCTGCGTGTCTATTGGTCTTGCTAGATGAGGCATACTTAGCCCCTCAACCATTGCCACTTTCTTTATTTGTTGTGTTGTGGAATGGACGTATTGAAAGAAAGATCCTGCAGATATCTTGCAGGAATGCTTAACTCTTACCCTTCTCCTTTGACAGCAGAAGGAGGATCACCACCAACATCATCATTCGTGCCTGTTGGCTTCGTGATCATAGAGTCGAATTTTGATGTCAGAATCTTTGGCTAGCTATCATATCCCGAGTTGAATCTGTCTATAGCCCAAAGGAGAATAAAGTTAGAACATGAACGCTACTAAACAACTAAGTTTAGAAGTCTGGGCTGATTCAAAGGAGCTCATTGGCTCAATAATCACAGTGAATTTCATAGCATCATGAGTATCAGTTCATTCATTACATCTATATCTTAATAAGTTAGATTGTCTAGACCAATCACCACTTTCTTGCTTTTATAGAAAGCATTTTTGGCATCAATTACTCTCTGGTTTTCATAGAGTTATATCGGCTAGCTTTATTACCTTTGAACCATAGTGCGAATAAGGGAATGCACCTCTTGCTGAAAGGCAAGACTTGAAGATAGAGACTAATACTTCTCGAAGGGGTGAAAACTTGGATTACGCTTATACAACTTAGTGTAAAGATGACAGACACTTATCACAATTCTACCCTTACAAGAGGTAAGCAAGATAGTGAAGGTCCCGGAGGGGCTTGCGCTTCCTAGTGCAAGGACCCGACAGGGGGCTCGACTGGTAAGGAGAGGACCGGTAGGGGCTCGACTGTTAAGGACCTTTAGGTACTCGACCATAGGACCTTTAGGTACTCAACTATCAAGGACCTTTAGGTGCTCGACTGTTAAGGAGAGGAGAGGGAGAGGAGAGGAATTTATAGCTTGCTTGACATTAGGAAATCAAGGACCCGGAGGGGCTTGCACTTCCTAGTGCAAGGACCCGATAAGGGGCTCGACTGATAAGGAGAGGAACTTTAGTTGCTCGACCACCGGGAGAGGACCAGCAGGGGCTCGACTGTTAAGGATGCGTAAGCAGGCTCGACTGTTAAGGAGAGGACCTTTAGGTGCTCGACCATAAGGGAGAGGAGAGGACCGGTAGGGGCTCACCATTCCGATGGTGAGGATTTTGCCCCCGGTATTTTGGGAAGGAGTGTCTCGAGACCTCTAGCAGAGTGGCAAGAACTGGAGAGAAAGAAGGTAATGTTAGAGGGCGGCGTCCAGTAGCAGCTACCCCTTCCCTTTCTCATTGAAGTTGTTAGAAGCCTAGAAAAGGTGGGTCTGTAGGTAGTGATGTTTCCGCTCCTTATATTCCCGCCTATTGAGATGGAGAATTGCCTCGAAGTTCTGGATATTCTCACTACAATTTCGTGAGGGTTGGAACTCTGATCCATTACATTCCCACTTCTAGGCTCACCGATCTTCTTTACTGGCTGAACGAGGAACATGACCGACCCGACAAGGTCTGTTATGCTCCCCATAGTTCGACTACTCGTCAGGGACAATGACCTACTTACTTGAACTGACCTATAGTTTGACCTATGACACCTTTGAATTTGACTACACGAGCGGAGGGAGGAGGATAAACCGTGGGATAGGCGCCCGGGTAGACGTAGACGTGGTCGGTCTGCCCACCAGGTTGGGGTTAACCCATGTAGTCATCTTTCAGGTGTAGTAACTTTTTGTTCGTTCTGTTTACCACTTACCTAACGGAACCTAGTTCGACCCTATGATATGTTTGATAGGTGAAATTTTACAGGTCCGTTCTACCTTTTCTAAAATAACCCTCACCATATGAATAGTGAGTGACTCCATCCCTCTGATGCTGGCCTGGCTTGGCTACACAAGCGAGGGAGTACATTTCATATGCCTGGCAGGGTGAGGTAACGAACTCTCGACTAAAAGGCCACCATCGCTCGACCAACGGGAGAGGCCCAGTAGGGTGACCCTGCCGAACTCTCGACTATAAGGCCGCCATCGACTCACTATTCATATGGTGAGGAGAATTAATCTTCTATTTCTTCACGAGTGAGCATGACGTGACGAACACCACCCTACCCACCCATATAGTATTCAACTTGTTGGGGTGGGTTGTATTCATTACTTTTCTTTTTTACTGTAAAAATAGATTTTATAGGGGAAGGTGCGAAAGACGTGTGTAGCTTAAAGCCATAGACTTGGATGCTTGAAAATGAGACTTGTTCTTCTTGTGCCTTTGGCTTCCCTCAAGTGAATCACTATGGCACTTCTACCCTAAAGTGAGTAACTTGAGCACTTTTGGGCCTGTAGCTCATTCTTATGGCACCTTTGGCCTGACCCCATGCCTTGAAGAAGGTGAGAGATTATTTGAAATGAAGAGGGCTAATCCTGGAAAAATGAGATAAGTACGCGAATTAAGAGATTTCAGCTCTTAACTCATCTTACTTGCTTTACTCCAATGAGAGAGAAAGGAAGTGAGTACTCTTACCTTATTTCTTTTAAGCAAGGAAGAACACGTACTCTTACCTTCTTGCTCTAAAGGAAGGAAGGAGTAACTAGTACGGTTACCCTAGGACTCTGACATTCTTTATATTAAGGGGAACTAGAGCTTTCTGTCTATCTTAAGTTAGTGAGAGAGAAAGGAAGCAAGTACTCTTACCTTATTTCTTTTAAGGAAGGAAGAAAACGTACTCTTACCTTCTTGCTCTAAAGGAAGGAAGGAGTAACTAGTACGGTTACCCTAGGACTCTGAACTTCTTTATATTAAGTGGAACTGGAGCTTTCTATCTATCTTAAGTTATTATACTGGACCTGCTATTTTGTAGATGTGTTATGAAGCTGAAAGTCTTTATTGACAGTAAGGTACAGAGGATCAGACATCCTTACAGATACAAGCCCTACAAGGGTAGGGTATTCGGACAGATTCTTTCTTTACTGTCAGGTACAGAGGATCAAATATCCTTATAGATGCTAACCCTAAAGAGGTTGGGTATTAGTTAAGTACTCTCTTTCTTGACTAAAGAACTCGTACTCTTACCTTATTTGTTTCTTCGAGGCTAGGGTCTTAAGGGCTTACACTATACCTATATCCCTCAATATCCCTCAAGGGTAAGGTGTAATAACCATCTTTCTTTCTTTAAGGAAAGGGGAAGGGCAAGGAATTTTTGAGTTCTTTATGGAAGGAAGTACTGGTAACCACTATCCCTGAAGAGCTGTGGGGTTCAAGCTGTCACTGAAGAGATTTCTTTATTGAAGGAGGTACTTACAAGGCTCTTAAGGTTTTACCCAAAGAAGATCTGGAGATAAGTCCGGAGTGAAGGTGGGAATCTTGAGCTTTAAAGTGCTAAGGGAGGGGAGCCGAGTGCTTACTTTCTCTCTTTTGAACTGAAAGCCTACTTCTACAGCCCTTACTTTGGCTAAGGTAAGGGTATAAGACAGATATTCTCTTGACTGAAAGCTACTTCTCCTACCCTTACTTCTGAGCTTGAGATTCCCGTGGCTTGAGATAAACCTAATATCGTTCAGGGTGCCTCCTCTCTCTCTGGCTTTACTGGAATTGTCTGGGGCTGCTCTTGCTCCTACTACCTCTGCCTGTGCCTAGGAAAGCACTTTCAAGTTATACTCTAATAAAAAAAAGGTAACCAAATAAACTTTACCTCCCCAACTCAATCTTTCCCTCCCTAAAAAAACCTTCAAAGAGAGAAAAGGCTTACCCCAACGTCTACGGTTACCCGTAGAGCTAGTTATTCAGAGATTTGTATCGCTACCAAATTTGCTAACTATATAAGCTTCCTGGTATCAGGAGGGTCTAACTCCTGTTCCACAGTATTTCGGATTTTAGTACCATGCTGCACATCATGTGCCAGCCTACTACTTCTCCGTTAGCTGGATCGTCATTGATCCGATCTTTGTTTATGAAATCTAGGATGGATATTCCAGGGCCCACTCAGAGCACTAAGAATCCATTGGCATAGTCAACTCATTCGCTTGGTGGCTAATTTATGAAATGTGTACCAAATACCATACGAATATATCACATCAATAGCATCTCTTTGCCTAAATCGAATGAGACTTAATATGAGATGGGAATATCCGAAACAGACATTGAAATGAAATAGCACCTTTGTATAAACTGGCTCGAAGGAACGAAGTGAAGTATGAACCATACCCTATAGGGCCTGGAATTCTTCAAATAGGTCCGCCATGCTTATTAAATCATATTACTTATGAGCATGTAATAAATTAGTTAGGTGGGCCGCGAAGAGATAAAGTAAAGTTTCAAGGTGAATGAAATGAGAAAGCGACACCAAGGTAGGAAAGGAAGGAAAGAGAGGAAAATGCTTAGTCCCAAAATAGGTTTTGCATAGTTAGATGTGAAAGAAGAAAGGGGAGCAAAAGTGAGGTGGCTTAGGCCTCATATGAGGAGATGGCCAAAGAGCCTCTATCTTATTTCTTCTTATCTGTCTCCTAGCAAGGAAGACCGGAACTACTTGACTTGTTGGAACCAACTTTCCGAGAACTCACTAAAGATTGAAATAGATTCAAACCTCCTTGCCCCCCGGAGGGACAAGCGGCTTCACACCTTAAAGAAAGTTCCTTGTGCGTACTATATACAATACGGGTTTCCATCCCTTGCCTCACATCGTGAGATAAGAAAGCAAGGATCCGAAAGGGGGTTCGAATCTCGATCCTTTACTTAGTAGGGGAGACGTTTGCGAAGGTCGACTTCTTTCTTGCATTGATTACCTTTTGTCCGAAAGTGAACCTTTGAATTAGCTATTCCTAAGACAATCTAAAGCGATCCCGGGACTAATGAGTCCTTTAAGAGTGCCAAAAATGGGAAAGTACTTTTGATGGAAAATTAAGACTGATTCTCTCCTTGTCCATGGAATCCTTGTCGATTCGATTCTTCTCCTCGTTCCTTTTCTCTTTTTCATCTCATACTCACGGAGCGGTACACTAAACACCAACCCAATCCCGAACAAAATGAGAAGACGGAACTAGATCAATCCATGAGGGTGTGGCACTTCTCTATCCTCTGCTAACAGCTTTCTTCTCTTACCGAAATTTCTAGTTGGATGAAAACAATGCTCCTTTTCGATGCCTCTCCTTGCACTAGGAAGTGCAAGCCCCTCCAGTACCTTACATCTCTTTTCTTCTAGAAGAGATGAGGTGGAGAGGAATGAAGAGTGGGTTTGGGGCTTCATTCTTTCTTCCTTACTTGCTCGATTGAAAGGATCCTGATTCATGATTGCTTGACCTCTTCTTGACACCCACTTCTTAGCTGGATTAGCCAGTTCTTCTCCCTATGAACTCTCTAGCTATTCGACTTTATACCAAGAGTCAGATTCATATCTAAGAAGAGAAAGGAGGTTCTCTTTCAAGACTAGAGACCAAGATCTCTCATAATAGCCTAGATAAGAGGGATCCGTCCTTCTATATTCTTTCTTTGTTCATCTTTTTCTTTCACTCCCAAGTGCGATTTCTCTTCCAAGCAAGAATTTTCTCTACCGGAAAAAAACTCTCGATTGACGATAGAATACAGGAGGATGTATAGAAGGGGAAGGGAAGAGCTGCTCTAGCTCTAAGAAGACTTCTAGAAAGACAAAGCCAAGAACTAGCCTCTTCTTTCTATAGTAAAAGCTATATTTCATACTTTACTTACAAAAAAAAAGTATCCAGTTCTTGTTTGTTTAATCCGATATACCTCCCCTTACTTAGCCTATGGTTGGATTTCAGGAAGTACTCTCTCTAGTTGGAAGAGGAACTGGACTCTCATATACTCAGAATTGATAGATAGAAAACTACGGGAAAAAAACTACCTTGCACCAGATATACTAAGTGAGAATAGAGTAGGGATTCCTTTTTACTGGGATTTCCTTAATTATAGCCGAATCCCTCCTCCCTTAAAGGCGGCATTCGTTTATCAAGTGCTGAGAAAAGATAGTTCCCTTCCATTCAAACTACTAGTAGAAAGGTAGATTTCAGACCAACCAAATCTTTCATTTCGTATAGAAAGAGACTTGAAGCAATATATTCAAGTTTAGTAGGAGATCGAAAGGACCTAGAGGGGCTTGTGCTTCCTAGTGCAAGGAATATGTAGTTCATTGTTTTCAAAAGATAATCAATCCAAGTCAAGTGGTGCTTCTGATACAATAATCCAATAGAAGTCCAATCCAAGCTCTGGTTTTGTACTTTGGATTTTTCATCTCGATTTGCTTTGCCTTCCATGCTTAGGCTAAGCCCTTGCCTTGCTTTTCTCCCGTCACCTCTGGCTTGGCTATCTGCCTTTACGACCAACTCATATGGTAGTGGGGACAGCTGACCACCACTTACCCTGGCTGGCTTAGACGAAGACTTTCTTTGTTATGGGAAGGCTTTAGCCTCTGTCAAAATTATTTTGATGAGTCAATAGAAACCTTAATTTCTTTCTCCGATCTGAGCTCCTAAGGCTAAGGCCTATGCCTGCTTAAGCTTGACCGAACTACTATTATATACACTTAGGAGCATACTAGCCATAGCCTGCGCTTCTAAGCCCCGTCGGGTTAAACTAGACTCAAATACGGGTAAAAAAGAAGCAAGCTAACCGGATTTCTAAGGAAGTAGGGCTTTACACATAATACCAAACCCTTTCTTTTGAGTATCCCACCTCTACCACTTGATTTGGTTGGGCTGAATTCTTCGGCTTAGGTCCCGGGTCACAATCTCCTGCCGGAAATTACAGATCAAAGGGAGTAATGGGATAGCCTATAGGAAGAAACTATGACCCCGCCCATGGAATAAGTCCAGTGATGGATTCGAACAAATTCTCGAGCTAGCTTTAAGGTAGACTAGAGTAGTAAGAGTCCCACTTGAAATGGTTAGGGGGTCATCGAATCGAGTTGTGCCACTTTTTCTTTGATTCGTTACGAACTTCATTCTCCAGTATCGGTTGTACATTACGAGTCCATCTCATCAACCCCTAAATTTGGTACTAGATCAAGGATTGGAAGATCTCGATCTGCGAGCCCTGGCTCGACGATATAATCCAAAGATGAGGTAAGGTCGCTAACCTTCCTTCGTCCAGGTCGTAATTGAATTTTTTTTCTTATATAAAGCTCTTTCTTTTTACCTCACCCACTACGAGGACCGGAGGGGCTCGACTAATAAGGAGAGGAACTTTAGTTGCTTGACTAATAAGGTCACCATCACCGGTAGGGTGTGTAGCACGCTCGACTAATAAGGCCGCCATCGGCTCGACTGATAAGGAGAGGAATTTTACCCCATCTTCCTAACCTCAATCTTGTTCCTCCAAAGCTTTATCCTATCAAAGTGTTCTAAAAAAGAATCCGATCATTGAACTCTTCCTGTATAGGCCCTGTATAAGCTTGAATTTTATACTTTATAGGACTTAAACCTCTAGTAGGTATGCAGTTGAAGGAAAAGCGCAGCAGCGGAAGTGTCAAGGGGAGATGAAGTCTCAAATACCAGAGCAAGTGAATAGCGGGCAAAGGGAAGAGAAGCGGAGCGTGAGCACTCGTTACTAAGTAAATGAATCACAATAGATATAAAGTTTTTATGGGCCATGCATGATGAGGAAGCCTGGTATGAGCAAAGGCAGAAAATAACACTGACAAAGAAGGTAGATACCCAACTCTAGTTGATGGAGCAAGGCTGGCGAAACCTTTTCTTAATTTTTTATCCAAAATGTATGTGATGGTAAGGACAACGAAAGAGGAATGGTACTACCACTTGAGGAAGAGATAAGGGCACAGCGAGGTGGGATCGAATCCATTTAGTAAAGCTAGTTATGGCAGAAACCCTACCCAAATATGATTGTATGGAAATTTTTCCTGTGTAGGAAGAGTCCAATTATGACCGAGTCCTCTATTCCCGTGTAGGTAGAGTAGTCCAACTATGAATGTTATGGACTAGACAACTGAACTTGTTGAACTTGTTGGGTGGTGGGCATCGGAATGAGTGAGTGACCGATGGCGGCCTTGAAAGTCGAGCCCCTCTAGTCCTCACCATATGAATAGTGAGTGGCTCTGCCCCTAAGTAATAAATATAGGGTGAGGTAATGAACGCTCGACCCCCAGGAGAGGGCCCTCCTTGACAGTTGACTGTGCTTACGCACCCTGCCGGTCCTCACCATATGAATAGTGAGTGACTCCGTCCCTATGAAGAAGTAGGGGCCCTTCGACTCACACCGAAATGACCGATAGCGTACAAGTACTGTGAGGGAAAGGTGAAAAGAACCCTCACCCATATGAATGAGTGAGCGACTCCGTCCGAAAGGGAGTGCAATAGAAAGAAATCTGATGCGAACAATCAGTTGAAGGAGCGAGAAGTCGCTCACCCGACCTGCTATTTACCCACCCACCCCAATCCTCGGTGAGGAGAAAAGCTGCAGGTAAGATTCTCAGGGTCTAATCTGCAAGACCCTCACCCATCGAAATGAGTGAGTGACCGATGGTGGCCTTGACAGTCGAGCTCCTCTGGTCCTCACCATATGAATAGTGAGTGACTCCGTCCCTATGAAGAAGTAAGGGCCCTCTCCTGGGGGTCGAGCATTCGTTACCTCACCCTCACCATATGAATAGTGAGTGACTCAGTCCCTCTATTTGTTTCAAATACCTGAGCAGAGCTTAGAGTTGGGTTGACCTAGACGCGCCCTAAAGGCTTTTGCATAATGGGTCAGCGAGTAAATGGTAACAACGGCTTAAGCCATTAAGTGTAGGTGCTTTCCAGCCAGGGAATCTCCCAGTCATGACTATTTGACCCGAAACCAATCGATCTAGCCATGAGCAGGTTGAAGAGAGCTCCAACAGGCCAAGGGTGAGCTTGTCGAACTCTCGACCAATTTTTACGCACCCACCCCAATCCCCGGGGCCCAGTAGGACCTGTCAGGGGGCTCACTATTCATATGGTGAGGGTGAGCCTGCCGAAATCTCAACTATAAGGCCGCCATCGACTCACTCATTCCGATGCCCACCACCTAATAAGCATCAAGGACCGGCAACGGGGCTCGACTGATAAGGAGAGGAACTTTAGTTGCTCGACCCCCAGGAGAGGATCGGCAACGGGGCTCGACTAATAAGGACCAACAACGGGGCTCGACTGATAAGGACCGGCAACGGGGCTCGACTGATAAGGAGAGGTCCGACAGGGTGAGGGTGAGACTGTCGAACTCTTGACCTATGGGAGAGGTAACGAACACTCGACTAAAAGGCCGCCATCGCTTTTTTAGTTACTTATTTGAGAGGGGCCACCCAATAAGTAAATTGAACCGGCAACGGGGCTCGACTGATAAGGAGAGGTCCGACAGGGTGAGGGTGAGCCTGTCGAACTCTCGACCTATGGGAGAGGTAACGAACGCTCCACTAAAAGGCTGCCATCACTTTTTTAGTTACTTATTTGAGAGGGGCCACCCAATAAGTAAATTGAAACTTTAGTTGCTCAACCACCGGGCCGCTATCACCTTTCATTCATATCTTCCAAAACTCTAACTCAGGGTTGACCTACCTTTCCTTTAAGGACCTTTCCCATGGAAAAGGGAAGGAGGTTTACCCGCTTGTCCGCATCTTGAAAGGTTATCACTATCTTTCTTCCCCTCGAAGAGCTATGCATAAGACCTTTCCTTTACTATAGGTAAGCAGCGGAGATCGATCTATAGTGCATTATGGGATCACCTTCCCTCCCTTTGGAATCCTACACCAATTATGAAATTCCAAATTCTAGAATCACCACTTAACCAGCCGGGCCCACCCCTCGCCCTCGTACCTCAGGCGAGCGGAGAAATCCCCTCACCCACCTCAGGAAAGGTAGAACCTTATCTTCTTCCCGATGAATACGAATAGGGTAGCAGCACAGATTAGCATCATTTACCATGATGAACCACTAACACCCACCTTCCTTGTTGGGCCATTCACTGGAAAGACGCTCCAACGATGTTATCCCTTGCACTAGGAAGCACAAGCCCCTCCGAGACCTTACCCTTCACTCGCTATGCTCAGGCTAAGTGCGTTATCAGGATTATTTCCGAGCTTGAGGCTCTGATCGATTGCTAGTTACGAAGCTATTCGAGGTCCACTAGTCTTGGGAAGGCTTATCAAAGTCAGGTGCGGGGCAATTTCCCCCCTATATGACGATAAGAATAGGGGTGGGGCAAGATGAACCAAGGTTTCGTTCGCCATGGCTCCCCCATTCACTTGTCCGATGAAGATAGTGGGGCTAAAAAGCCAAAAATACCTTCGTCATTAATGTTGCCCCTTCCATCCACATACCCTGCCTTGCCCCTCCCTATTTATTAGGCTACACGTATTGAAATCCAGTAACTAATTCCATTGTGTACAGGCATAACCCCCTTGATTTCCAATAATCTAATTAATAATATGCGAAACAAACATACATTTTGATTGACGAGTTGCACATATTGCTGTTTCACCGAGTGGGTGGGCTTGCCTATTTATATTGAGATTTAGATCAATGTTTCTATTTATAAGTACGCGCCCCTATTTTTATATTGATATGTATATTTCTATTTCTATTTATATAAGTACGTGCCCCTATTCTGAAGTAGCTAGCTCAGAAGCAGGAGTAGAAAAAATAGATTGATCGCTCGCTATTCCGGGAATCCCACTTTTCTATGTAAGTAATATTAGACCGTAAAGGTAAGGTTTTTCATTTGCGGAGGTTCAGAATTTGTGCATGCACTATAGATCTATAGTGCCTACACAAATTCTGTTCTGCCTTTATAAGTAGCGCCCGCCCCATTTTGATCATATCATGTAGTAGCAGATCTCGCTCAACAAGCGAGAGAATGGGAACTAGGGAGGGGTCTGGAGCAAAAAGCGCTATGCAGCATCAGTAATACCTCTCGGTTAGACCTATAGAAGTGAGGGGTATAACCTTGCGACGAGGATAACCCCTCGTGGACCGGTTCTTTCAATCAACTGAGTTCTGTTTGGACGAATCAGCTTCTTGTCCAACTGGTAATGGCTCAATCTATAGATAGAGAGCCTTATGATGGGAAACTATCACGTTAGGTTTGGAGAGAGAAAGATGGTCTGGGGGAGCATGTTGGGTCCCTATAATACTAGTGATTACCCCATTACTATTGTAGTTATACCCATTATTTATATTGTTGTGCCCCCATTGCCCCCATATTGTTATTAATGTGCCCATAGAATCCCTGTATTGTTATTTTTGTGGCTTTATATTATTATTGTTAGGTCGGCTGGATTATATTGTGACTCCTTAGACTCCTATATATAGAAAGGATATTTTGTCATTAGTATCATCCAATAATTGTTCATTTATGTAATGTAAAGGAGGTTTCCCCCTTGAAGAGGCTGAATTCTAAGGCATTGATCTATCTTTTCTATTTTTTCTTGAGCTGGTTTCATAACATTTGGTATCAGAGCTTTGGATTCTAGGGTTTCGCTGCTCCAAACAGGTCATTGTGGAATTTTCACTATAACTTTTTTTCTGTGACGTTTTAGAAGTTTCAAAAAAAACCCATTTGAGAAGAAATCGCGCTGAACCTTGGGTGCAAATTTCAGAGATTTTCGCGCGATATCGTTGGACAGATGATCTAGGGAAGTTGGTCTTTTTGCAGACTCCTGAATTACACTCAAAACAGGTTACCTGGGGAAAATCATCATAACTTTCCTTCTGAACATCGGATTGAAATTTCGTAAGAATTTACAGAAAGAGGACGGACTGTAGTTTTCTTTTATATATTTCTCAGAGTCAAAGGTTGAAGCAGTGACACGTGGTACTTCATACAAATTTGCTCTACTGAACTAGTCTATAATCAGGTCACTGCGGGAGATTGTGCATAACTATTTCTTGGAGAATCCAATTTGGATCAGACTAGTGGCATTGGAAAGAGGACATAGAAGGATACTACAGGTCACAATTTCAGAATTGGATGATTCGAAATTACATAGATACATCAGATTCAATATCAGGCTTCTACAAAGTAAAACAAAAGTGTGTAGTTTTTTTTTTTTTTTTGCATAAGCTTGGTTTGAAGGAATTCAAAGTGCATAGTAAAGCATTATTATCGGTAACCGATGCCCCGAGGAAAGAAAATGCAAACACCTAGTAAGGAGCGTGAAAGCTTTAGCATGACTCATGAAGAAGAGGAAGAAATGCTACATGATATATCAAAATTACAAGAACAAGTGCAACAAATGTCACGCTCACAAAATCTAACAGATGCTAAGATAAATGGCATGGAATCTAAGATAAAGGGCATGGAAGCTAAGATGGATGATCTGAAGACAGATTTGAGGACAGATTTGAAGACAGACATGGCAGATTTGAAGACAGATTTGACAAATTTTCTACAAGAAATACTTACTAATGGTGAAAAGGTTGTAAAGGAAACTCATGATGTGAACAAAAGAAATGTTAATCATGATTCCATAGACTCTAATGTTGGATCGAAGACCCACCATATTCCAAAAATCGATATGAGGAAGTTTGATGGCAAGGATCCTGCCACATTTACAGATGGAGCAGTTCTTCGATCTCAATAATGTGCAAAACACACAAAAGGTACGTATGGCAACTTTATATTTGGAACCAAATCAGTTTGTATGGTATCAACGAATTTGCTCTTGTAAACAATTTATCACTTGGGCAATTTTTACGGAAGAATTGATAGACATTATGAGGATACAAAAAGCAACACTTTTTTTAGCCAATTGATAAGTCTCAAACAAAAGGGTTCAATAATGGAGCACATTGAGGAGTTCCAAAAATTGAACATAAGGGTAAAAGATATTCCAGAGCAGCATAGGATTGATGTGTTCATAGGGTCTTTAAAAGATAATATCCAACATGATGTTCGACCTTGGGAACTTGATTCATTAGAGAAGGCATTCAGGTTAGCAAGAAAAATGGAAAGCAAAATTATGGCAACCAGGAAGCATACCACTCACAACTATAAAGACGGAAGTGCAGTTGCCCCTAGTCTTCCACAACCTATAAGGTTGACACCACAACAATTGGAAGAAAAAATAGCAAAAGGGCTTTGTTATAGTTGTGATAGCAAATACACTAAAGGTCATAAGTGTGCTGAGAAGAAATTATTCTACATAGATTGTGAAGAGGAAGAAGAAAAGGAGCAAGAGAGGTCAAAAGAGCAGGATATGCTCCAGGAACAAAGCCTAGATGAAGAACAAATAAATCCGACCATATCTTGTAATGCATTGGCAGGAATTACCACTCCTCAAACCATCAAGATAGAAGGACAAATCAAGAAGAAAATGGTGATAGTGTTGATTGATTCAGGAAGCACCCACAATTTTATTCATTGTAGGGTAGCAAAAGAATTGAATTGCTTCCTATATCCAGCACCAGAGTGTCAAGTGATGATTGCAAATGGAGGAACAATAAATTGCTCTGGAAAGTGCCATAATATCAAGCTATCCATGGGAGAATATGTATTGACTAGCCCAATGCTTTCCATTCCAATGGGAGGTGCTGATATTGTACTAGGAGTCCAATGGCTACAATCCTTGGGTACAATAGCTTTTAATTTTCAAGAACTTTTCATCAAATTTTCTACGGAAGGAAAGGAAGTTGAATTAAGGGGTATTGCAGGGAAACCAGGAAAGATAATCAGCTCTAATGGTATAACAAAGCTTCTAAAAAAGGAGCAAAGGGGTGTAATTGCACAATTATGTTCGTTAGATGTTTCCACATTAGAATCATCTATTTCTCCAGATCTCCAAAATGTCCTGGACAATCATTCTAAGGTATTTGAGACTCCCAAAGGTCTCCGACCTATGCGTGATCATAATCATGCTATTCATCTGATTCCAGGAAGTGTTCCTCCAAACATCAGGCCGTACAGATATCCCTATGTCCAAAAAAGTGAAATTGAACGTATGGTTGCAGAAATGCTAGAGGCTGGTATAATTCAACCGAGTCAAAGTTCTTTCTCTGCTCCAGTAGTATTGGTGCACAAGAAGGATGGATCATGGCGCATGTGTCCGGATTATAGGGAGCTCAACAAGCTCACTACTAAAGATAATTTCCCCATTCCTGTCATTGATGAATTACTGGATGAATTGCATGGATCAATTTACTTCACCAAGTTGGATCTTCGTTCAGGATATCATCAAATCAGAATGAATATTGAAGACATTCCGAAAACGGCATTTAGAACTCATGAGGGTCATTATGAATTCTTGGTCATGCCTTTTGGCCTTACCAATGCACCTTCAACATTTCAAGGTTTGATGAATTCAATTTTCAAACCATTCCTTAGAAAATTTGTGTTAGTATTTTTTGATGATATACTTATCTACAGCAAGTCTTGGAAGGATCATGTTGAACATGTTGACAGGGTGCTACAACTATTGGAGGAGAAACAATTATATGCCAAAAGATCCAAATGTTTCTTTGGAGTCCAGGAGGTGGAATATTTGGGTCATATTGTATCTCATGAAGGAGTTAAGGTAGACCCTACCAAAATTAAAGCCATTAAGGAATGGAAAACCCCCACATCCATAAAGCATTTACGCGGATTTCTTGGGTTGACAGGGTATTATCGCAAGTTTGTTAAGAATTATGGGAGAATAGCAGCACCTCTAACGACATTATTGAAGAAAGATGCATTTTCATGGACTCCAAAAGCAACAAAGTCCTTTGAACATCTTAAAGAGGCAATGTGCCAAGCACCGGTCTTAGCTACACTGGACTTCACAAAAACCTTTATTGTGGAATGTGATCCTTCAGGAAATGGAATTGGTGCTGTTCTAATGCAAGATGAAAGACCCATTACTTTTGAAAGTCGTCCAATCAAGGGAAAGTTTCTAAGCAAAGCTATTTATGAGAAGGAAATGTTGGCAATACTCCATGCACTTAAGAAATGGCGACCCTACCTAATGGGAAGACACTTCAAGGTAAAAACGGATCATGATAGACTTAAATACTTTTTAGAACAAAGATTATCCTCTGAAGAGCAACAAAAGTGGGTCACAAAGATGTTGGGTTATGACTTTCAAATCATCTACAAAAAAGGGAAGCAAAATGTGGTGGCAGATGCACTCTCAAGGAAGGATGAGGATGTGGAAGCATTGTTGTGCGCTATTTCTATCATCCAACCAGATTGGATAAATGAAGCAAGGGAGGAATGGAAGAATGACGAAGAAGTCTGGGCACTTATTGGAAAGCTACAACAAGATTCCAGTACATCTGATACATTTAGCTGGAAAAATGATTCGTTATGGTACAAAGATCGCTTATACCTCTGTAAGAATTCCCAGCTAAAACAAAAGATTCTTATGGAATTGCACACTTCTCCCTTAGGAGGGCACTCAGGATTTTTAAAAACTTACCACAGGGTTAAGAAGGAATTTTTTTGGGATGGCCTTAAATCAGATATTCAAAAGTTTGTGGCAGAATGTTTGGTTTGCCAACAAAATAAAGTTGAAACAATTAAGACACCGGATCTATTACAACCTTTATCCATTCCAAGCCAACGTTGGGAGGAGGTATCAATGGATTTTATCACAGGTCTACCCAAGTCTGAGGGAAAGAGTGTCATCATGGTGGTAGTTGACAGACTTACCAAGTATGCACACTTTTGTGCATTATCACATCCAATTAAAGCCAGTACAGTTTCCACTGCATTTATGGAAACAATTCAAAAGCTACATGGAAACCCAAAGATTATTGTAAGTGACAGAGATCCCATTTTCACTGGAAATTTTTGGACAGAATTATTTGCTTGTCTTGGTACTCAGTTAGCTCATAGCTCATCTTATCATCCTCAATCTGATGGGAAAACTGAGATAGTAAACAAATGTTTGGAAGGATATCTTCGTTGCTTTGTATCTGATAAACAGACACAATGGGTCAAATGCTTGCCTCTGGCTGAATGGTGGTATAACACTTCCTTTCATACAACAACAAAAATGACCCCATTTATGGCACTTTATGGGTATCAACCACCATCCATCACATCATATTTAAGAGAAAATTCTAAGGTTCAGGCAGTGGAACATCACATCGAACATCAACAACAAGTCCTCCAACTCTTAAAGGATAACCTCGTGTTGGCACAAAATAGAATGAAACAACAGGCAGATCAACATCGCAGTGAAAGAAGTTTTGATGTAGGTGATTGGGTATTCCTACGGCTACAACCATATAAGAAAATGTCCCTCAAGCAAGCTAAGAAAGATAATAAATTATCACCAAAGTATTATGGTCCGTACAATGTGTTGCAAAAGATTGGTACTATGGCATACAAATTGGAGCTTCCTGCAGCTTCTCGATTGCACCCAGTTTTCCATGTTTCATGCTTAAAGAAGGTTATAGGCGACAAGCTCCCAGTTCAAACAATATTGCCAGAACTTGACGAGGAAGGAAAAATTATATTGGAACCGGAAGCAGTTATAGAAACAAGAACTCGACAGCTACGAAATCGATCAATTTCAGAGTACCTTATCAAGTGGAAGAACTTATCCGCTGAAGATTCCACATGGGATGATGAGAATTTTATGCAGAAGTATCTAGAACTACTCAAGCATTGAGGACAACCCTCTTTTAAGGAGAGGGGCATGTTGGGTCCCTATAATACTAGTGATTACCCCATTACTATTGTAGTTATACCCCTTATTTATATTGTTGTGCCCCCATTGCCCCCATATTGTTATTAATGTGCCCATAGAATCCCTCTATTGTTATTTTTGTGGCTTTATATTATTATTGTTAGGTCGGTTGGATTATATTGTGACTCCTTAGACTCCTATATATAGAAAGGATATTTTGTCATTTGTATCATCCAAGAATTGTTCATTTGTGTAATGTAAAGGAGGTTGCCCCCTCGAAGAGGCTGAATTCTAAGGCGTTGATCTATCTTTTCTAAATTTTCTTGAGCTGGTTTCATAACAAAGCAGGAGCAAGCTTGTCCAAAGAACGGCCTGCCTGAATGACTACGGGATCATCAGTCTACTCTACCTCAATTCACCATTTTGAACCCCATACAGAAGGTTTTTCCGTACCAGCTTCTTCTACCCATACCGCAGTTGAAGCACCTAAAGGAGAATTTGGTGTGTTTCTGGTCAGTAATGGAAGCAATCGTCCCTATCGTCGTAGAATAAGAGCACCTGGCTCTGCCCATTTACAAGGACTCGATTCTATGTCCAAACATCACATGCCAGCAGATGTGGTCACCATAATTGGTACTCAAGATATTGTGTTTGGAGAGGTAGATAGATAGGACGGACTACTAGTTGCCGGGCCCTAGCTTTATTGCGAGCCAGAAACAACCTCACCTCCCTCAAAGATGGATGCGTATGTAAGTATTGAGGGGGAATAAAATAATACGTAACGTATTTCAAGCTAGGCGTAGCATATTGAAAGCTAGGCCATAGGTATATTGAAAGCTAGGAGTCACTAATGTCTTAGACAGGCTAGGCTACACGTATTGAAAGCCAGTAAGTAAGTCGAGTAAGTAAGTCGCGTAAGTAAGTAAGTAAGTAGAGTAAGTAGAGTAAGTAGAGTCAGTCGAGTAAGTAGAGTCAGTCGCGTAAGTAAGCAAGCGGGTGGAAGGAGAACCTGAAAAATCATTTTCGTTTCAAATGAATAAATAGGAAAGAAATGAATGAATGGGAAATGGAGATGGATGAACAATTTCTGGCTGGAAAGATAAGAAAATAGATAGATGGAGGCCCTCATATTTCCGCGATTGATTAAGGGGTGGGGGGGAAAAGTGAGCGAATTGCATGTAGAGAGAATCGTAGGGGCTTATAGTTTAATTGGTTGAAACGTACCGCTCATAACGGTGATATTGTAGGTTCGAGCCCTACTAAGCCTATTCCTTTCTTTCCCCTACAGTAGAAGTCCCCGCTTCCGAACAAAGAGAGGATAGAAATTTATTGCTCGACCAAAGGGACGGAGTCACTCACTGACTAGTCTTTCTTCTCTCTCTCTAGATAGGAAATCAGTATCATTATATATGTCATTACGCCATACTGAACCTAAACTACCACATGCTCATATATAACTAACTACCACCATTTCAGCAGTCACTTACTCATTGTCTTGGTCGATATTCATTATATACATAATTACGTCATTCAAGATATGTCATTCTGCCTTCGCCGAGCTTTTTTCTTGTGAAACCACATGCTCATATATAACTAAGCCGTATCTAGCAACCAAGCTACTTACAGAGGTGGCTTATAAACTGCCCCATTATGGTAACCCTTCGACCCAGGAGGCTTCTTCGGCTTATTCCTATTATCCATCCTCTCCTTATTAACTAGAAGGTGCAGCAAAAACCTCTAGTCGGTGCATGAATGATGCTCTGGTCAGTGCAGCATGAAGTCTAGTCACAATGCAGCTAGGCAGTGATTAAGCTCTTGTCGATGCAGGAATGAAGTCTACTCCATGGGAAGCACTCATCGAACCTATACTCAGTGAGTGCATGAATCTATTGTCGATGCAGGAATGAAGTCTACTCCGTCGGTGCATGAATGAAGCTCTTGTCAATGCATTCAGCTCTAGGAAGTGCTGCTAGTCATTGTTTTGATAGCCGATCATTTGAAAAGCCGGTCACTAGTTGTCGCCGAGTGGAAGGACAAGTTGATGTACCGATTTCTTTATATACTTGCACCCCGGCGGACTAGTGAAGCCGGGGTTGGACGACGATAGATGAAGGACACCCAGTCGCCACGATGAGAGAACGATCCTACGCGATGGCACTAGAGCTTACCGGGAACAATCCTTCCTACCTGTAGCAGTTCACTTACCGACACGGAACAGGAGGTCCTTCATCACCAGCGCATAGAGCACCAGACGTAGCAGCACATACAGCACCTCACAGAAACACATAGACACCCTACAAGCCAGACATAGCAGAAGCGCCTACAACGTGGATATTGAAATGGATTCGATGTTGATATGGAGGATGTTTAGTTCGATGTTGATTGGTGTTGGCGTTGGCAAGGGCAGAGAAGGAAACCACCTACGAGATGGTGGCACTACAGCTTCAGTTCACCGAACGATATGGAAACATAGTTCCTACCTGTAGATGTTCACTGAATGATATGAAATGCGAGGTCCTACAGCAACACTTAGAGCTTAATCGAAGGGGAATAATCAAAGGGGAATAAGCCGCAGAGGTTACTCACAGGGCCTAATCCATGGGGATACACATAGAGCTACACGTAGAGGAGTACTCTCTGAGCTACAACGTAGAGCTACACAATGCATGAGGTTCGATGAGGTTCGATGAGGTACACGTAGAGCTACGATGGATGAGGTTACACGATGATGAGGTCCCGATTAGTTGCTGATATCCAGTTGACAATACTCGGGAGAACAGACCCACCGGGGTCATTCCTAGTCGGTTGACACAGGGAAGGGGCCTAATCCATGGGGCTAATCCATGGGGAAAATACATGGGGCTAATACATGGGGATACTCGACGCTGTCGATCCATGAGTTTATGCCGGTACTCAATGCCGGTACTCGATGCTGGTAGGAGAGATCCCAAGAGGAGATCCAAGAGTTTATGTACTCGATGCTGCTGATCCCACGATAATATGGCCACGTGGAGATGCCAGTAATAGCCGATTGACATAGCCTGGTGTATTTGCTTAGAGTCAATTGTTCTTGCTGGGAGTACTCGTATTTTCTCACTGCCGAGAGAAGACCCTCATTCCGGGAGGTTCCGATACCCGCTAGCCGATAGATAGCCGCCCGTTACCAATACCGGGAGCCACTAGTTCATGCAGTCGATGCACTCGATACAGGTGGAGATGCCTTCTTTTCTGTTTGTGAACCGATAAGCAGGATGTATTCTTGGCTGTTTTGGAACCGATAAGGGAGGTCGACGATAGCCAAGAGGTGATCCAAGTGGTGATGCTTGTACTCAATGATGGTACTCTATGCTTGTACTCCATGGCTTTGACTCTATGCCAGTCAGCCAATAGTCATCAGTAACAGGAGAGGTACCGATTAACGCTAGCCATGAGGATAAGGCCAACTCACATAGCTTACAGACTTACACAGGGAAGGGGGGCCACCCAACATAGCCAACAGATTCGGCCCAGGCACCAAGTTGGCTTGGAACAGATTCCACAAAAAACTATCATTTTCCATTTTCATTTATAGAAACCTCGTTTTGATCGGGTCGGAGGCATAATCCGGGACACTTCAAATTTCTTTTATTCTTTATGAACATAGCCTTTTCCAGATGTTTACCTACTTCTTTTCTTTTGCTCAAACTTCTTTTTATGGGGTACAAGGATCTATCATTCGAGCACTTCAAGTAAGGACCGGTAGGGGCTTGCTTGACGTTAGGAGAGCAAGGTTTTTATAATAGAAGAATTACATTTCGTGACGTTTCTCTAGAGCAGGCGAGATGGCATCCATTTCTTTGAGGTTGAGCTTATGCTTGCTAGGCGGGACGATAGAACCCAGGAGCTAGTCGAAAGAAAGAAGAAACCCCAGGCTGGGATGGATAAGAAACTGACTTGCTGGCTTTCTTCAACTTACATACGCCTGCCCTAGACCTTGACCTCATATATAGCTTCACCTCGACTCTAGACATTCAGTTTTGTGAAAGCCAGAACCCATACCGAGTTAGTTTGTTAGGTGCACAGATACAGATCGGATTCTTAGAAGACAGATACTGGCCAAGATCGGCTAGACAGGGAAGGGACGGAAGTGAAGGTCCCGGAGGGGCTTGCGCTTCCTAGTGCAAGGAAGAACTAGTTTGAGGTGGTGCTTAGCTGCTTTTTTTGTGTGTATATGCACATATATAATGCAATCATAGCCTTCATGCAGTGAGTGGCTTAACAATGACTCTTCAGTGATTGGCTTTTGTGAATGGTATTTGAGAAATAAGAGCGGACAGGAAGGACAGAGGGGACAGAAGAAGTTAAGGAAGAACTAGTGAGTGTGAGGTGGTGCTTAGCTTGTTGTTGAATATTCACGTATATAATGCTATCATTGCTTGTGCAGTTTACGGCTTGGATTCCGTGAGTGGCGTGTGTGCAAACCCGGCACAGTACGGTACGGTCACGGTACAGCACTAGAGATTAACTACACATGGGTATCCAATAAATAGCCCATGCCAACTGGTTGAGACAGCCCATCTAGGGACAGACACAAGCAGGGGTCACGTTGACAACACTGCGAGGATGTTAGTGAGTGCACTGATTAGGAGTGATTTATTAGATTGATGGAAAACATCGGAATGGGGGGTCCACCAGACAACTGCCATCTACCAAAGGGGTGGTACAATGAACGGACGGATACAGCACACAGAGGAGGTGGGGCGGGAAAGATTTCAAGAGCGGAAGCGGAAGTGGCTGAAGATCGATTAGCGAACAAGAACAGAAAGAGCGGAAGGGAACTAGTGTGTGTGTGAGGGAGGTCACCGATAGAGAGATTAAGATGAAGTGTGAGGTGCAACAACCTTACAACTTCTCCATTACCTGGTGCCAACAGACCAGAGGAGAAATGTTCACCAATGGATAGGAGTTCAAGCAGACCTGTTCAATCCAGTCAATCCAGCTGTTCAAGCCATTCAAACTCTAGCTATACTTTAATCCCTACCTCAGCCCTCATACTCATTCATACAGCCTTGGTACGCCTCCTCATTCAAGTCAAGCTCAGCTTACCTAACCTGTCGAAGGCGAGGTTGGGTTATCACTTCCGACCGGCCAGGCCAACAACGTTGTGAAACCTATGATAATAAACTAAACTCTCCATTGATTAATCAGAGCCGGGGTTGCTCATTTACTCAGAGAGCCGGGGAGAAAAAGGAAGGTGGGGATAAGTCGCCTGGACCGATTGAGAATTCTTCATCGTTGGGTTGTTTCGTAGTCCCGAATAAGAGACAAAAGCTATAGGCTACGTAATCAACAAAACAAAGGGACGGAGTCACTCACTATTCATATGGTGAGGGTTTTAATGCTCACTCATCATATGGGTGAGGGACGGAGTCACTCACTATTCATATGGTGAGGGTTCCTAGTCCCAAGCTAAGAGCTACTTTCATTGTTCCCCTTTGTTACCGAAATTCGAGTTTTAAGGCCATTGCGCAGAAAGAATAAACCCTATGTACCTAGGTTCAAATGGTAATAGTAATAGTCATACTACTTATAAGCTCTGATTACTCATAAAGCTATACTATCATGCATTCATAGTATATGTGATATAAGGGCTTTATGACTCCAAGCATCTAGCATATCATGTAAACTATAAGGGATATAAATTACGTAAGATTTCTAGTTGTAACCATTGTATTGAACACAGTATGATATGGGCGTAAATCGAATACAGAATACAAGTAGATCATATCAGTATAACTGACACATCAGCAATATCAATGGTTCTAATCCATATCAATAACAAGAAGCTGTGTTGAATAGGAGATAAGTGATAGTTCATTAGTACCAATCATGTCTCCGTAATCATAATCCTGATAAAGCTCATACTTCATCTTTGTTATGATTGCTCTAGTAACACACTTGGTTAAGCTATATAAGCCTGTACAGTATGGAGCTTACATGATACTACGACAATAAGGTTTCTTTTATTATGACCCTTATGTCAACTCATATACGTGCTATTTCCCTAATATAGATAAACCTTAACACTGTATTATGTAATCAATGGATAGGGTTAGCCTTACTTACCTAAGATATTTGTATGAGAAAGAGTTGGTCATATACCCTATAAGCTATGTATAAATGATATCCCTTATTTCTATAATGTATAAGCTCAACCCATGAAGTATCCAGACTTCTCGTTTGCCTGTATTCGCTATGCTCATTCACCAACCTCTATCTGGTACTTGAATGAAGGTTTATGGATAAGACATAGGCCCACACTATGGTAATACCTTATGTATAAACTAAGCTGTATAGAGCTCTTAGTAATGAAACAGGATAGAGTATGTTCCCTATGTGATAGATTATGGAAACAACATACATGCTTATACCATACGACATAGGTAAGCTAATCACGTCATAAGCTCTTATGGTAAGCTTTATTACTAGAATACACAGAGTTACACGTATACATTTAGAAATACGTGATCATTATGGATTAATAGTAGTGATTCCCAAGCAGTACCAGGTATAAATCTCATACTATAACCATAGCTAGCACAATGATTGGTGTAAGGTGTGATATCCTGTACAAGCTCTATGAATACGGTTATTATGTCTATTACGTCAACCCTTACATCTACCATTACGCTCTGTTAAATTATAGCTCTTACTTAGATTACACTAAGCTGTTACTCTTATCACTTTCTTATGACAATACAGGTAATACAGTATCGTTATAACAGGTTCTGATGATTTAACAAGTTGAATAGTGTTATCATTAACATTAACATTGCTAGGATTCAGCTTATTGGTTAACATGCTTGTCATCCATATTAACAGGAGAGATGTTTCCATAATAACTAGTGCTTTTCTTGATTACTGGATCGTGATTTAGCTAGTATGAACAAGGAGCTAGTAACTAAGGCTAATGATTACACTAAGCTTGAACACACTTGATTACCTGCTTAGATTGTATCTGAACATAACCCTTATGAATACGATGATTATCATAGTTAAGCATCACCTCTTTCTCAACTAGTGTGATCTGTGTTCTATTCCCATATATGAAGCTGATTACTTATTATATATGGATGTCTCTGCTTAGTCTATACGTTCTATTCAGACTCTATCACCTTTGTGTTCATAAGCATGGGTACTATCTTGGAGAATTCATATCATGATTAGGTAAATAAGGCATATCACATTCCATGTTTATCAGAGCTATAACGATTAGTTATGTTCAAAGCTTTAATGGGTTGACTTATTGAATCAAGCTCAACGAGTACAATGATCGTATTAGAAGAAGCTTATGTGCAATGGTTTCTCCTTGTTAGATAGGGTTTTAGAGAGCTTATTGACACATACCAGTACTCCTTAAATTAGCTATACAACATTGCTTATCTTATAGAGATTAGTATCATTACCATATAAGCTGAATATCAATGGAACTAACCTAATAGGGTAAGTAACTACAACTAGCTTGATGTTAAACTCGTAAAGACCAACATAATTAGAGTAATCAACATAATGACTTGGATTCACTAGTATAACTATTACTGATCTACTTAGTATTAGCTAACAATGAATATAATCATACACGTGGTACGTATTAATAGAAGGCTTTACTTATCACTATCACTTACCTCGTATATGAAAAAGCTTAGCTTTGTTATCATTACAGTATCTCTCTAATCAAGTATCTGCGTCATACTAGTAACTCCGACTGTCCAGAATCAATCAGTACTTGCTCTTAATGGACTCTACTCTCTTGTTCATATCGTATTAATAGGGGATACTAGTGAGTGAATATAGCCCATATGTATTGATTATTTAGAATACTATGATCACCTTTCTGTGTTTGTTACTTGTTACTAACCATGCTTTATTCCATAAGTAGTGGGTACTCAGCTTCTCCATTGCTTGTACTTAGCTTACTTACTGTGATGTGCTTTGATTACAGATATGCTTATGATCTACTTGGTAGACTATGTTCAATATATACAATGTGCATGCTTAAGACTAGTAGGTGTTATGATCACTTGTAAACTAATCCCATACGAATTACTATGATCTAACTTGGTGAGCTAAGCTGTGATAGAATAAAGCACAGTGTTACTTACTTGATTACCATTAGTATCCATGTTTCACTATGATTACCCTAATAGAGCTAATCTTGAACACTATAAATGAGCTATCACTATTACATTGTGTGAATTAATGGAGATAGTAGTACCCATGAAGCTTAGAGCTTAGAGTATAGATTTCTTAAAACTTTACGTCATAGGATAAGCAATGGTATTCAAGCTATTAGTAACACATAACTATCAGCTTAAGTAGTACTATAGTAATCACCTATTATAAGCACTGAGATAATAGATAGCAAGTTACTATGAAATCCATGAACAGTTCAATGAGTGCCATATCATACATAAGAGCTTATACAATACATGATGACCTATCAGTGTTCACATAAAAGCTTGCAAGTTAAAGAAATGTGATTACAAGATTCAGAGTGATACAAATGTTATGGATATGTAGTTGGCATAATCATTACCATGAAAGGTCAAGTACAGATTAACGATAGAGCTAGTACAACTTATCTTAGATCAGTATAGTTTCATTACCATGACTCTCCATAATACAAGGATGTTTAGTATAAGTACAGCACTATGATCTCACTTGGATTGGTTTGGTATTGTGTTTCCATATTCTATACATACTGCTTATATAAGTGGAATCATTGTATAGCATATAAGGTTACAGTATCTGCATAATCTAAGCGTGTTGATGTTGTAGATCGTATTCATTTCACCAATTCAATAGGTAAAGTACGTGAATCATTACTGTTATTAGTGGCATTAACAAGACCAGTACCGAGTACGAGGAGAAAGCTTGTATAAGAGTAATCTCCATAATGATATCATAACCTATAAGCTCTATACGGGCAAGTAACACCTCTATGAAACCCATTACATTACAAGGCATTGATAGACCCTATCCTTTTCATCATTACTACTATACACGTCATCTTGTTGCTTCTGATCACTATGATTACACATATTGATTACGTATCTACTTATATACCATAAGCTATGTATACTTAACACATAAGGTAAAGCCTAGTGATTTATTCCCATAATAAAGGTAGTTACAACATAAGTGGTAAGGTATTAGCATTGAATACAGAAGACACGCAATTTCCATTTCTAATCAAAGTGAAGAGTACTCTTCACTTCATCAGTAGCTTTTGTTATTCCGTTAGAGATCTGATTAATGCAGCTTCAAGTTTGAAAGGCCATGCTACCGTAATTCCAGTGTAGTTTACAACCAGATATTTGTTAACTATTTACCCACCCACCCCAATCCCCGAAGGATGGCTCACTCATTCATATGGGTGAGGAAGGAAAAAGAATTAAGCCTTCGTCGATTAAGATACCTCAGTTCAGTGTTTGTGTCACTTTGCCTAGCCTACTAAAAAGAGTGTAGTTTTCCTTGTCCCCCGGAGGGAACAAGCGGCTTCGCACCTTTGCTAACTGGATCCCGCCATAAGAATGCATAGAAGTAGCTACGGGTTGCTTCCTCCATAGGTCTTTATCTGATCTCTTTATATGATCTATGGATCAAGTACTTTTAGGCAGGTGAATTTGTCGTTGAAGCACGCTCATGAAATTGAGAGTTTTTGAGTTTTTCCACCACGAATGAGGCAGGAGACCATGATATATATGTTTGTTAATGAGGCAAGAACTTGCTCTCCATATTGGACTTATTGGTATGAGGTAACGAGCTGACCCTTATCTATACTATCTAAACTAGGGTCTATACTATCTATACTACGGATAGTAGTGCTTGGTGGGTCCGACTGTCGCTCACGCTAACGCTTGAAAGGCGCTCTTGCTCAGGGGATATAAGTCTTAGGCACTGGCTTGTCCCGATTAGATGTATATAAGTATTGATGAAGGATGGAGGCAACAATAACAAATGTAGGTAGGTTCCTCCCCTTAACGGCCCAAAGAGAATACCAAAAGCACTATAGATCGTAGTTGCTTAACAAATTGGCATCTTCATTGTCTTTCCTGATCATAAGTATCGTGAATAATTTCACCTAAGTAACCATCCATCACAAGGAAATAGTTAGTTGGGCTGTAGATAAGATGTGTGAACTAAGGTGCGAAGCCGCTTGTCCCTCCGGGGGCAAGGTAAATTATGTCCCTAATCTTGATAGAACCTGTACCTGCCAATTTAATATAGAACTGTACCTGCCAACCGCAATGTCCTTACCGGGTATAACTAGGCCATGATGTCTATGGCTGCGGAGACTTCCTCCGCATATATACTTTTATATGGTTGTTAATGAGGCAAGCACTCGCTCTCAGCCCCTTATTGGTACGAGGTACAGTGACCATTAGCACAGTGACCTTAGTTACCCAAGTAAGTGAGTGAATCTCCTCGACCTCGTCTTTCTTCTCTCTCTCTAGCTAGGAAATCAATATCATTATATATGTCATTACGCCATCTCGCCGAGGTGCACATCTCTATCTCTATTTTATGAAGCCGCAACTACCACATGCTCATATATAACTACCACCATTTCACCGGGCTATCAATTAGGAGGGAATGAGTCAAACAACCAAGCTACTTATATTGATGTGTGGAACTACAATAGAGCTTGAAGATCCTTACGCTGCAAGGTTGGCATTTCGAAAGGGACCTTGGCATATATCTGGTTTCCAGGTCTCAAAGGCTAGCTAGGTTCCAGAAAAGGTTCTCGCTGGGTTTAGGATTGATCGATGTTTTTGGACCACCGTCGAGCTCGCTCTATGCCTAACGTAAAGCCTTGCCCGCCCAAGTAAGTATGTTGTAACGCTCCTCCTTGTTCAATGCTCTGACCTCGGACCTTCTTTTCCCGATCAGATGCTTCTCTTCTATTCGAGTTGCAACCCTGGTTTCATTGACCATGCCTGGTGGTTTTTTGGTTTACCGTACTTTGCCTACCTGAACTTATTTCACTCAACTTAGAAAGATCGGATTGAGATTCCATTGCAGGTTTAGATCTTCTGTTCCAATTTCGTCGGCTAGATCTGCATTCCCATGTTGGTTCAAAACCAACTCGTTGATCTATTTTTCACCACATGTTGAGCTGCCTAGTGTTTCGTTCCATATTTCGTCCTATTTGTTTCACTTCGTCAAGCCGCCTAATTTTTGGGTTTAGAACGTTGTTTGACGATATTTTCCCACTCCTTTAAGGCTAGGATCCTTCGGCCATTGCTGGCCTTCTCGTTACTCCTGATCTCGTATAATGTCGGCGGTAAAGATAAGCCCAGATGATAAAAAGAAAGCCAAGGCCAATAAAGAAGTATAGAATAGCATCATAAGTAATAAGGATAAGGGCCAGGGCCAGAGACTTATTTCCTTGGCCACGAGCAACCTCTATTCGTATGCCTCCCCGAGCAACTTTTTCTCATTTCGGCGGTGTTTCAAAATGGTATTGTTCGTCCTTACTTACAGGCAGGTTGAAGCACTTTGGTTATGGGTTTAAGTAAGGTGTGGGTGGGTGCCTTAGATCCCCTCATTGTCTATAGGGAGTCCCCATAGGTAGAATATCCCCTTCGCTCAGGTAACGAAGAGGTATCAATCCTTTAGTATTCTCTAAGGACCGGAGGGGCTCGACTGATAAGGACCCTTTAGGGGGCTCGACTGATAAGGAGAGGAGAGGAACTCGCTCGACTAACAGGAGAGGATGCCCCCGGCAGGGTGAGGGATTTATCGCTCATCCATCATATGGATGAGGGTGAGCCTGTCGAACTCTCGACCTATGGGAGAGGTAACGAACGCTCGACTAATAAGGCCGCCATCGCTCGACTGTTAAGGCCGCCATCGTGAGCCTGTCGAACTCTTTTTTAGTTACTTATTTGAGAGGGGCCACCCCGTTGTGGAGGTAAATCCTCTTTGCGGACAGAGACGATCCCTACTAGCCCAGACCAGGTCTAGCAACAATCAAACAATGCTATCATGCAAGTTCCTAATTGCAAATTAAAGGTGGATGATGAGAACCTACTTGGATTCCAACGCTAATATTCATAGAAGAGACGTCGCTCTCGTTCCTTTGCTTCGGCTAGTCACGATCCACACGATCTCCGTGATTGGACACCTGCACATGTAAAGAACAATGCAAATACAAGCATAAAATCCAATAGATGCAATTATATATCAGTTAGAAAGGATATAACTCAACATCAATCATTACAAAGGACAATGAGAGTGGAAGCATAATGATAGTCATCTATTATTGATAAATAACAAAGAAGAATACAACCATAGTTCTGATGTCAAATCCTCCTTTGGCTGGGTAGTTAGCTACACAAGTCTTGCAAAGCTTGTTGGGATGGGAAACAAGCCTCTCTCTCTTGGGTGACAAGAATCTCCTCACTTAGATTTGGCCTTATGGGTGCAAAGAAGGCTCTTGCAGCTTCAAACTCTTGAACTCCTGGAATTCTCTATCACTAGCACTATGTTGGAACTAGCTTGCTCAAGGCATAGAGACAAGCTTTTATAGATAGAGGGGAAGGAGATAATATCAATCACAATTTTAATGGGATTGGCTTTATCACTTAGAAGCTTCCATGAAAGGGGGAAAACCACTTCCTTTTTATGGAGATTCGAAGCCAAACCATCCTAACACAACAAGGATTCAGTTGATGAATGGGTTAGCGAGAACCTTCAGAAGTTTGTTTGTTAAAAACTTTACCAAACTCGGTTTGCACGAATGTGACTCTAAGACAGAGCGCTAATGGCGCGCCCTCTTTAGAGGATTTCCCCCATTGGCGTGAGCAGTACACTGTGGAACCACGCCAATGCAAAAAGAGGTCTTTTATGGGTATTCTGCAGGAGATGTCTTCAGGGCATATGAAGCTCATACTTAGAGGAATATGATGCAAGTGGTTTCAGGTCATGTCACTTCTCACAGGTCCCGGAATGAGTCCTCCAGTGTGCGGGAGAGGGGTAGCAGGGACGGTGACAAACGGTGACAAATTATTGTGTAATAGATGCCCCCTAAAGCATGAAGCCCAAGGGAGAGAGAGGGGTGAAATTCTTTATAAGAACATGCGTAACAGAAAACAATGCCACCGGAGAACCTGCGTAAAGAAGTACAGCTGATATCTCAAGTACATGATATATGTGGTATGGGCACAGCCATCCATAACAGAGCAAACAAGAATCTAGATCCAAGGTATGGGCGCAGCCATCCAGTGAGGATCGATAAATAGACTCAGGCATGGTCGCAACCATCCAGCGAATGAGTCATGTAATGATCATAATAAGCCACAAATCGCAGCCTGGATTCCAACAAACAAAATCCAGGGTCTTGCGCTCCATCTCGACCCGAATAGAGTACAAGTTCAGGCATGCGAATACATGAGTTGGAGTCGAACATACATGAACATCGTCTGATTACCAGTCAATGATGAAAACTATTAACAAACGCGAGAGGTACCACCAATAATGAAAATGGCCCTCAAGATACTATAGGTACAATCTACGGCGTGTGAATGAGTGAGATGGCATCGAACACCCGTAGAATCATCCGATCAGAGGCCAATGATGAAAACCTCTCGTCAAACACGAAGAACCTGCCATTGAGGCATGCAGGCTCCAAGGCACCGGAAGGGAGTCTCTAGATCAGCTTCTTGGATAATGAGCTGAAGTCGACAGGAAGTGACCTTGATCAAAGGTGGGCCATAGTGTTTCCCACATCATTGACACAAGACAGAGGAAGAATGTTGTGGTGAATCAGAATTATGTGAGGTATCAGAGGGAGGTTGTAATTCTACAGAGGTCAACTTCTCTTGAACATATCGGCGACACAAAAATGGACTTGGCAGTATTTGACATCAAATGAGCAGAGGTCATGGTGACAAGGCAATGAGCAGATGAGAGGTCAAATAGGATAACCCAAAACCACGGAGGCTAGTGTAAAACAAGATGAGATGTTCCCACCCAGACACGAATGCAGACTAGTGCCATGTTCAAGAGCGACATACTGCCGATGCAATAATGATTATGGTTCCATTTTCCCCAGCATTTCTGGCGAGTACCCCAGTTATTTTTAACAAGCTTGATGGGGATAGCATATGCTTGTAAGGAGTCATTACGACAGAATCTGATGTCATTAAGTTTTAACAAGCCTGACAAAGGAAGAACTCGACGTCTTTTCCTGTTTAGAGAGTCTAAAAAGACATCAGAAAAGTGAACTCCAGGGGGGTCCTTTTTCGTAAAGTTGTGTCTTCAGAGCCCGAAAAAGTATAAAACAATGCTCGAAAGAACCACCCGATCATTACGATTGAGGAGTACTTTTCATATGTAGTGACATCGACTTGAAAAAGTAAAAAAGCAATCGATATCACATTGTTTCGGAACCATTAACGAACCTAAAACGACAAGGGTCCGATGATCTTTTCATTTTTTACACGGTCGGAAAAGAGTTTAAAGACGAACGCCTCTTATTTACGTTTAATGAGTCAAGAGGGATAACTCGGCGATCTTTTCATGTTTAGTGAGTCAGAAAAGAGCTGAAAGATGACTCCACAGTGACTTTTTCGTGTATTTACCGAGTCCGAAAAAGTATAAAATACAACTCATTTCACCATCAAAGTTGCGTAAAAGACCTGTCGCTGCATAAGAAGCCAGCGTAAAATCCATTTTCGACCAAAAATATATTAAAATATTGAAAAAAATAACCTTTTAAACCTAAGTACAAGTCAAAAAGTTTATAAATATGGTGAAAATGGTAAAAAATAGAATTACTATTACTTTTTACCTCTTTGAATAGTAGCAGTGGTCTGTTTGGGGAGCAAACTTCAGACGGTAATTATGGCCAATCCATGCAACCATTCGGGATATCATCGGTTCCAGGTAAGAGGCGTTTCCCTTAGCTCCATTTCCATAGATTTTTTATGCATTTTGTTCCTTGATTAAGCCTCTGCAAGGAGGATTTAAAAATTTAGGGCCACGCCCCATTGGCGCGGGTATCTAGCACGGACCCGTGCTAATGGGGTGATTTTCCTAAAGGGGTCGCGCCATTGGCGCGACTGTTTTAGAAAAAGTCACGCCAACCACGCGACCTAATTTTTTCCTTTGAATTTTCCCATTGCATTTGAAATTTGTCTAGATTGTAGGTTTACCAGTGTTCTAATAACGATTTATTGATCCTTGTGGGCACAGGAAAACATGCAAAATGGTAGTGTAATTGAAAGAACATGAACATGATGCAGTAGATGCCTTGGCTATAGAGGATGAGGGATGCATAAACGCCTTAAGAGACTGTGGTCTCAATAAATTCTTCCTCACATCTTATCTGCGAGCTCAGCTCGAGTTATTGCAGTTCATAGTTGATGCTTGGGATGCTGATGACCAAGTATTCCGCTTACGGGACCAAACATTAGAGTTGGATGTGTATGATGTGTATTTCATCACTGGGTTATCACGGATAGGGACGAGTCCCATCTTGACGAGAAGTAGACCTTCCGGGGAGAAGATAGGTGAAGTGATGGCTCAAGTGTGTCCAGGGGCACAATTTGGGAAAAACAGTGCGAAGGTGGATATCGCCACCATTCGGGACTTGGTTCTCAAGGTGATATTTTTCACCATCACTCGTGAAACTGAGGTACAAGCACCCCATAAGACAAGCAAGAATCATCTACTACTAGCGACAGAATGCCTCAGCCCCACCATTTTTGACTGGGCTACAGCGGTGACCACCGATATCAAAAGGCAACTTACAAAGTGTAAGCCCAGAGAAGTGAAACAGTTCGGGTATGGCTCGATTGTGGTGTCATTCTTCTTGCAACGATTACCCATTTTTTAGATTCAGGGAGCTATAGTGGCTGATCCATTGCCACGAGAGCCTAGGATGGCTTGCTGGGCAGCACTGATGCCGAGAGGAGGAGGGTCCAGCAGATGTCCTGGCAGCCCGAGTTCTTTATATGGCTCCGTCGTCAGCTGATCATGGTGGAGGATTGGTCATACGCGGGAACTAATTTCACCGGGGATCCAGACCTCCCACTGCTAGAGGGAGAGGAGTGGGACGAGGAGCTGGGTATGATCTCTTTTTTTTTTATGTTTTATGTATATTTTGTTTTTGTCAATACATGCATGTTCTGATGACAGTTGTACGTATATGCAGATGTTGGCCGAGAGCAACCAGCTGGCTTGTCTCCTGTAGCACGGAGGGTCCAGCCCGCAGCTGACCCTCAAGACGAGGGTGTTGTGGCGGAAGAGCTGGTGTAAAATCTCGAGGTACTCACCCGATGGATTCCGGGTTACGCTAGACTGGCGGATGTGCCCTTTGCATACCAGAGGCACACAGTGGGGGTGCCGACTCGCATCCATCGTCTATTGAGATGATTGGTGCGTGCGGTGATGTGCTATCATGAGCACCACCACGATTAGACTTCTAGGCTTCTTTTATGCATATTTTTGAGGGACATGTCGTCCCGAGATGTATCATGATGAACATGTATTTTTTTTGAACTATGTATTGCACGCGGTGCAAACATTTTGACACACACACACACACATATATATATATACATATGCCTATGGTTTATTATTGTGCTTTTATGTGCTTTCTTGTATGATGTTTTGATTATAAATTACGCAAATGTCTATCTAATACATGATTAGCCAATGCATCAAATAATGTGTTTAATCGTCGTGGAATATGCTGATATGTGATAAAGTCAAAATTCCTTCTAACAATTTAACACGTAAGTACAACCTTAAAATGTGATGGTCTCTGACGGAATATCGCCCACTGAGCTGATGGACGACAAGCTGAGATTCTAGGTTAACAACCAATGTACGAATATTGAGATTAATCGCCTCGGCTAATAATTCAATAAGAACACTATATTCAGCAACATTGTTTGTAGTACAGCCTAAACACACACCTTGAAGGTCTATCAACTCACCGTGAGGATCGTAGATCACCCACGCCGCAGAGGACAAAGAGCGAGTGCTGCAGCAGGCACCATCAGCGAAACCAACATAAGGTGCACCTGACATCTGCACAAGAAGCAAAAAACAATAAGGGGAAATCACGCCTTCACACCAAGCAAAAAACATGAAAACACACACACACACACACGCATGTATAAATCGAAGTGCATGGAATCATGCATAGTACTTTTTCAAGTACAGCCCATTACGGGGCTTATCAAGAGGATTGCCTTCGTAGTCAACTAGCTCATATGCCCATTTCTGCAACACTTCTTTTACAATATAAGGGCCTAGCCAAATGGGCTCGAGTTTGCCTGCCCCCAGCTTGTCATTTGCTTGGTCTTATAGCAGGACTAGATCTCCCTCAACAAATGAACGAGGAGGGATGGTATGGTCGAAGTGAGTTTTAACTCTCTTCTTTTGAGCTTCGATAGCTAGAGAGGCTAGGCGACGGATCTTTTCCAGTTGTTCTAGGTAGAGAAGCCGTTCCTGTACCGGAGTAGTGTTGGGAAGCAACTCGATGGCTATTTTTAACAAAGGGATTTCACATTCTATAGGAAGGGTAGCCTCCAGTCCATAAACTAGTTGAAATGGAGTGAAACCGGTGGCATCCTTCACAGAGGTTCGGTAGGCCCACAAGGCGGGAAACAACATCAGATGCCAATTAGACTTATGCATGTCAACAGTACGTTGAAGCATCGTAACCAAAATTTTGTTAACAGCTTCAACTTGTCCATTGGACTGAGGATAGTATGGGGTCGAACTATCATGCCGTAATCCTAGTTGGATTGTTAGCTCGGTCATCATGTGATTACGGAAATGCGGAACTCCGAACTACGTAATAACATGGTTGAACAAAAACTGCATCGCTGTGTGACCGTCTTCAATTAATGTGGGCATCGCCTTGGCCCATTTTGTAAAGTAATCAACGGCAACGATAAGAAACCCATGCCCCTCGGCCGAGCGAGGCTTACAGGTCATATAATCAATGCCCCATTTTGCAAAAGGGCCAACAATGACTACAGGGTGCAGCGGCACTGGTGGTGCACGCATCTTCCGCTGGTATATCTGGCATGCATGACACGCACGGATGGTGAGAATGCAATCCTTAAAAATGGAGGGCCAGAAATAACTAGCGCGAAGGATTTTTTGAGCTGTGGCATATCCGGACATGTGACCACCACAGGTGCCAGAGTGGCAGTCATTCAGGACTCTCTCAGCTTCCTCGAGGGTTAGACATCGGCGGAGGACGGAGTCAATGCTGATACGGTACAGGGTGTCCCTGATGATATGATAGGGTTGAGACTGATGACGGATCCGCCGCCGAGCATCTTTAGATACAACAGGGTGGAAAGAGGATATCTACAAATATACAATAATATCCTCGTACCAGGGATTGAGGGTGCTGATCAGAAAAAGAGTTTTTTCCGAGATATAATCCTCTGAGTGAGGGGGTGCAGAAGGAGATGGAAAAGAGCAAAGTAACTCAGCAAAGACCAGGGACTTCTTAGGCTTGGCAGCAGTAAATTCCAAGTCAAACTCTTGGAGGATGACGATCCACTTTGAGTATTTGCCCCCCAGCAACTGACGTGACAAAATGTACGTCATCGGGTTGCAATCAGAAATCACAATCATGGTGCGCAACAAGATATAATGCTGGAAGCATTGGACGACGCAAACAGCGGCCAATGCCAACTTCTCGACATAAGCATATCGAGTTTCAGTATCCAAGAGGTTGCGGTTGAGGTAATATATGACGTGCTCATTGTCATCATCGTCGTCTTGCATGATAACCATGCCAATAGTGGTATCAGCGGCGGCCAGATACAGAGTATAATCACGGTGGTAATTCGGAGGTCGCAATAATGGAGTAGAAACAAGGAGACCCTTGAGACGCTCAAAAGACTCTTGAGTGATAGCATCCCAATGAAAGGGTGTATCTCGCTTCAATAACCGTGTAAAACCTTTAGCCACCTCAGCATAGTTCGGAATGAATCTTCTTAGGAAATTTTCTTTGCCCTGCAAGCTCTGCAACTAATACAAAGAAGTAGGGGGAGGAAGATTCAAAATAGCCTCGAATTTGAGGGGATCTAGACGGATGCCTTCTTGGGAGATGATAAACCTGAGTAGTCGGCCTGATTCAACACAAAAGGCACATTTATGAGGATTGAGCCTGATATGGTAGTGTCGACAACGGAGAAAGATTTCCCGAAGATGGGAAGGATGGTCCTGGCATTTGACTGAATGAGCTGGTAGATCATCCAGATATGGCTGTACAATGTGACGGATGTCATGAAAAGCATAGGACATTGCATGTTGGAAGGTAGCACCAGCATTCTTTAAACCGAAAGGGATCTTCTTGTAAGAAAAAGTGCCCCAAGGACAGATAAAGGCCGTCTTATGCTGATCAGCGGGCGCGATATTGATCTGGTTATATCCAGAAAAACCGTCCATAAACGAATAGATTTCGCTTCATACACACTCATCAATGAGCTGATCGATGAAGGGTGTGGGGAAGTTATCCTTGGGACAAGCGCGGTTAATGTCACGATATTCAAAACAGACTCGAATGGTACCCTGTTTTTTGTTCACAGGGACTATATTAGAAACCCAATCCGTAAGTGGAATGGGGTAAATGAAACCAGCCTTGAGAAGCTTTTCAACTTTTGCTTTAATTGCTGCAGCCTTTCAGGGGTGCACGGGGTGTAGGCGTTGACGAACGGGCTTAGCGCCCGGATACGTAGGTATCTCATGCACCACTATGCTAGGGTCAATGTCGGGCATCTCTTTGTCGGACCAAGCGAAGACATCACAAAATTCGTGAAAAAGATTGGTGTAGAGCTAACCTTCCTCTGGAGTACAAGTGACTCCAATGTGAATATGCTCGACAATCCCTGGTTTCACAGAGATGTCGATGGGTTGGGTCTGCATAATGTTTCCCATATTGCCTTCAGAAGACACTTGATAAACTTGAATAGGTGTTTGAAGGGGCTGAAATGGGATACAAGAAGCAAACTGTTCGAGACAGGCTATCATTTCCTGATGGGAAGGGAGGAACGAGGAACGGTGGTGATAATCAGACCAAGGGGGTTCCTTAAGAGACATGGTCTCTATAGTGGCTTCATCGGAAGGAAATATTTCCTTTAATGGATCCGAAGTAGCATCATCTCCAAGCTAAGCGGAATGAACATATGAGTCGAGAACGCTGCTCGAAGGAGCAGGTTTGAGAGGGGGAGACAATGCAGCAATGATTTCAATGTAGTTGAGCTCAGCGGCACTCAACGGCATCATATCGCCCCAAGATTCTATTTGATCAATGGGAGGAAGGACCCACGGATCAGAGTGCACGGAAATCATATTAGTAGGAGTGAGATTAGGAGGTGGGAGGGAAAAGACACCCATCAGGGCGGGATCTTTAAAGAGTCTGGCTCCCACACTCTCACATGATTTGGAGGTATGCTCCACGAAAGGCACGTTGCCTTCGGAAGAGCAGGTGAAGAAGGAGAGCTGGTCCATGGTGACAATCTTCCCCTGATGAGAGAAACGAATGACACAGAAAAGAGAGGAAGCCACGGCTTGCATGGCGTATGTCCAGCTACGTCCGAGGAGGAGGTTGTAGGTAAGATTAGCATTGAAAACTTCGACCTCCACTTCTACCATCTTCCCTTCCAAAGAGATGGGCAACCGTTGGAGGATACCATAAGGATGGGACTCTCTTCCGTCAAAGGCTTCCAATGTTGTAGGAGACTGGCTCACCGTCGGAGAACCAATATCTTTCCAACAGGCAACAGACATGATGCATGTTGAAGCACCTTCATCAATGACTATATGTTATAGACAATTTTGTGCCTTACAGCAATAAGCATGAATTGTCAATAATCCAAGGGATCCAAAGTTCCCTAAACATGATGTTCCTACCCCTAGAGGAACAAGGTCAGCAAACCAACAGCTCTCAGATCAGTTCTCCACCTGAAAACACTCAAAAACAAGCAATCCTGAAATCAAAGCAGGTGCTCCACTAGGTTTCTGCGCTAAAACTCAGTTGCTCGATGGTGTACCTGCGTTGCAAAGCAAGTGGAACAAAGGCCACCTGCGCTGAGCGAGATGGGACAAGTGCACAATGAGTCATTGCTTTGGAATCTTCCAAAAATGACACTTGGTTCAGATATTTCGCCTTGTGATGAGTCAGAGGCTCTGTTTCTCCAAGTGGAAGCAAAGTTCTCCAAGTGGACTCAAGAACTGAAGATCAACTAAAGATTAACTGAAGAGAGAGAGGACACAAGGCAGCTACACATCAGTTGCAAGCTGACTCATCCTTTCTCAATTCATCTATATATTGAGCTCTCTCCTATGAGCTCATGAGGCTGGAATTTTGTGCAAAGTAATGATATGCTGTTGGTTTCTCTATTGAGCTATTGGGTGATTGTTTGAGAGAGGTGAAGAAGAGAAATTCTTTCTGCTGGGAGGTGTTGCTGGGTTGGAGCCTTCAATGGTTGTAATACTCTCAGAACCTTTATTTCTTCATTAATAAAAGCTATTGAGGTTCTTCTATGTGCTCTTGTTTCAATAATATATTGTGATGATTGCATGTTTGGTTTACACTAATCCATGAACCAGTTATGATTGCATGCCTCTTGTAGTTTCCTTCTTTGTTATTTTGCAGGATCTCATTGTAGCTGGGCAAGCAAAAGGTCAAGGAACTAGGAGCAAGCGGCCAAAGAGAAGAGTTTGGATTCGACATTAAGCACAAGGCAACGGTTAGTGCATTTCTCCATTCTCTTTTGCTTTCATAAAGAAGTAAACCTTTAGTAGTTTGTCTTACAGTGGTTGCTAAGGAACTGTCACCCTTAGAGTGGGATAGGGTCATCCGAGTCGGATACTTTTCCCTACAACAAACTGGCGACTCCGCTGGGGATCGTATCCATTTGATTGTGTTTGTAGTATTTTGCTATTCATTTCCTGAACCAAAGAGTACCAAATCGAAAAGCTTTTGACTATATCAAAAGCGAAGTAGAGGACAGCTACTTTGGCTCATTTCTGAGCAAGTTCATGATTTGAAGAGCTGATCTACAAAGATCCTTGTAAGCTCTTAGTGATAGCTTTGCACCTTCTTGATCATCCCTTTGAGTGTGCTTGACTGAATGTCTCTGATTTGAGCAAAAACCGTGCATTTTTGAGAAAATTATGACCCGGAAACTGTGAAAACGCATTTCTCGTTTTCCAAAGCAGGTAGTACACAGGCTACCTGCTTTGCAACGCAGGTCCCGAAGGGGCTACCTGCGCTGAGAGCCAGATTGGCTGTGCAAAGCCTGCGTTGGCCCAAATTTGCCTAGTGCATTTGGGGTTTCCTCCTTTCTCTTGCCTGTTTTCACTTAGATTTGCTGCTAAGTGTCAGTCTTGTACCTGTTCAGAAACCAATATTACTTGCCATCATTCTGCCTCTGTTATATAACGAAATTGTACTTGTTCTTTGTATTTCTTACTCATTTACAATTTCCCATAACGAAAAGTAAACTAGTCTTGCCTTTGGCCTCTTAGATCTGAACCTGTGTTAGGCATTTTGCTGGTCTAAAGAGTTAGCTTGTTTGTTGTCCATAGCTGATTAGTCATTTTACTTTCGTTAGTATGGTTTGATTTCATGTATTTCCAGTGATTAAGTAAGTGAATCTTAAGGTGTCTTTTGATTTTTGGACAAACTTGTTTGTTTTCACTCTAAATTGAAATCAAAGTTATATAACCACTTTCTTTTTGTATCCATCCACATTAAGAAAGGGAAAAGAAAATACATGCATTGTGCATTTTGCATTTGACTGTTTGCTTGACGATTTAGGAAAAATTTGCATTTAGTGTGTGCTCTATGATCTGTGTGAAAAGATTTGCCTTTCTTTTCCCTCAGTAGTTAAGGTTTTCAAAGTTGAAAGATTGAAAAGTTTGCTTCTCATCTTAGGCTGCATTCAGGAATTTGTTATATACATCTCATGGTGATCCTTAAAGGCAAACTGTTAAGCAAGATCAACATTAAAATAAATCCAATTTACATAACAACGCTTTGTAACATAACGCAAACCTCTAGAGGTCTAGGTAGAGACGTGTTCCAGCGTCGTTAAACATAGTGACTGTCGATCTCTACGAAGGTGGGTGATTCCTCCTGAGAGTCGGTGGCACTAATACGGACTTGTGCTCCCACGTACCGTCGCGTATATATTGGGAGACCCCTATAGGCAATTATCCTTTATCCATAGGAAGCCGTGTCGACCGCCCTACTGATCGTGATGCAGTGAACACAGCATTCACGAAGATCGACCACCCGTACCGTAAAACGTATTCTGTGGTTTCGCGAAAAGTTTGGCACACCCTCTGCCTAGATCTCCAGAGAAGTTTCTTTTGGCCTTTTTCAAACTCTATAACTGAAAAAGTCCATCCGAGCATTTGTCACTTCGGGCTCGTTAAAACATCGAAGGCGACTAGAGTCATCTTTAGCTTTTTCTCGACTCTTAAAACATGAAAAAGCAAGTTTGTGTCTAAAAGCGTCGTTAATAAAATTTATTTTAAGCGGAACATAATCACCTGTTATTCCCACGTTGATCTTTCAGTTGAAAAGTATGGAGCCCACCAACCAAGGAAAAAACCTTGGAGGAAGTCCAAATCCCTTCTCCTCTTGGGGAGATGTTGGTGCGCCTCATATGGCAACATTGTCACTTCCAGGATTGACAATTGGCCTACCTGTATGGCTCTTTTCAACTAATGTAGTCCAGATCGCCACTAATCCTGAGCAGTCGAATCAACAGTCAGAACAGTCTAGAGCTACCCACCAGCCTTCCACTTCTTACAATTCTTCCTCTGATCCTTCATCTTCACAAGGTAGAGCCGGCAAAAGTCAGCCTCCCATGGAGAAGAAGGAAAAGAAGAAGAGAGAAAAGAAGCAGAAGGGGCCTATGGCAAAGGCGACTGGGGGCAAGCAGAAGACAGCTGACAAAAACCCACACACTGCACCGACCGGGCCTAAATCGCCATGTGTCATTTGCAAAGGGACCCACTTCCATCGTGATTGTCCTTGTATTCCCCGGATACTAAGGGACTGGTCCCCAAGGTTGCACAATCCGGTAGCATCAACCTCTGGTAGTCATGTTGATTGCAGTCCGTCAACTAGCGAGAGTGAAGGACGAAGAGGGAGACCAAGATCACCCTGTATGTTGTGTGAAGGCGAGCATGCCATCCACCGATGTCCATTCTTAGATGAGGCAAAGAGAGTTTTAGAAGATCGTCCGGTTTCACCGTTACGACTTCCTCCTGGATATCAAAAACTCACGCCTAATCCCTCGATAGTTGAAAATCCATCTGACCCGCTCAAGTGGTCAGCTGAAGTGTCGGTCATTGAGAATGAACCTACTGAATCCAGACCAGACGAAAGTCTAAAGGTCGAAACGGCAGTTGACCCGGTTCTTCCTTCAGAGGTTGCAACATCCAATGACTCCGTCATTGAAGACCCATCTTCAAATGACACCCTCATTGAAGAGGATAAGGATGACACCGTCCATATTATTTTCATCAACACAGACTCTGATGAGCATCAGGGCAATGCGCCCATTCCTTTATCGCAGGAAGGAACATCGTCAGGGTCGTATCCGGCCGTATATTCAGTCCCACCACCAAGCAACCTAGTTGTATCCTTTGATTGGAATCAACTAGGCAGACCCCGGTTACCAGCCAGTATCCCATTCAGAATCATAGTCCAAATCTACAGAATGGTGATGGCTGGAACTATCATTGATGAAGGGGCATCTGTGAGTATCCTTTCCTCTATTGCTTGGAAAGCACTGGGTTGCCCGGCGCTTTTACCTGAGATGAGAAATCTATCAGGTTTTGATAAAGGAACCAGTCACCCGTTAGGGATTCTCCCCAATGTTCCAGTTACATTGAAAGGGAAGACAGTTCATATGAACATCATGGTCGTCCAGGGACCCTTGGTTTATAACTTACTCCTTGGACGAGACTATATATATTGCATGGAGGCAATAGTGTCCTCACTCTTTAGAGTCATGTGTTTTCCGCACGAAGGAAGAATGGTCAAGCTCGTAGACCAACTTTCATTTCCAGGATCACGCATTGCAAATAGTCAAATACCATCCCTTAACGGTCTATTCACTCAAGGAATGCCACCGCCCCCGGTTCTACTTCCCGATGAATGCGAGTAATTCGAAAAGAAAAGAACTGGGACCCAGGGGGCATGCACCCTGGCCTGCCTCGGGCAGAGAAAACCTTAGGTGTAAAGTTAATTTCCGCAGAAGAATGGACTAGTCCGTACCCCGTCCGGAAAAGGAAGAGAGGGTTTTTCTAGGATAAAATTCTTTTGTCAAAGTTATGTAGAAGCGGAAGAATCGCTCCCTTTGTCTAAAGAAGTGGGCTCTCCTAAGGAGGGGATCTGTTTGTGGCAGCAAGAAGGCACCATCTTTGAATGTCAAGCCTCACCCATTAAAACAATATGTTTTAAAAGAGAAGTAGGGGCAGTCTTCAAAGAAAGAGAGGGAATTGCTGTAACAAGTAGTCACCATCCTTAGCAACCTAATGATAGACATCGCCGAAAAGAGAGTTTAGTTTGCGGCAGCAAACAAAGCCATTTTTCGGATAATAAGTAAGAGGATAGAATCTCGAAATTATACTTTATACCTGGGGGCATGCAAACCTTTTGGAGTGCAAGCACGGGACGACTATTTATTTTTTAAATTTTTAGGTCCTCCCTTTAAACCTGTAGGTCTAACCCGTTAAACTCGTAGGATTAGCCGTTTCCAGCTTGCATAAAGAAAGGATGAAGGGCAAAAGTTAAAACCTGCCAAATTGGAGTAATTAGTGAGGTATCGCTCCTTAAATAAGATTACCTCACCTAAGACATTCCTTGTATTAAGACTGGTATATTCGAGCAGTTTTAGCAATGTTCATGCTCGTTAAAAAATAAACGCAAGAATCGAGCAGTTTTGTACAGAGTTCATGCTCGTTAAAAAATAAACACAAGTTGTGTGCAATCTTTCCCTAGCAGTTCAAGCTCATCCAGAAAAAATGAACCGGTAAATAACCTGGAGAAATGTAACCTTTGAAAGCCATATTAAAAGCCCCTGGTCGTGTTTATTTGCCATCACCTCCATCTGTTCATTTGGCCAATCGTTCACCTCCATATGTGTGTTTACCCATTTTGAGGAACAGCTGCGAAGAGTGATTTCACTTAGCCATCCTTGCGACACTGCCGTGATTGGAGAATTCCAACCTGTACCTGGAATCTGTTGCTATCCCTGTTCATCACTCGTTCCTCAAAAGACGAGTCTTCTTTGAGCTTTTTTCACTGACTCGTAAAATATGAAAAGTTTGCCGAGTTTTGGCCTTCCAGCTCGTTAAAGGACAAGAAGAGCCATCCCTCCTCTAGATTTTAATCTTTTTGGACCTGAGGGATTATTGCACAAAAAATCGAGCGCTTGTCTTGTTCGGCTCGTTAAAGAAATCGAAAATTCATCCCTTCTGTATGGTTTTATACTTTTTCGGACTTAAGGGATTAGAAGACGAAAAAGGACTTGTGGAGTTAACTTTTCGTACCTTTTCAGACTCTCTAAAAATGAAAAGGACCGAGTTTTCCTTGTCGTTAGACTCGTTAAAATGATTAAATAGCGACAAACTTGTCTGTAGACGAGAACGAGTTTCCCTATCGCTAGGCTCGTTAAAACATAGCGATGGGCTTGCCCGAAGGGCAGGTTATAGAACAAGCATATGTTATCCTCCTCAAGCTTGACAAAAATAAAGAGGTACTGGTCAGCAATGACTGGGGAAAAATTGGGAGAACCTCACAGCATTAATGGTAGCAGGTCGCTCTTGAACATGACACTTTGTCTTCCGTATCACATCGGGTTGGGTTGTTTCATTCACTGGTCTCATAACCATGGTCCTCGCCACACCATCCGCAATTGGGGTAATGCTACCAATCCATCACATCAGTGTCGTTATATGTTCAAGAGATGTGGTTCTGTAAAAGAGTCAACCGTGTTCCACCCACTGCCATACATTATCCTTCATCCACTTCATGACCGCCACCCTGGATCATACATCACAGTTTGTTTTCACCTCATCACAATCACTAGCTCTGTTCCGTGTCACTGATGTGGGATTCATTAAGGCCCTCCTTTGACAGATCGCTCCTTGTCGACATCAGCTCATTATCCAAGGAGTTGATCTAGGAACACCCCCCCTCAGTACTTTGAAGCTTGCATGCCTCAATGGCAAGTTTCTCACTTCCGGCGACAGGTATACATCAATGACCTTCGACCAGAAGATTTTGCATGGTGGTCGACGCCAAGTCCTTTATTCCCACCATGTAGATTGTACTGCCATACCTTGAGGGTCATCATCCTTATCGGTGATTCCTCTCGCGCTTGTTAACGGTTTACATCATTGACCGGTAATCAAGTGATGTCTTTCCATGTTCGACTTCAAGAAATTCTCACATGGATCGACTTGTACATCGAGTGAAGATCGGAAGAGATTGAAGACCCCGGATCTAGTTTCATCCATCCGGGCTGCGATATATATTCAGGACATAAAGACATTTGATATGTACATCATTACAGCAGATGATCATCCTTCTCAAAGGATGATAATTTCAGCAGAGAATTATCAGTCTACAATCAGACGATCGTCTGTTCTATGTACCAAAATGTATTTATAAAGCTGAGCATGGGAATGCCCGCCTCAGCTAGATCATGAAAATGTATGAAAAATAATGTATTGTATTGTATCTTATTACAGGGCACTTCTCAGCAGATTGAATGAACTTCGGATCCTCTCAATAAAGCATTTCACCCGATAAACGACCTCATACTTTAGGGGGCATCTGTTATAGACAATTTTGTGCCTTACAGCAATAAGCATGAATTTTCAATAATCCAAGGGATCCAAAGTTCCCTAAACATGATGTTCCTACCCCTAGAGGAACAAGGTCAGGAAACCAACAGCTCTCAGATCAGTTCTCCACCTGAAAACACTCAAAAACAAGCAATCCTGAAATCAAAGCAGGTGCTCCACTAGGTTTCTGCGCTGAAACTCAGTTGCTCCATGGTGTACCTGCGTTGCAAAGTAAGTGGAACAAAGGCCACCTACGCTGAGCGAGATGGGACAAGTGGCACAATGAGTCATTGCTTTGGAATCTTCCAAAAATGACACTTGGTTCAGATATTTCGCCTTGTGATGAGTCAGAGGCTCTGTTTCTCCAAGTGGAAGCAAAGTTCTCCAAGTGGACTCAAGAACTGAAGATCAACTAAAGATTAACTGAAGAGAGAGAGGACACAAGGCAGCTACACATCAGTTGCAAGCTGACTCATCCTTTCTCAATTCATCTATATATTGAGCTCTCTCCTATGAGCTCATGAGGCTGGAATTTTGTGCAAAGTAATGATATGCTGTTGGTTTCTCTATTGAGCTATTGGGTGATTGTTTGAGAGAGGTGAAGAAGAGCAATTCTTTCTGCTGGGAGGTGTTGCTGGGTTGGAGCCTTCAATGGTTGTAATACTCTCAGAACCTTTATTTCTTCATTAATAAAAGCTATTGAGGTTCTTCTATGTGCTCTTGTTTCAATAATATATTGTGATGATTGCATGTTTGGTTTACACTAATCCATGAACCAGTTATGATTGCATGCCTCTTGTAGTTTCCTTCTTTGTTATTTTGCAGGATCTCATTGTAGCTGGGCAAGCAAAAGGTCAAGGAACTAGGAGCAAGCGGCCAAAGAGAAGAGTTTGGATTCGACATTAAGCGCAAGGCAACGGTTAGTGCATTTCTCCATTCTCTTTTGCTTTCATAAAGAAGTAAACCTTTAGTAGTTTGTCTTACAGTTGTTGCTAAGGAACTGTCACCCTTAGAGTGGGATAGGGTCATCCGAGTCGGATACTTTTCCCTACAACACTATACGATGAATCGTTTTAGTATTGATAATAACCTATATGAGGAAAGCGATTTGGTGAGGCGGTCTCGGCGTATGGCCCTCGAGATCAAAAGAAATCATATCCGAGTTAGCCGGGTCTATGCCACCGATGGCCGATAGCAAGGACTTCCTCTGGGAGGGGCAACTCTAGAGCACATCTAGAGTAGACATAGCAGACGGGGCCTGACCTAAGTCCTTAATGATGTTGTAGTGCTGGGCAGCATGAGCATTAGGGTTGTAAGAAGACTTCCGGAGTACACCTTTTGGAGGGGGTCGGATAGTTGTCTCAGTGCTAGGTCTCTCGATTTGGAGTGGACCAGAACTGGATGGAGGAGCGTTGGAGGAGACCTCAAGCTCTTTCCTGGCATGAGACGGATATTCTTTTGCTCAAGTAGTGATGTGGACGGGAATCGTCCCAGCCATAAATACTTGAGAGCCAAATGAAGAAGAGGGTTGCGATGGATCTGCCACCATTTGAGTTTGCTGTGAAGGGAAAGGTTCTTTGAGCACAGTAGGAGTCCCAGGAGCACCTTTCAACAATCAACTAACTTCAGACCGCCTGGGGCAGTCTTTAGTATAGTGATCCTTGTCACAGATAAGACAAGGATACTTAGGTTTACGTTTGGCTCCTTTCTCGGGTGGAGGTTTAGGGGAGTCTTGTCTGGGCTATTCGGATTTATTCTTGGCTTTCCCTTTCCTTTTCCCTTTCGAGGATTTATCCGCCGTGGTAGACTGGACGACGTTAACCTCGGAAGTGTTTCCAAAATTTGATTGACACTGAGAAGTACTTTCTCTAGGAGCGTTCAGTTTTTGCTTCCCAGGGTTCACGGATGATTTCTTTGAAGATGCGTTTACAGAGCCAATAACACCATCAACAGATGGTTTTGGCGGAGATTTGGATGTTCCGGGTTTCAGGGCGTCTGTCAAATAATCATATAAAGTACTTGACTGAGAATAAACTAATTCGAGGTACTGAGCACGTGCGATAGCTTGCTCTTCAGTTACACAAGCTCCCATGGAAATGTCTCGCGCGATCGCAGGGACAAAGGAGGTTGTGAACCAATCGGTTAGGAGCTGATCAGGAGTCCAGAACTTGATCAAACAACGATGCCATCTCCATTCATGTATATGATTGGATATATGCGTGGCCGTGTCCTCTTTGAGAGATGTAAGGAGATGCGTCCCCGTCTCATACCGAATGGGTAACTAAAAATGAGTTAGGAATGCCATAGCCAACGAGTTAAAATCTTGAAATGTTCTGCGATTCAACTCAATATACCACTTAGCGGCCGAGCCGGTGAGAGTCCTTTGGAAGAGGCGGATCCAGATGGAATCATAAAGCCACGAGTTGGATGAGCACCAAAGGTGATAGGTCATGACATGGGCTTGAGGGTCCTCGCCATCTTTTCCATCGAATTTCGGGCAATCACCGGGTATCTTAATTGGTGGCCAATATGGATTATGAAGAATGGGATCATTTGTCAATTTAGACACATCTGGAAGTTCCAATGTCTCTAAGAAAGGTAACTGAGGATTGAAGGACATCTGTGGCCATAGAAAAGAGGTAGTACCAGGGTTCCAACCAGGTGGTGGTTGCCCCCATGGACTTTGTCCAGACGGGCCTGGCCCATAAGGGTTCTGCCCATAGGGATTTTGCCCATAGGGGTTCTGTCCATAAGGATTATGTCCATAAGCAGATATCTGACCCTGGATCTGCCCCCTAGCACCCCATGGATTAGAAATTTGACTTGTAGGTGCAACATACTATTGCTGATAATTCTGATAAGGGGTGACCTACATTTGTTGATAATTTTGATAATGGGTGAACTGAGTTTTCCCCTGGGGTTGCTGGTAACCATACGATTGTTGAGCTCCATACTGAGCCTGGTAAGCAGGTTGTGCCTGGTAAGAAGGTTGGGATTGCAATCCACCTTGCATCTAAAAACCAATTTGAGTGTGGGGCCCAGAAGGATGTCCTTGAACAGGTTGAGCTTGGACCATCTAGCCGGAAGGTTTTCCTGGTTTGGTTTGGGATGGAACCATTTGCCCAGAAGGATGAGCTTGCTGGGTATTAGGTTGTCCTTGTGCAACCGAGGGTTGTCCTTGTGGAATAGATGGTTGAGCGGGTTGGACGGTCGATTGACCTTGAGGTTGACCAGTTGGTCCAGAAGGATGATTAGGCTAGGCAGTGGGTTGGCCCTGTTGTACGTAAGGCTGACCCCCTTGCCCAGAAGGGTACCCCTATTGTACTGCATGTTGACCTTATTGAATATAAGTTTGTCCTGCTTGTCCAGAGGGATAACCTTGCTGGACACCAGGTTGACCTTGTTGGATGTAAGGTTGTCCTGGTTGTCCAGATGGGTAACCTTGCTGGATACCAGGTTGCCCTAGATTTGCAGAAGGTTGAGTCAGATAAGTAAAAGATGGACCACCAGGGGCCGAAGGTTGTCCCTAATAGGGTTGTCCTTGTGGGCCCCCAGGTTGTCCTGGGTAAGACTGGCCGTAATATTGCTGCCCTTGGGGGGTTTGCGTATAAGACGACTGGCCTTGGTTAGGCGGTCCCTGAAGCTGTGCAGGCATTGCTTGGCCCCCATGGTAAGTGGTGGTGCCACAAGCAACGGATAATGGTACTGAAACCTCAACAACAGGTTGAGTAGGCAAGGGTATGAAGAGATAAAGGAACTGACCAGTAGAATCATAATAATAGAATGGACCTAGGAACTGACCAATAGAATCATAATAATAACTGAGCACGAGAGTTGATCGGTTGGATACTCGGGATAACAAGAAGAGTATCACTCACAACCGGTACCTCAGGTGCAATGGAAGACAGAGACCGTTGATCACTTGGAACGGGAGACGGGATCGATGGTTCAGCCAGGATGACAAACTTCAAAACAAAACCTAAGGGAATCTAATGAGAAAGGACCCTACTCAAACTAACGCACACAAGATCTAACCAGGTAATGTTAATCGTGGCCAAATAAATTTTAAGACGCAAGGACACAACTTGACCTTTTCATGTTTTAAGAGTCGAGAAAAGGACAAAAAGATGACTCTAGTCTCCTTCGAATGTTTAGTGAGCCCGAAGTGACAAATGCTCAGATGAGCCTTTTCATTTAAGGAGTCTGAAAAGGATCAAAAGTGACTACTCTGGAGAACTAGGCAAAAGGGTTTACTAAAAAAATCCGTAAAACTACATATACACCTTGGCAGTCATATGAAAACCGAGGACTTCCCATATGACAGTCAATCTTCCGGAATGTTGTGTTTAGTGCGTTACAACTTGTAAGGCGGCAGACACGGCTTCCTGTGGATAAAGGATGATAACCTATGGGGTCTCCCCTATATACTCGATGGTACGTGGGAGCTCAAGTCCATGCTAGACCACTATCGAGTCACAAAAGGAGGAATCACCCAACCATAATGTGAAACAACAGTGACTAGGTTTAACGACGCTGGAGCACGTCTCTAGCCTAGACCTCTAAACAGTGAGCGTTATGTTCCAATGCGTTTTTAAGTTCATTCAGTTCATTTTACGGTTGATCTTTGATTAGGTTTCGATTTCCAGGTCCTACAGTATGTAATCTCTCACAATTCCCTAAATGCAAGCTATATGCCAAAAAGTATCATTTCGTTCGATGAACACTAACTACGAGAGAGTTGAGAACTTTTCAATCAAACAAAATGACCATAAACAATCAAGAACCACTCTAATGCAGCTAATGGCAATAAACGAAACTTTTCTTTAAAGTCACTAATCAATGAAAAGCTCTAATTTCTATTAACTAATTCAACGCAAAAGAGACTGTTCGTTTTCTTTTCAATGGCAAAGTGCACTAAACAAATTTTGAGAGATAATAACACCGAGTAAAAGAGACAAATTTCACTCAATGAGAACGCAATCAAATCCCCAAAACACCAAGGCAGTCCTTCAAACCAAAAAGAAAATACAAAGTCCTCTATGAGCTATGTGATCCAAGCCCAAACGAAGGCAAGCGAAATCCAAGCGGAAAAGAAGCAAATCACTTGAATAACAATAAAAAGCTTTGAAAATCACTGAGCAAGTGCAAAGGAGTAACCACAAGGTCGACTGGATGATCAAAGAACCCAAAATTCCTACGAAAGGCTCGATGCACAAAGCCACTAGATGCCCTAGGGCTGAAAAATGAAATCGATGGAAAGAGGCAAACACCCGAAGGATGGAGGTCAAAAACCAGTCAAACAAGGATCAAACACACACCAGTAATTGAAAAAGACGTGGCAAGATACAAATCCAAGCTCAGAAGGCTTGCAAACAAGCAAACTGGAAAAGTTGACAGGCCTGGCGCGAATGTCAAACTGTAACTCGCGCTTTTAAGGCATTGGCACAGGTTGTCTTTAAGCAACATGCGCCAACTGGCGCGATTGTTAGGCAAAAAAGCGCACTAATCAAGCTTGCTAGGTAAAAAATAAAAACAAGCAGTCCAGGGCTTGGTTAACAGTATCCAGGCAGACCAGGAAGCAAGAGACAGCAAGAAATCCAACCCAGAAAGCTATATAAGCAATCAAACGAGAGAACCAAAGAGACAAGACTCCCAAGCGGAGTCACCAAATTGTTGTGGAGGTAAATCCTCTCTGCGGACAGAGACAATCCCTACTAGCCCAGACCAGGTCTAGCAACAATCAAACAATGCTATCATGCAAGTTCCTAATTGCAAATTAAAGGTGGATGATGAGAACCTACTTGGATTCCAACGCTAATATTCGTAGAAGAGATGTCGTTCTCATTCCTTTGCTTCGGCCGGTCACGATCCCCACGATCTCCATGATTGGACACCTGCACATGCAAAGAACAATGCAAATACAAGCATAAAATCCAATAGATGCAATTATATATCAGTCAGAAATGATATAACTCAACATTAATCATTACAAAGGACAATGAGAGTGGAACCATAATGATAGTCATCTATTATTGATAAATAACAAAGAAGAATACAACCATAGTTCTGACGTCAAATCCTCCTTTGGCTGGGTAGTCAGCTACACAAGTCTTGCAAAGCTTGTTGGGATGGGAATCAAGCCTCTCTCTCTTGGGTGACAAGAATCTCCTCACTTAGATTTGGCCTTATGGGTGCAAAGAAGGCTCTTGCAGCTTCAAACTCTTGAACTCCTGGAATTCTCTATCACTAGCACTATGCTGGAACTAGCTTGCTCAAGGCATAGAGAGAAGCTTTTATAGATAGAGGGGAAGGAGACAAGATCAATCACAATTTCAATGGGATTGGCTTTATCACTTAGAAGCTTCCATCAAAGGTGGCAAACCACTTCCGTTCTATGGATATTCGAAGCCAAACCATCCTAACTCAACAAGGATTCAGTTGATGAATGGGTCAGGGAGAACCTTCGGAAGTTTGTTTGTTAAAAACTTTACCCAACTTGGTTGGCGCGAGTGCGACTCTGAGATAGAGTGCCAATGGCATGCCCTCTTTAGAGGATTTCCCCCATTGGCGCGAGCAGTACACTGTGGAACCGCGCCAATTTTAAAAGAGGTCTTTTTATGGGTATTCTGCAGGAGATGTCTTCAGGGCATATGAAGCTCATACTTAGAGGAATATGATGCAAGTTGTTTCAGGTCATGTCACTTCTCACAGGTCCCGGAATGAGTTCTCCAGTGTGCGGGAGAGGGGTAACAGGGACGGTGACAAACGGTGATAAATTACTATGTAACACACCCAATAAGTAAATTGAAACGTAGTCGCTTGTCCGCACCTCTTCCTAATAGGAAGGTAAGCTTACGCAACTATTCCCCTAACTATGGAGATGGGAGATTGGAGATGGGAGACCAGAGAGCGGGTGGTAGGTCGATCAGTCAATGATTCCTTCCCCGATCTGGTGGTACGACTGGTGGTACGGATGGGTATTTCCTTCCTCGATCTGATGGTATGATCAAGAAAATCCTTCCTTCCCTTACCTTAGAGTGGGTAGGGCTATACTTTCCAACAGCGGCACCAACGCAGTACATTGACTCACAAACCAATCACCAATTTCTTCTCTACTACCAGGCATTCATCATCCTTGGATGCTAGGAGAGCTTCCACCCTAGCTTCCACTTCATCTCTAGTTTTGTCTCTGTCCTTAGTGGGCAAATTCAAAGGCTACCACGGATCACTCCCCAGGGGACCATCAGTCTAGGCCATTCTCAAGGAGACATTGGGAGACAGGCTCTTAGGGTGGACATTGCCATTCCTAGCTCCAAGGAAAAGGCTGAAGTGGACTATAGGCTAGTACATTGTGCATTTGGACTTAGCTGCCATGCCAGTCCTTTTTGAGAATCATGCATTCGCTGGATTGGTATTGAGCCTTTGCTCCTTTCTTTTCTACCTCGGTTTCATCCCCTTTGGGGGTTGGCCTCTTCGTGGGTCGACTGTAGGCTAGTACATTGTGCATTCGGAATTAGCCGCCATGCCGCGTGTAACCTTTTGAGAGTCGCGTGTTGGTTTGTTTGGTATCCAACCTTAGCAGCAATAGTAGCAGCAATAACCTTCCACAGCAGCAATAGTAGCAGCAATAACCTTCCGCAGCAGCAATAGTAAGTACCGCTATACTGCACGAGGAGAAGACCGATATGCATACCGATATGAAGCATGTACCAATATAATGAGGAGAAGACACTACGGGTTTAAGACTACACTGCCTGGTCTAACCCGTATTTCCCGGTATTTCTCGAACTATTTTCTTCATGAGTAAATGTACCTATTTAACAGATTGGAACTTCGGATAAGAAGGAGATCATAATGGCTCATCATAAGACAGGCTCATCATAAGACAGGCTCATCATACCATGTTAGTTTGGTTCACTCTGCACCTCACGTTCTCACTGCCAGGCTGGTTATCACGCGTTCTCACGAGAGCCTTTGTAGGGCTTCACTTTCAACTATTTCCTCAACTCATTTAGGGAAGGATACAGATCTACTACTGATAGGGAAGGAGACAACAACAGCTGAAGACAGACCACTTCATATAGTTAATGTAGCCCCCACGTTTTCCGCATTTATGTGGTTTACGACCACTACCTTTGTTCTCTTGAATCTTGGGCTGTGGCCGGCCGGGAGAATGTCTGCGTTAATAGTTCGTGTGGGGAGGCTGCACCAAAAAAAACTAGCTTATAGGGTAGTGGGGGTACAACCTTTGCATGAACTGGGCTTAGGTAGTGGCTTGGGTTAGGTGCTGTTGGTAAGATGTCTACCTCAATAGCTGCTCTATGCGTTTGAATCTCGATTCATTAAATGATCAATTTTCTTCATTTAGTAAATACCGTTGCTCATACACTTTGATGGCAAGGAAGTCCCTGGCCTGTGAATGTGCCACTTACAAGAGCACAGAGCGTGTCAATGGTAGTTTCCCTAAGCAAATAAACAGATAGTTTGGCTAGAGCGGTGGTATCTCTATCTGTTAGGATATTTCGTTGCAATGTTACAGCCCAAATCAAGTGGTGGTGGGTCCGGATCACGAGTTTGTATCTTCCTATCCAATTAGATATTCCTCTCCGAAGATTAGCCAATAAGAGATTCAGTCTCAGTAGGCCAGGTCCGGCTTGAACTCTACAGATGATGATCTTCACTCCAATGGAGACTCTCTTAAGGCGAGTTTCTCTGCTGGACCAAGAAGGCTAAGACTAAAGCAAGTGTCCATAGGGGGCTCCAAGGCAGGACTAACAGGACTAATAAGCTCTCTTAAGGCTAGTTTCCGAAGAGCTCTTACTCTCCGAAGCTCCAGACTACTCTTATATAGAGACCTGAACTCTAGGGCTTAAGGCCTTCCATCCATCCATAGGGGGGTACTAGTACACCAGTCCAATAGGCTAATACTTCAGCTAGTCCAGTCCAATGGGGCTCTTACTCTGTACAGACTAATAGGGCTTGTCTCAAAAGGCTTGTTTCTATGGACCAAGAAGACTAGAGCTAGTGTCCATAATAGGGCTCCAGGCGGGACTAACTGCTTGGACTAAGCTAGAGTATATCTGAAGGCAGCTTGTTTCTCTGTTGCTTGGACCAAGAATATGAAAGCTCTAGTGTTGTCCAAAGGGCTTACTCTGTACAGACTAAGGCTTTGTCTCTTAAGGCTTGTAGTAGCGTTCAGTAAAGCTGTAATAAGGCTGTGCCCTTCGGGAACGATTGCTAAAAGGCTGTAACGTTCGGTCTTCCTATCCTTCCTCTCGTGTAGTGGGCGAGAGGTTGTTCTAGTCTCGTGGGGTTGTTCGAGTGTGTTCTATCAATTAATACGGGGCGAGCTGGGTAGCACTGCAACTTCTTCCTCTGCAAATTACCTTATGCGGATATGCGGAAAAGACATGCGCATATGCGGATATGCGGGACTTTCCCTCTGCAAATGAACTTAATCCGCATATGCGGAACAGCTATTTGCCGCATCAGATAAGAAACGATAAGATGCGGAAGAAACGATAAGATGCGGATAAGAAGTCAAAGATGCGGATAAGATAGGATAAGAAGGATAAGCAAGGAAGCACCCCAACCTTTCAGGGGTTCATTCCTCAGGGGCACGGTAAGGTCCGGAGGGCTTGCGCTTCTGAGGGCAAGGATATTGATTATTTACAGATGCGATTGCTATCAGTTTACTGCCTCCGTATGGGTTAACTGCCTCTATCATTCGTATCGGTTCACTGACTCACTTTAGAAAGTCACGCTGGTCTGGCTCCTCTTTATCGCGAGGAGAGGTTATAACTGTCTTAACTAGACCCCACGGAGCTACTTTCTTTCTTTTATTAGATATTCTCTTTCCTTGATGCTTATTTGGTCATGGGCATATGAATTAGTGAGCAATCCTCTCCTTATCAGTCGAGCCCCTTGTCGGGTCCTTACACTAGGAAGCGCAAGCCCCTCCGGGACCTTTCAATTTACTTATTGGGTGGGGGGGCTTATGGTCGAGCCTGCTGTAGCATCCTATGGTCGAGCAAGAAATTCCTCCCATTCCTTTTAGTCAAGTCATGGGAGCAATCAATTCCATGATTCCTTTTCTTCCTGGGTCGCGACTGAGCGTCTGTTGCAACCTTCCTCAGTGAAGGTGTTGTGTTGGGTCCGCTGCCTTCTGGGTCACCATGTATGTTAGTCCTTCTCCTTCCTCACCAAATAGCTAGAATATATAAACAGTCGCATCATCAGGTTGCATTTTTGTGTAAGGATTCCCATTAGCAGTTTCATCATATGTATCATCGCGCGTGGCCTCGTGCTGCAGTGTTTTCGACCCAACCGTCTGTTTTGTTTCTTAAATATGATCTCGCCTACACAAATTATGGAATCACTTTCCCAACCTTACCCTCGCGAAGAGAGATCCATCCTATTGGGAAGTGAAGAGATCCATGGAGTTTCAGGAACAAAGCCCCAAAAACTATTGGTTTCTTTGTTTATTTGATCCTCTCTCAAAGGGAGAGAGTGGCTATCTATATAGAATGATCCCTAAGCTATATAAACATCGAGTCAATCCCATCCACTTGTAAATTCTTAGTGTAAGACTCGTGGATTATTGGTGTAATAATTTCCCCGCGAACCGATTAGGTGCGATCGATCTCCACTTGTGTATTCTTGGTGTAATAATTGGTAATGATTCTTCCAACTCGTCTCGGAATGGGTGTTATGGCGCGGAACAAGGAAAAAGCTACTGGAGAAATTTGTCCAATAGTAACATATGGTGCCTCCACGGGTTCACATCCGATCTGACCTAATAGTGAGCGATCCACCAAGAGCAACCGAAATATTTTCTGGTAAATCGGGCGAGAACTTGAGCTACGCACATATGAACTTTTCATAGGAGGTGGAGCCAACAGAGATATAGAAACTGGTGCTATTGCAGATACACCTCCTAATTTATCATGTATACTATGAGGAATGGCATGGATTGGTGGGGAATACCATTCCGACACAATATTAGGCAGGGTGGGCATTGGATTAGCAGGTATATAATTGTCGGGATGCCACAAGACATTAGGAGCATAAAAAATCCAAATGGAAGGGAAGATAGTGGAAGCTACTTGACCTACTGGATCCTTCACGTAAAAATATGGATAAGAAGTGATTCTATCCATCTTTGAATGTACACCCGATGGATTATTTGATCCATATTGATGCGATGCGGCCATATGAAGAAGACTGGCACCTACTGGAATAAAAGGGGGTAAATGATGAAGACTAAAGAAATGATTTGAGGTGGCATTTTCCACAGAGAAACCACCCTAAAGCGAAGTCACTATAGTATATCCCACTACAGGTATGGCACTAGCTGAGCTTGTAATTACCGTAGCTCCCCGAAATCTCATCTGACCCCGAGGTAGTACGTATCCTATAGAAGCTGTCACAATCATTAATAGGAAGATGACAACTCCGAGACACCAAATGAATTCCCTAGGACTGCCATGACTCGCATGATATGAACCACAAAAAATATGAAGGTAAACCACAATGGAAAACATACTTTCCCCATTAGCATGCATATAACGAAGCAACCAACCCCCTTCAACATCTCTCATGATGTGTTCTATGCGGTTGAAGGCTAGATCCACATGAGCTGTGTGATGCATAGCTGGAGAAACGCCGGTCACTATCTGAATGGCTAGACGAATACCAGCTAACGGACCAAACCCCCACCAATAACTTAGATTGCTCGGGGTCGGATGATCTATCAAATGCTGGTTAAGTGTGGATAATATGGGTTGTTTGGGAATAGGGAATCGTTGTTTTCCCATAGTCATGTCTCCTATATCACTCTTGTTCCCCAATTCGATCGACGTTATCCCCCTCGACTCGACGAAGAAATAAGGAACGAGCGAACAGCGAGTCACCTGAGCTACGGAAGTTCCGGGTACGTGCGAGTTACTTTGTTCGTTTGTGTAGGTTCTTTGTGTAGGTTCTCCTGCCTATTTTTAGCCCCGGGAAGGCAACTACGATCGATCTATAGTGACAGACAGAATGTAGTATAGATCGATCGTAGTTGCCGTAACAAATTCATGCATGAAGGAAGGTTATCCCTAAGCTGTTCAGGGTCTAGATCGATCGTAGTTGCCGTAACAAATTCTGAACACAAATTCTGGTATATATAACCTTATTGATTCATTGATCTCATTTGGGGCGAGAGGCAGCGAGTCACCTGAGCTACGCATTTTTCGGGCATGAAAAGCCCCCTAACGACTTAATTCGAAATCACTGTGCTTTTACCCATGACCCCCCCTACCCCAAGTCAGACAAGGGGTCCCGACCCACCGGTCAGTAGGGGGAAAGGCGCAGGCACCCCCTTGGGTGAGGGTGGGGGGGCACCCACCTTGCGCAACTTTGGAAAGGAGATAATTCGTGAAACTACGTCACTCTTGTCAACTCTTATTGATTTCATGAGAGAGAGTCAATATGATACTGGCATTGGTTTTACCAATGAAAAGTTGGCGCTGTTCGATTTGAAAGGTTTCCCAAGTTCTTCCCTTCTTTCCTGTTATCCCTACCTGCAAGGGGAAACTCCTGTATTGATAAGGGAAGCTCCTCTATTATATAAGGGGGGGGGGGGGGGGGGGGGGCGGCTCGGTTCCACACTCTGACCCCATCGAACGAAACAACCTTCGCTATTACTATTATATAAGGTGAAACCGAGCGCAGGGGAAGGGGGCGCTCCAATACCAATGAGCAACAGTTTGACTTCTCTTTTTTCCCCTAAAAGAGCCCTCTTTCTTATTCTGAAAATGGCCAGATTCTTTCATAAAAAAATGGATTTCTTCCGGTCATGAATTAGATATGTGTCATACCAGATTCGGCCCCCCACCCAATAAGTAACTCAAGGTCGAAGGTTTCAAGCTACGCATCCTATTAGCAAACGCCGGAGACCTACCTCGCGTAGAAGTACTTTGGGCGGCGTTTGAACTAAACAAGACACTTCGCATTTCCACCCTCGCCCTCTTAATTACTTATTGGTTAGTGGGGGTCTTTAGAGCGGCTCGTTTGCTTCTCGCCCCTCTTAGGACGTCCCTGGGGCCCTTTTATTACTTAGTGGGGGCTGCTGGTCATTCTTTATCTACGTAATTACGCTTTAGTAGACAATGCATATATTATATATGTCATTATGCAATTTTGAGAGATCGATTTGGTTCATTTCGAACAACTCTGATACTCTAGGAAAGCATCGTCAATTCATTTCTTTTGAATTCACTTTTCCGATACGAGTTGACTTAGAGTGGGGGGGAAAGTAGTGTAGATCAATCCTTCAAAAATGCTGCTATTATATATGTCATTATGCATTCATTCTTTATCTACGTAATTACGCTTTCGCAGACTTACCAGAAGAATGAACTTGATCGAATTGGGTGAGTGAATGCACCACAAGATCGGGATCAACCTGGTGGGGAATTGGCCATGTATGAACTATTCATGGAGAATTGGGAGACTCGCCTTAGTTCAGTCAGGAAGAGTTTAGTTTCGCCCCCATTTGTTGTAACTAATTGGTCTTTGCTGGAGCTCAAAGCATCGATGTTATTATCAGGTTATTCCCCCCTTTCCCCTACCACCAAGATTCTGAAACCTGCTTGTCTATATCTATAGGATAGATAAGGAGATTCATTCCTCCATTCACACCTACACCTAATCGATCGTTTGAGTGAGCCGCTATGATAGGCAGGCAGAGGCTCGTGCTGCTGTGCAAAAAGATGGAACAAAGCTTCGACCGCCTATCTTATCTAGTAGTCTCATTATTCTTACCGATGTCCACTGCACTGGTTCGAGGCTAAGGCTGCTCTCTAAGTGAAGTCAGAGCCAAACCAACACTACTATGGCCTACTCCCCCTCTCTCAACGAAACGTCCCTATCACCTGCGTCGACTGAACTGAGTCTATCGACTGACTATAGATCATGAAGTCGAACTAAACCCCAGGCGGGACACAAGCACCGAAACCTTCCGATACCCTGTTTACGTTGCTGAACCTATTTTCCCCCCTCGCCGCCTACTTATTGGGTGGGATATAAAGTATATTCTTCTCTCCTTGCACTACGAAGCGGAAGCCCCTCCGGTACCTTTCTTTCAAGCAAGACCTGACATAATTTCCTCTCCTTATCAGTCGAGCCCCCTGTCGAGTCCTTGCATTAGGAAGCGCAAACCACTCCGGGACCTTGGCCTTGACTTCTTCTTCAAGATGACAGGACCGGGCAACCCAACTAAGAGTTTCCTTGGCCTTTGGATTGGGAATTTCAAAGTCGGGAACTAAGTTGTTCAATATAAATTCCCCCCACCTAATAAGTCAATAAGGCATTTTTTATTTTTCCCATTCAAATATTTGATAAGCTGGGTGTGTTGGGCCGAGTGCTCTCTCCCTTTATTCTACATTTCTTCGGTCGCATCGGCAATAAGATTGATTTTTATTACATACGTAATACGAATTCCGAGTTGACGATAGGAACTAGCAGCGAGCTGTTTCTCAATGAATCAATTGTTACAGACCTTACCCTATTCATTGATTGATTGAGTATCACCTTTGGGTCACCCGCCTAATCCAGCCAAGGGTCCTCAAAAATTCAGCAACCCTGGCTTACCCATTCCCTCAGGTTGCCTTGGCCATAAAGTGATTGAAGTCGGCTCAGCCATTCACTGAGGTTGGCTTACCTACCTTCTTTCAGTCACGTTCCCTCAGCCTGCACAGTAAGGGTCCGTGCCTCTGTACTGTACCTTGATGGCTTCCTTCCTGCCTGCTTGTTATCCATGCCGGGAGGGAAATATCACCATGAACCGTTTCCGTATTTTTACGGTCTAAAGGAGAGGAATTTTTGGGGGTAGTCTCCATTGCATATACTAGGTTGCTAAACTGGGATAATATTGATTGAGGTGATGGCCATAGTCAGTGGATTGAGAATTCACTTTAGTCCATTCTAGCCAAGGAGCACCCGGCGAAATCTGAAGTACATAAAAGAGTGGCTCATCTCCTAGATGGCTTCTTAAACCCAATCCATGTATAGAGTGGCTTTCTCCGCTGGTGTTGATCCACCACTGCCAGTAAACAATCACCCGAAACAAACCTTCCCTGGGATAACAGTACTGCGCCTTCCTTGCCTTGGGTAGGGGTTACACCGCTTACCTACTGACCCATTGGGGATTGCAACCGGAAACCAAGCAGTTTCTTTCTTATACTGATAGGGGCTTGACCATATATGCATTATCTGCTAAAGCGTAATGACGTGCTATAATATCAAGCAGCATCGGCTGCTCGGCAGGGGAAATGCATAATGACATATGCCCATAGCAACATTGTCCGTTAAAGTGTAATTACGTATATAAAGAATGGCTGGAATCACATACAAGGACCTCACAGGGGGCTCGACTGATAAGGACCTTTAGGTACTCGACCATAAGGGAGAGGAGAGGACAAGGTTCAATTTACTTATTGGGTGGGGGGGCTTATGGTTGAGCCTGCTTGCGCATCCTTCGTGATTGATCGATCGATGGGTGCATTAGCACACTCGACCAAAAGGCCGCCATCGCCTACTATTTACCCACCCACCCCAATCCCCGGTGTGAAGCAGGTTCAATGCCTGCTGTATCAGAAAGAATGTATCGTACGGATGCGTTCTAAGGGAAGGTGATTGATTGCTCACCCATCAAGGACCGGTTAGGTACTCACTATTCAGATGGTGAGGGTGAGCCAGCCGAACTCTCGACAATAGGCCCGAAGGGTGCGTTAGCACACTCGACTAAAAAGCCCGACTCGGCCGAGGTTACGAGGTCGAGGAGAGGTACGTAGTCGCTCGACTCAAAGGCCGCCGGAATCTCTTCCAACCAAGAAGAAGGTGATAGCCCTGTAGAGAGTCCCATGGTTCGATTCTGTAAGTAAAACGCAGCGTGTTTGAATTAGGATCGCTTCGTAGCGAGAAAGGGGGACCACCCTCTAAGCCCAAGTATTCCATCCCTCCTACGCTCCCACTGATTAAGCCCTCCGCGGGCGGAATATACCGTCTCTATCCCATAGATATGGGCCGCCATAGATGACTTTACGGATATCCAATGGAACTATATCACATGTTACAGTATCCCGCCGTTGCCAATGGAAGACTCGAAAGTGCACTGCTCCGTTACCTGCGACTCCACGTCCCTATGCAATCATCCCAATGGGTACGGTTGGGGATTCGGTCCCTCCCTCGACCCGGGCTGCTGTACCAGTCCCTCCGGAATCGGATTCCTCCGCCGGAATCATTTCTTCATGCCGTCACTCCAGTCTCCTCGATTCGTATAGTCGCCCGAAACGACTATTCTTTCCCGGCTCGTTGAGTCCTCCCCTCTATTCTGGAAATCCTCTCCGCCAGTTGCGAGTCGGATTTCACCACACAGGACGAGCTGATTCGTCTCCCCCTCCCTCGGAGTTGCTGCCTCCACCTGGAGTGTTCTTCCGACCAACATTAGTTGCTTCCTTCCCCCCCGATATACTCATTCACTTAAAGTTCGAACCTATCGAAGCCCGTCTCGCCCCTCTAAAACCCCTACTCCCAGAGGCGGACAACCGGATTCACAATTATCCTCCCACCCGCCCCAGGGCATCATTTCCCATCGATGGAACCATATCCTCTGTGGGGATGAGAATAAGCCCTCGGGTCGTCTCCCGATAGCTTTCACCGGTCCGTCCCGAGGAATGAGCACCACTCCCCGGAGCTGAGACGATAATGAACCAATCGTGGGGAGAAGGGATCGAATCAGATGGAGTAGTTGAATCGGTTCACCCGTTCATGGCATAAGCAGGAAATGAAGGGATGGAAGGAGCAATATACTTTCCGAATCATTGGAAACGAGCGGGGGGGGATAGTTTTGCCGGGGAATGAGAGGTTTAAGATCCCACTAATCTATTTCTAGAGGATCGGGATTCACCTCTTTCTTTGCATCGGGTTCAGGATCTTAAGTTCCTATTCCTGGTCCGTTCTTACGGCCCAGATATTTGATGACCCGGCCAACTCAACGACTCCTCTCTCCCTCCCGGACGACGGGATAGCTTCATTAGCGGGATCAGTTTCATTGGGGGATCGAAATGGTGGATATGCAGGTGGTGGAAGGGTTGGACCGTGATCCTCTGGCTAGCTGATGAAAGAGGTGGAACTGTATCCGATTCTTATCGAGCGTATCCGAGACAAAGAGTGCTTATTCCGACCCCGCTTTCCCTTCTGCTGTTCCGACCCCCATGGACGGCCTGCCCCCGCTGGATATAAATTAGTTGTTGGTCTAGCTATCCCATCACGGTTTCATCGTTGCATCGGCCTAGAATTTCTATAGGGGGGAGGATAGGTAATTGAGTGATCGTTCAACCGTCGGTCGGGGTCCCTCTCTCTCTTTGATGGTCTGATGATGCCCTGGGATCGAAGCAAGAACCCAGACTCTTGGATGGGTGGATCATATACCTATATATTGTACCTGCTTATGTTCGATACCTAGCTGATCCAGGCACGGGAACAGATGCCCCCTCGTCACCGCCTTCCCATCTACTCCATGCACAAGAAACCATTAACAACTGATGGGTTCACCATCCCACCCTTGCCTAAGATTCTCTATTTTTCCAATCATAAGAAGCAATAGGATCGAATCGTAACATCCCAGGTATTGGGTTGTTTTTATGTTCCCATGTATGTGGAATGCAGTGAAGTCAAACATCAATCAATCATTCGTAATCACTTCTGTCTGTTGTTCCTCTCACAGCAATCAATCTATTGTCTACGTATTAACAACTGGAATGACTCGGCAACTTTGATATCTTAAGCGGTTGGTTTAATAACCGGGTGGATATAATATTATTAACAGGCAGACATAACCCGCTAGCAAGGGGTTAATACGTATTAGCTGTGCACGATCGATCACTTGGCAAGCAAATGGGCTTTACTCACGATGATACGGCGGTAGTGGCTACGATTCGATCTATGGCAAGCAAGGTTTTGTGGCTGAGGAGTAACGGGTACGGTAGGCACAGATGTGGGAGGTATGGGTGGACCCAATTCCGTAAGCACCCATTCGCTTGGTTGGTTCCAGGAAAGGCGGGGGAAGCAAAGGTAGCATCCCCGCCAGTTTGAGACCCAGAAGCAATCAATTGATCTGGATATTATTAGTAAGCGCATCAAATCAGGTCTACCTCTAGCTGCATAAGGTTAAACGAAGTCAAATAGCACAATTGCAACTGGCTTATTTGTTATTTGCTCTCCTTATCAGTCGAGCCCCCTGTCGATTCCTTGCACTAGGAAGCGCAAGACCCTCTGGACCTCCCTTTGAGAATAACTACGACTATAGGGGAGCTCACAATGGCTGAATCCACAGCTCTGGGAGAATCCATCACAATGGCCAAATTCATCGCCCTAGGAGAATCGCCTTACCGGAAGCAAGCCCTTGATGGTTGGATTCAGGGCGGGTAGGCCAAGCAGAACGTGGATTGTGTAACAACGATTATTATTATTTTGCCAAGACTATTCATTCCAGTGAGGAGGTTATTCCTCCCTATTGTGGACGGAAAGATGAGATGGGCCCTGCAGCAGGCCAAAATGGGTTGGGTTTAATATCGAACCCGACCGGTAGTGATCCGACTAAATCTTATTATTCCAGTAGGTACAGCTATTATCATGGTAGCTGCGGGATAGTTAGCACGCGGAGAAACGAGCGAGCCCAACAGTAGGTATACATATGATGAGCCCGGAGATCCAGGAACACCCATACTTAGATGGAGGAATAAACCATGCCTGGATACCCGAATAGGCTGGTCTCCTTGTCCCGAAAAGGAAATACGATATGACTAGAACGAATCCGGGCGGAATGTAAATATAACCTCTGGCTGACCGGAGAACCAAAATAGATGCTGGTTTCATATCGGGTGGGGTGGGTATCCCCCTACCTCCAGCAGAATCGTCAATTTAGAGTTCTACCTCGCACCTACCCGCAAGGTAGTCATTCCGAAACTATAGTAAGTCAAAGTGCACGGGGTCTTACCGTCGTGGGGATGCTGCTGGGCGGTAAGTAAGATCCTGCCCAGTAAGGTCCCTACCCAGTCAAGTTATTATAAACCCTTCTCACGCGAAGCCAACCCTACAGATATGATCCTTCACTTTCTTTCTTTGTTCTCCCAGTAATTATACATTATATATGTAATTATGCTTGCCCTATTACTTTATACCAAGTATTTAACAAACGTAAAGTTAGGGTGAAAAAAAACTTAGTACCTCGCTCCTATTTTACTTATTGGGTGGGGGGGAAAATGCAGCTGGAAATGGCAATGGGAAATGGGTAACGTCTGTCTGTCTGAAAGGGAAATGGCTTTCTATCTGTCTTTCTGTCTGTATGGATTTTTATGTCTGGCTAGCTTTAGAAAAAATTCTAAGAGCCTTACCTCAGTGTAACCTCTCAAAATGAAACCCTTAAAAACACGAAAACACTTATCGTCGAAGCTCTTTACTAAGGAAATAAAAAGATTGTGACTCCGTACTCAAACCATAAAAAAACCACCAAATTTATTACTGTGTTCACAAATTGAAAATTCCTTCCAACTTCCAAGGTGCCCCTACCCCTATTAATGCCAGGTTATCACTAGTTAATTTCCCACAGTCGCTCACGCAATCTCAGCCCAACCAGCCATCGAACCAGCCTAGCACTATCCACCATCCCATCCATCCCCGCAGGAGCATGCTACTATACTAAAAGTTCTTGGCTAATGGACCACCATCCATCCAGCCGTGTCTCATCAGTTATGACTTTAGTGAATAAATCAGGCAGTGAAATTCGCAGACGACACTTTTTTTACATCTACCGGCCTGCAGCTTAAGAAACCGACAAGCAGATCAAATACCTTTTCTCTCTTGGTGCACCTCACACTGCTATATCATCTGTCCATTGAACCGCCTAACCTCACACTATGTGGGCTGTTGTCTAGTGGACCGCCTAACCTCCACAACTATCTATGTGCGCTGTAATGCCCCACTTAAATCTTATCCTACAAATTTTGTTAGTATTTACATTATCTGAAAATATTGAGAAATATTGGTCTAATATAAATTTATGATTTCCATTATTCAAATTCCCCACTTACCTTCTCAAATTGAATATTATGTAGGATATGGTCTCCTTCCATTATTTCAAAATATATGTATTCATTTCACATTCCCCAATGTACCCTCACATTTACTTGGGAGAAGACATAGCCCTCTCCATCTTATCATCAATATATATTTATTCATTTCACATTCCCCAATGTACCTTCACATTTACTAAGGAGAAGACATGGTCCTCTCCATGTAAGTACATTTCACATTCCCCAATGTACCCTCACATTTACTTGGGAGAAGACATAGTCCTCTCCATCTTATCATCAATATATATTTATTCATTTCACATTCCCCAATGTACCCTCACATTTACTAAGGAGAAGACATGGTCCTCTCTATGTAATTACACTTCACATTCCCAAATGTACTTTTCAGATTTACTTGGGAGAAGACATGATCCTTTCCCATTAAATTCTCAATTTTATATTCATGTCATAATTCCAAATGTACTCCTAGCTTACTTGGGAGAAGAGAAGTGAACTAAGGATGGATGAGAAGTTAATGACATTAATGAGAGGTGGTTGAGGAAAGAGGGTATAAAAGGGAAGGGGGGGGGGGAGTTGGAGTCTTTCTTAGGATTGTGGGGGTTGGTTGTGATTGTTTGGCCTTGTTATGATTTTGGGAGACCTTGGAAACCTGTGGAGGTTTCTTGGGTTTGAGAGGAGGAAAGTATCATTATCCAGTTTTGCACATTCTTCTTGAGGACACACTATATCTGGTTGGACTTGGGCAGGGAGGGCTAGGGAACCTGTGGAGGTTTCCTGGGCTAGGAATTTATTTCCTAGTTGGCTGGGAGGTAAATCCGGTCAGGTCGGTGAGAAGGAGCGTTCAGTAGGAGCTATAAGACAAGGTATCATCATCAACCGCTGGAATAGGTATTTTCCATGGACCACTCTTGTTAAATTGATATCAACGGAATGCTCACCTTAAATTATGTTACTTATGATAAAGTGATAAGATGTTGAATGTTTAAATCTATGTGAGAAGGTCAGCAAGTTCTTTTATTTTTATTTTTTTTTTCTTTTAGAATAGTAGGAAAATAGATCTGTTAGTGTATTTTAGATTGAGACTCTAATAATAGGAATCGGGCCGCTACACATGGTATCAGAACTTTGGTTCAAAATCTGGACCCAAAGCCTACTAAACCCGAAATTCATACTTTCCACAAGCCTCCTTGTTGTTTGATGCGAACCCCCGCCCATGGCTACTCTCCTTCACTTATGACAGGAATCCGTATCTTATTCGCATTTGGTTTGACTCTGACATTTCTTCCACTAGCAAAAGCCTGATTGGTTTGACCATATTTTCAAAGGCGCGGTGTCAATACATCTCAGGATCGAGTCATTCATCGATGCAAATCGTAGTGCCGACCAACATCTCCGAGCACATGAAAGATTTTGGTTTGGAGCCCTTGGAGATGTGCTCGGATCCAGAAAATCAATCAGATTGAAGAGCAATCATGGAAAAATTATTGCTTCAACCCTGTATTAGTCAGCAACTATTATTTAGTTCAGAATGATCAATCTGATTTTCATCGCACTATTATATTTCTCAATACAACATTAAAATGGAATGCGAGATTCTTAACTTGGATTTGGTCCATGAATAGATGCATTCACTGAAAGAGCGATAATTAGACGGAATGCTGGAAAATCAACAGAAATTTAGTTATTCACTGTAAAGGTCATCTCTTACTCTTGGGCTTTTAATTGATCTATGGAGGTGCACTTGAGCATTTCATCTGCAAACAAACAAGGACAGTTGACTCCCCAAAAAAAAAAATCTATAAGCACTGATACGATAGCAATTCAAATTAAAATACAATTCTCTGCAATATGATTTGGTTTTCAATTTATATTTATAATGAATCCGTTTGTCTTAAATTTGAAGATGATTTCTGCTTACCACTTTCTTGCATTCATTGGTAACGAAGGATCCCTCGCTTGGGTGTAGAGAAATATATTTTGGATGTAAGTAGTCGTCTTTAATTTGCCGATAAACCTCTCTAAAATTATTCCTAAAATAAATTTGTAAGGGACCTTTAAGGGCCTCTTCCATGACAGCAAAGACACAGGAGATCTTTAAGTGTCTCTGCCATAAGAGCAAAGACACTTAAGGCAGCCTATTCTTTTTTCTTTTGTTTCCTAGTTACATTCTAATGTTTAAATTTGATATGATTCCTGGCTTGATTAGTGTCCTCTCATGTTCTACATCCTCTGCATTTCAACATAGTCCAAAGAAACAGGTTGATTTCCACCATCAGCGAGCCCACTAGCTTGAATATGTAACTGTGTCTTTAGAACCTCTGGTTTAAATGGAGTATTAAAGTCAGGTACTCCAATCTTTTAAATTTCTAGCAATGTCATGTATTCCAACCTTTATATTTTTAGCTAAGGTTAGTTGACAAGAATAAGCCGCTAGCACTAACAATCTGTACCGACAAAGATACAGCAAAGATCTCGATTACGAGGTATTTGCTGTTAAATAACTCGAAGCACTAATTCAAGAATTTAGAGATGTTACAATTGTGTTGGAGGAACGTGACATTAAAAGGAAATTCGTTGTTGCCAACTGTGGTTCTAATGTTGATTAAAATTAACAATCCACTGACGTTGCAGTAGCCATTCTTTGTCCAGATGTAAGTGTCAAATCGTAATGTCTCAGGATAGAAGATTTCAAACTATTTAGAGAATAGTCAAATACATCTTTCAAAGAGTTAACTAAGCAAGTAATTGACATCTTGATTCTCAACAACATTTTGAAGTTCTTGGCAGCTCAAGAGTTTGAAGTTGTTTCTACAAAGAAAATGCCAGATTTATGGAACAGAGCTCTAAATGATATTGAGACTTACAGGTTTATAATTTATCTATAGCGACATCTAAATATGCAGAGTATAGGTTATGGTTTGCATTTTGGAAGATGCGATTTATATATTATATTGAGGAATTCTTATTACAAATATATAAGATGAAATGGGAGCTTTGATATTCTGAGAAAGTTGAAGGCTGACATAATGATTTTGTTTTGTAGTTACTTATGACGTGAATCTGGCAACATCACTTGTTTGATTACTGATGAAATTTATTTCATGACTTTTTTTACTAATGCAGTATGTATAGGACCTGTGACATCATAAAGATGATATTTCCCATTTTCTGAACAGATTATATGAACATATTTGAAAGGAACAGAATTTCCTGATTTTGAGATTAACCTGGACATTGACCTTCTGAGGATATATTTGGGGATTTTCTGTTTCAGGTCTCCGCAACTTGGTTTTGGTTTCCTCTCAGTGCATAGGTCCACATAAGTATTGGGCCCAACTATAGCCCTTACAATCTAGAATTTGTTTTCTGTTAGGCCCTTACAATGAACCCTTTATGGAAAGTAGTGAAGTAAAGATGTTGTCAACGCCCATACTGTTAAAGAATTTGAGATAGCAATAAAGAATATAATTTGATAGTTTTGACAACCCTTATGAAGCATCATTGCTTATTTGTGAATCTGGCTTTGAAAAACTTTCCATAAGTTCTAGCTCGACTATTTACCAAAAAACTTCTAGTCCAGTCTATTTATGAGTTCTTTGTGTCCTGTAGTTTCTGAAGTTATGACACCATAAACCACCCCTTGATTGAGGTCTGTAGCCCTTAGTTCCCGAGCCTTTAAAGTAAAAATTTTGTTGTAAAAATCGTGCACTTTTCTGAGATGATAAAAGGAACTTGCTTTCTTCAGATATAGCAGTGTATTTGTCATGCCATTATGAGTAATAGTAATGTACCCTTCCTCAATTTCAATGTTAGGAGTTCCATATTCTCCCATGCTACCCAGTTTAAGTTTTAACCATATGGAATTCTGGGCTGAATTCCTTGATAGAAAAAAATCACATTCTTGGTTCCAATCACATTGTTATTTTGAGTATACACTGCTCTTCCTCTGTCTATCATGGAATATGGAGCAGAACTCTGTTCTCCAAAGTGTATGACTGCCTCGGGTTCAAAGGACTTGAAAGCCTCTGCAAGGAAATCAAAATTAGAAACATATACTGCAACGAGGTCAAGTTGTTTGCTAGAGAATTTCTTCCATCTCTTTATTCTCTTCTGAATTGAGACCATGGTTGTTAGAGACCGATCCCAAGCTTCTAGGAAAACAACCTGTGGACAAGGCTATCAACAAGGACAACTTGGTATCCTTTATTTGAGAGATGCAAAGCTCTCGCCCATCCACAGTAACCATCCCATCCTTCAACCATTACTTTCTTACCATTTACCTCCCTCTTCCATGGCAGGGGATGTTGTTTTCACTTCTTTCTCCTTCATAGCAATACCCCTCGGGGAAAATTTCGTAATATTTCTTCTACTACACTGTCTTTTAAACAAAGATAAAGATAAAAATTTACTACATCCAAACAAGGCCTCTTGCTTCCAAAATGAAATAGAACTCTGCCCTCTTCTAAAGGAAATTGCATTAGCAGGCATCTAGATAGTTAAGAGGCTTAATGCAAGCCATTGAATCCAAACAAGAAGCAGTCGACAACATCTATGACATGGGTCCACTGTTTGTCAAGAAGTGCCATTAAAAGCCACAATTCCATCATTTTTCATGAAATGTCTCTATGCAATATTTTATTGCTCTCCCTGACAAAGAAACTCTTGCATTATTATATTAGAGAGCATGTTTCGTCTACCATAGAAAATATGAATTACAAAACAATTATGAGTACTATAGAAAAAACTAGAGCTCATATTTACTGCAAATGTATAATGAAGTAAAAGTGGTGGACACCATAACAGACCTATAAAATTGAGCTCTGAACTTCTTTAATTGCTTTACTCTTCTGACATGGATCAACAAAATCCTTGTAAACAATTCTTTCTTTCTGAGCCCAACTTTCAGTGAAATAACTAAAACATCTAGCACTCAAATTTCATACCAAGTTTTCCCAAGAATCATGTTCTCCTATCTTTGATGAGTAGGCAGAAAATGATGGCATAAATGATCTTCGGATACAAGAAATTTGGCCTCATTTTTCTTATAGAGTGAAAAAAAAAAACCTTCTTGGTTACTGTTTCCAAACTTTCCAATAGAACCCACTGAAGAACCCCTGGTATACTTTGAGAACAACATACAATAGAATATCTAAAGGTAGATTAGTTGGCATATTGGCCAATTTGGATAATTATGGATAGGAACATTAATATTATTTGAGGAGATTCAAACCTGCCATATATGTAGAAGGCACTGGTTGGCACTATAGTATTCAAAGGATGGGGTTGAGGAGATTAGTTCACTATATCATGTTATAAAAGTAGGATCAGACTTTCTAGGTTCAATTCAGTGGACCACTCGAATGCTTGCACACTGGTTGGTTTAATACTCAATTGTAAACTGTCAATTACAGAACCATCACAGTTAAGGTCCTTTCAGGAATATCAAAATTTTGGGTTTATTTCATTGCAATTTGAATCATGTGTGTTTTTAAGTTCCTCAAGTATGATTCTACCCAATAACAAATTTTCATTGAAGGATTTCACAATCTCAATGGATACTTATAGTTAACAATGACAACATCTACACAATGTTCCCTACGTTATGCTGATTTTGAACTAAGAGATTACTGGAACGCTTACATACGTATCATGCATATCACCACTTTTAACTTTCTCATCCTTTCTCCCCAAACCACAATGAAACAATAACAACAACCTCCATGACAAATGCAACGATCGTTCATTGAAGGAGGATATGGATATTTTGTATGACAAGAGCTATCGAGGTTTACTAATTGACCCTGATGCTGCTCTATTGCAAGCCTATGCTGATATCCGTGCACCCTGGGAGAGCTAAAAACATCATACCCAAATAGTTATAAGTGGCCTTTAACAAATCCATTTTGAGATAACAACATCGTAAGCATGTATGCCAAGTATGGCAGTCCAGGAGATGACCGACTATTTTATGATAAAATTCTAGGAAAAATAGTAACCCATGGAATGTAATTATGAGAGTTTGCCACAAACCGGCTGAGCGGGAAAACACCTACACTATAGTACCAAATGTAAAATGAAGGCATATTTCCAATTGACTTTACGTTCCCATTGGTACTAGGATTGTAGTGACATATCAACTTTGCAATAGGGAAAGAAGTTCATTATCATATAGGCATAAATGTGTTCAATTCCAACATTTTGTGGTGGATGAAATCACTTCTATCCTAAATTTGGACATGTCGAGGTTCATGCCAAATGTTGAGAAAACATCTAAATTGAGTGTGGTTTAATGCTCTACAATGCTTCTCGATTATGCACTGAGAAATCATAGATCATATAAGGAGGTATTCGCATTCATTCATCAGCTGTAGCTAGTGGGTGTGATTCTGGACTCAGTTACAGTGGTAGGTGTGCTCTAAGCTTGTGATCATTTAGAAACTCTAGAAGAAGGTAAATTGATTCATAGTTATGTAACTAGGAATGGATTTCGGTCAGATGCTTTTGTAAAGGTTGCTCTTATGAATATGTAGTGTGGTGTTTTGGAATGCCATGATCTTTGTGTATGTTGTTGAGGTAATTCAGGATCTTGAAAAATAGAGCGGACTGCGCAGAAGTGCTGGGAGGTTTCCAGGAAGAGTTGCAGCCTCAACAGGAAGAAAAATATTTCTTGTATTTTCTGTGAAATAGAAATATTGTAGCAATGGAAGCTGAAATATGGCAAAGGATCCCAGAAGAGTTGTTGCATATGATTTTAGCGAGGCTACCCATTAGGGTTCTTGGAAAAATGAGGACTGTGTGCAAACAGTGGAAATATCTACTGTCTTCCCGTGATGCCTTCGAAGGACTTGTTCCAATTTGGTCGTTGTACTCCACCCCTGGGTTTTTATTCAGATCCATTGGAATCCAAAAGATGACATGGATTCTTGGGTTATAGCAGAACGCAGTTCATACATGTACAAAGTTCCTTTGCTCAATCACGTCATTGTGAATACTTGCAAGGGCATCTTCTGTTGTCATAGAAAAGGGGATATGTTGGATCTTTCCATAGGCATTCCCAGTACCAGGAATTGGGTACAGTTGCCTCGTCCTCCAATACATGCTTTCGTTTTCAATAGATTGGCTTTCGATTGTTCCACAAGGCGTTGCACTCTCCTGCTGGGCAGATATTCTAGTAGCAGGAGAAGAATTGTGATGTGTATTTATGATTCAGAATCCAACGCCTGGACTCAAGTTTCCATGATGGTCCCGGACCATATTCGGCCTACTGGAAAGGGTATCTTCTGTAATGGCAAGTTTTACTAGGTGTCTCTGCCTCCCAATCCCCCGAATCCCATCCCTAATCTCATGGTAGCCTTCAATATTGCCGACGGGCTGTGGGAAAAAATCCCGTTGCCACAGAGATGCAAAAGGATTAGTCCTGAAAAATTTAGGGGATTACAATGGGCAAGTGGTGCTAGTGGAGCACAAGGGCCATGACTCTGTTCACATATGGAAGTTGAATGAAGCAGAAGTATGGTGTGATGTAAAAAAAGAACCGTTTGGCAAAATGCAGCATTCCATTATTGGATTCAGTAGCAGTTAATAACAGTGGGTTGGTAATGGTAATGGATCGGAAAATGAATATATCGATATATAACTGGAATGGGAAATTGATAGTCTGGTGATTGATATTCCCTGGACCTCGCATGTCTCAACGACCAATTCGAGTATCGATATCAGCCTTCGAATCTAACGACTTATGGTGGCCTCAACCATGATTTATATACTGATCCATTATTTAGGAAATTTTAGATGGTTGTGTTTTATTTTTCCTAGTTCTTTTTCTAAATTTCGATGATAATTGAAGTGCTGGGTTTATGAATATATTCTTTCTTTTTATCATATATTACCAGCGTAACATTTTTCATTTACTCAAACTATGGATCCTGAAACTTAATTGACAATTAAATTAGAATTGTGGAAGTTAGTTTCTAAACTTGCAGATCTGTTTTATCTATATATGTAAAAAAAAAAAAAAGTAAAAGGTATGAATAGAGAAGAAGATTATTCATCGTTATATGCATAAGAGAAGTAAAAGGTATGAATGGAGAAGAAGATTTGGAGGCTTTTTGGTGTTTATTTTGCAGTTTTGAGATGGCTAGTAGTGTACCATAGCTTGATGGGAAAATGGTATCTGGTGCATCAAGATGAAGACTCTTTTCTACTTGTAAGAAATATATGAGATATCCAAGTGTGAAGATGATGATAATGACTTTGTGAGTTTTGCTATATTTTTTTTAATCTGATTCTATTTATTTTGAGAATGTAGTAAAAGAAAGAAAATGGTGTGATGACATGGATGAAGAAATCCAAACAATTGAGAAAAATGAGACGTGAGAGATAGTAAATCTTCTAGCAGAAAAAGGAGTTATTAGTGTGAGGTGAGTTTATAAACCCAGGAATGATGTATAATGCATAATTGAAAGGCACAAAGCACAACTTGTAGTCAAGGGTGCAAACGACAATATGGAAGAGAATATAATCAAACCTTTGCTCTTGTACAAAGAATGGAAACTGTTATAGTTGTCATGGCAATAGTAGCTCAATACAAATGATAAGTCCATCAAATGGATGTAAAATCAACTTTTCCCAATGACGTATAAGTTAAGAAAAGCATTGTGTGGGTTCAAGCAGTTGCCAAATGCTTGGTATAGCTGCATTGACTCGTAACTATTGAGCAATGGTTTTAGTAAAAGTAGCAGGAAGCCAAACAGTTTACATCAAAGTTAGCAATGAAGGTGAAATTATCAAAGTTAGCAATGAAGGTGAAATTATAATTATTTGCTTGTATGTAGATGATTTTATTTTTACAGGAAATAATCTATCCATAGAAGAATCTAGATTAGCAGTCGAGAAAGAATTTGTAATAACAAAAATGGGCTTATTGAGATATTTTTTGGTATTAAAGTCGAACAAACAAATGAAAGCATCTTTATATCTCGAACCAAGTATGCAGGGGTTATCTTGAAAAGATTTAGGAAGTTGAATAGCAAGCTAACACCAACAACAGTGACAATAGATCTGAAGCTAAGCAAAGATAATTGCAGTAGCAATATAGATCCAACATTTTATAGAAGTTTGGTTTGAAGTCTTATGTATGTGACAACAACAAGAATTGATAACATGTATGCAGTCAGTCTAATCTCTACGGCTATGGAGACTCCAATGTAAGCACACTTGCAAGAAAGAAAGATATTTTTAAGGTAGGTGAATGGCACCAAAAACCATGGAAGAATCTTGTATATTGCAGTACATAACTTTGAGTTAATTGGGTACATTTATTGTGATTGGAGAGAAAACATAGGTGATGGAAAGAGCATATTTATTGTGTTCCAAATTTGGGTCAGGAAGCATCTCACGGGTTTCAAAGAAACAAGCCATTGCGTCATTTTCCACAAAAGAAGTGGAGCATGTGGCAGCAAACATAACAGCTTGTCAAGCTATATAATTAAGAAAGATAATATAAGATTTCATGAACAACAAAAGGGAAGAATAATATTTTGTAATAATCAAGTGTTTCATAGATGCAGCAAACACAGCCATCACATACCATTTCACAAGAGAATTCATTGGAAAAGGAGAAATAGATTTGGAATTTTGCAAGTTAGAGGAGCAAGTTGCAAAGAAGTCCACAAAAGCAAATTCAAAGGAGAATTTTGAACAGCGAAGAAATGATCTGAGACTGATCGATTTCAACAAACACTTGAATGACAACACAAATATCACTTTAGTCTTGCAATCCTAGAGCTTCTTCACAACAGAATCTCAGAGGATTATTATTATAAATGACTTGTACATGCCTACACAACAACTGGGTAGAAATGGTTGATGTATGGACTACATGTATGACTCACTTAGTGATGGACTATCTAGTGCGTAACTTATTAGAATTACTTTGGTTCATATATAACTCAAGTGGATATGATTTATTTAAATGAATGACTTAGCGAGAATTCTTGGATTGACACATGGATACTAGACTTAGTAATGTGATGATTATATGTCTTGTTGTTATATAAATGCACAAATGAGAGGCTAACCCGCAGGGGAAAAGAACTATGTGATAGCCAAGAGGGAAGGATGAGACCTCTCATGAGGAAGGTATAATGTACATTATTTTACTTCATTGGTATCTACTTGATATGCACTCTTATGACACGAGAAAAAAAAATGCAAATGACAGGTGCCAAGACGACCTGACTGGATTATTCGATGACAAGTCCAACCAGCTCTGTAGTGTGGTCCGTGCTCTGAAGGAGGGGTGGAGGTGTTTCCCACCGTGTATCCTCCGAAACCTGGAATCATGGGGAGGACAGCTGAACACTCCCCCTAGACGTGTGATGACGATTGCCAGATTCCTGCTGGGGAAAGTTTGGCCGAGGCATTCGACGCTTCCACCATGTCGGTTTTATCAGTGGTCAGTATGGCCTTTACCACTCATAAGGCAGCCGAGGACGGATAAGGCGGGAGCGGAAGTAGGCCAGGGTGGATAGGAAGATATAGATCAGTTGGAGACTCTTGATGGGAAGTAATGTCATTGTCTGACTTATCGAATTTTAATGTTATAACTCTCTCTGGTTTGCTATGCTTTCAAACTCCTTGTATCTTTTCATTCTAACTTCGGGACGAAGTTTTCTGAAGGAGGGGTGTATGTAATGCCCCACTTAAATCTTATCCTACAAATTTTGTTAATATTTACATTATCTGAAAATATTGAGAAATATTGGTCTAATATAAATTTATGATTTCCATTATTCAAATTCCCCACTTACCTTCTCAAATTGAATATTATGTAGGATATGGTCTCCTTCCATTATTTCAAAATATATGTATTCATTTCACATTCCCCAATGTACCCTCACATTTACTTGGGAGAAGACATAGTCCTCTCCATCTTATCATCAATATATATTTATTCATTTCACATTCCCCAATGTACCTTCACATTTACTAAGGAGAAGACATGGTCCTCTCCATGTAAGTACATTTCACATTCCCCAATGTACCCTCACATTTACTTGGGAGAAGACATAATCCTCTCCATCTTATCATCAATACATATTTATTCATTTCACATTCCCCAATGTACCCTCACATTTACTAAGGAGAAGACATGGTCCTCTCTATGTAATTACACTTCACATTCCCAAATGTACTTTCAGATTTACTTGGGAGAAGACATGATCCTTTCCCATTAAATTCTCAATTTTATATTCATGTCACAATTCCAAATGTACTCCTAGCTTACTTGGGAGAAGAGAAGTGAACTAAGGATGGATGAGAAGTTAATGACATTAATGAGAGGTGGTTGAGGAAAGAGGGTATAAAAGGAAAGGGGGGGGGGGGAGTTGGAGTCTTGCTTAGGATTGTGGGGGTTGGTTGTGATTGTTTGGCCTTGTTATGATTTTGGGAGACCTTGGAAACCTGTGGAGGTTTCTTGGGTTTGAGAGGAGGAAAGTATCATTATCTAGTTTTGCACATTCTTCTTGAGGACACACTATATTTGGTTGGACTTGGGAACGGAGGGCTAGGGAACCTGTGGAGGTTTCCTAGGCTAGGAATTTATTTCCTAGTTGGCTGGGAGGTAAATCTGGTCGGGTCGGTGAGAAGGAGCATTCAGCAGGAGCTATAAGACAAGGTATCATCATCAACCGCCGGAACAGGTATTTTCCATGGACCACTCTTGTTAAATTGATATCAATGGAATGCTCACCTTAAATTATGTTACTTATGATAAAGTGATAAGATGTTGAATGTTTAAATATATGTGAGAAGGTCAGCAAGTTCTTTTTTTTTTATTTTTTTATTTGTTTTAGAACAGTAGGAAAATAGATCTGTTAGTGTATTTTAGATTGAGACTCTAATAATAGGAATCGTGCCCCTACATGCACCGTCAAACCAATAAATCAATCAGCGTCCGGGCCCAAACGCAACTATGGTGTAGTCCGTCTGATGTCCCACCTCACCTCACAATATGTTTCTTTTGTTGTCCGTCCATTGGACTGCCCGCCCCCAGAAGAATTGTTTCATCAAGTGAATGAATCTAATGAGTTCCTTGCTTGCGAAGCGACCCACCCCTAAAGGATGTTTCCAATCGAATCGAATCGAATAAATGATGGTGCACCCGTCCCATAAGACTCATCAATTGAGAGAATTCGATAAATCAATGCCTCTTTTTCCATTGACATATGTCTGTTGTTTGCCTGCTGGTGTGTCCCAGAGTTAGGTGCAGCTGGTATCTCTGCAGGTGTGTGATTATTATATTTGTCAGGATAGGGGGATAGAGGGTTCCCCTGTGAGTTGTTTGGCAGTTGCGGATGGACCTGAAAGTGGGCATAAGTCATACTAGGGATTGCGGATTGACCTGAAAGCACGGATGAAGTGTATGGGTGATGGGGAATGTTGGGAGACTGGTATAATGCGTATATAATGGACTATGTCCTCTTCCTTATTGGGGCGTGAATATTATGATATGATTGGGCCGTGAGCAGGGGAATGAGGGGTTCGTGCTATTGGAAGATGTATAATCATTTGTAGCCCCCCCTATAAAAAAAGAATAAGTAGTCTGCTTTATTGGGCCACTCCTTCCCAGCCGGCCTCATTGGTAGACTCCTCATAAGTGGAGAGAATCCAATTTGGTAGGCTCCTTCTCTCTTATTAGAGCATAGCACATTCAACTGAAGTACTCTCATTTCGGGTCCCCCCGGCAAGTCATATAACATCCTCAATCTCTGCTTAAATGTAAATTCAAGTAAGTAACAGTATTAGTTTAAAAGCTAATCAAAGGGTAGGTAGTGCTAGGTATTATAGTAGTTTAGTGTTTACGCAAATAGTTGAATGAAGAGTACGTATGTGATGTTGGCCCCTTTAAATGGTAATGAACATAAAGTGAAAAGAAGGCATATTGGGGATTGAAAAGAAAGCGTGTATGGCATGGATGTGGATTGAAAAGAAGGCGGGGCGTGTATGCGAACTTGGGGGGCGTATTTATTGAACTGGATGCCATGTATGGCGTGTATGGTTACTGAATGAGTCAATTGAGAATGCGAACAGAACGGAATGGGTAATGCGTGGATGGAAGCGCGGATGCTCCTTTAACTGTATGGCGTGTATGGCGGGCGGATGGCCCAGAAAGCGTGGCGTGGAAGCGTGGAAGCATGGAAGGCGGGGGTACTGGCGGGCGGTTAGCGGGAGCCTTTCAACCCTACTGACTCTCATAGTGCCTTACAGGGCTAGTACCTCACTGCGGTTTAAATAGTCTCTGTACAGTGCAAATAGGCACCCAATCCCAATAGAGTTTAAAGAGGTCTAGAAGCCAACATATTACCTACCGTCCCAGGCAGCTAACGATCGAAATAGGATGCACCCATTCTATTAGAGAGAAGAGATATCAGATATCCCCAACTATAGATATTGATGGCAGAGACAGGCCTCGGGTTGGACTCGAGAGGGTCGCGTGGGTAAATCATTCCTTCCCTGATCCAGGTGGATATTGGTGGCCACCTGCCAGGTCCACCTGGACCCCCACCATTGTCTTTCTCAGCATTTTCAGTTTCCTTAATTGTAGCACAGTTTACTATTTTTAGCAGTTTTTCGGGTCCTGAACTTCCGGAGCCGTTTTGAGGCCCTAAACGACGTTTTTTTGGAATTCTGGGGCGACTGAGCTCTATGTTGCCTCCCAAAGTGGTAGTACTCGGATAGATCTTTCTAACGAGCTATCGTACGCGTCAAACGGAGATCGTATGCCAAAGTTACGACCCCGGGAAATTGATGTACCAATTTACCCAAACGGGGCCCACAATTTGGCGTTTCATCTTCTAGGGTTAGGTTTCGGTATGTGAAGGGTTTTCCATTGTTTCTCAACAATAAATAGGCCTTCGAGCCTCATTGTAATACAGTTCGGAACAGTTCAGAGGCATGTAGCGGCACATCTCTTCTCAGAGATAGCTACCATCGCCCTAGCTGGTTTATTTCCATTTCTGGTTGTATTCAGTATTTTCCATTAATGAAATGAATCATTATTTCCGCTGCATATATGTGTTTATGGTTATTGCATCTCTGTATTTATGGTTATCTCTGTAATCTATTGCGTTCCTGTTTAAATCCGGATCATTCCCTCCGAAAACCGGGGTTGTTGCAAGTAGATAAAAGCAAGCAATCCACTAGGTAAAGGTAAAAATAACCAGGTGGGGCACGATAGGAAACATATGACTTCTCGCTACCATGGAGCCTCCTACCCCCGGGACACTGAACGGTACAGAACACAGTTACTACTAGCTGGGACGAAATGCCCTGGAACGGGTTACTACGTACTGGAACCCTTAAACTGACTGAACGGTACGGAGCGTTGATTAATTCGGTCCCATAGCACGAGGACCAGAACACGATAGAGGCCTTGACGATACAGGCCTGGACACGGCAGGCGATAGAGGATAGATAGAGCCCGGCTTACAGATACACAGAAAGCACCCACGGGAACACACAAATCAATGGAAACAACCTAGCATATTCTTCGCTAGAGCTCAGGGGCATAGAAGGGGCGATGGATTCGGTTAAGCGAGCCAGGACACTCACAGAGGGCACTAAGTAGCGGGAGAGAGAGGGAAGCGGGCACTAAAGTAAGTAGCAAGCCGGGGCAGAGGGGCTAGGTGAGGCACATAAGTAGCGGGGGTAATAGTTTGGTTACCTGATCTACAGGCCCATACATAAGTAAGTGGCACGGCGTTGACTTCAGTAGCGAGGGCAGTAGATGCAGTAGCACAAGTAGCAGACCCATACCTCTAACTCTACAACCAAGGCAAAGGAGTGAAGTGATTGACCAGATTTCATGCATTCGAGTGGATTTCTATCTTTAGGTTCCGCTTGAGTTGCTATTTCGAACCCTGGTTATCAGTCTTTATGCTGCTTATGGGGTCAGGTTCCTCTCTGAACTTCTCCTCTCTTCACTGGGTGGGGTGGATGGCTTGAATGAACGGTTGTTTCAATGCTTATGTGCGTGGTAGAGGGGTGACTCTTAAGACCACCGAGGACGAACCAAACAAAGACGGAAGCAGGGAAGTATATAGAGATTGAGCCAATTCTGGCTGAACTTGTGACCTGACTGGATACCTGATTGAAAACTCATTGATATCCGAATCTATCGATTAAGATCCGTATCGATCTTGATACCTGACTTACTTATCTCTAGCCTTATTCAATCCCTTCTAGAATGGCTACGGTTATTACGTATATTATACGATTTGCCATTGTAGCTCAAAAGAATGAATGGCACAATTTCAAGGTGAGGGGGCATCTCGATCCTCGACCTTCGATCTTGACCAAAGTGAGGGTGAGCAATTTAGAAAGCCAGCTCTAAAGCCAGCCAGAATTCATAAGAACAGGCTGGGCTTTATAGTGATTGATCAATTTGATATAGCCAACTTATTCTGAGATAGCCTATGTGTGGTCCCACATACAGGCAACAACCATCTTCTCAAATAGGTCCTCCCACACGAATGAATGCCCACATATTCTCCACTAGCCAACTGGAGAAGGCCACCCCGCATAGCCAATAGGGATAGGGACACCCGCATAGGTAGGTGAGGCTTGGTGGGCTTGGGAGAGGGTGAAGGCGTGCTAAGCGCCTCCCCGTTGCGTTAGCCAGATGACCGGGAAATGGCATTTACGGGGCTTTACGTTGCCTGACCCTCTACACTTGGTTAGCTAGTGTCATTTTACCTAGGGCAAGGGAGGCCCATAGATATTTCTTTGAGGTTTATGTTATAATAAGAATTTGAGATTCAGCCCTAATTCTGTCCAGATAACATTTCTTGTTGCAATTCCCATTTTCAATCATTCATGACCAAATATTCCCGATCCTCCCGTATAAGGCGATTGCATAAAAGTCTCCATCTAATATGTTTAGAGAGCAGTAACTCATTATTCTGTAACTGAGGTAAGCCTCTACGAATTTTCGATAAAAAGACCCTCATTCTTGGAGAATTAGGTATTTTGATGCCGACATGGTATTGAATTAGGCCCCCTTTGACCCTTTGTTTCGTCACAAGCAGGGAAGCTCCAGGAAAAAGTAAAGAAAATTGATCTAGAATAATAGTCCGGGTAAAGATGATATCTTTAATGGGGCCTAACGTTACCTGATAGACGCCAATCTTAGGTTTTATTCGTTCCGATAGGAAATAAATAGGATCACCTTCGATTGTTCCAACTAGGTGGTCCCCTACGTAAACAGTATGAATCGAGCCCCCTTTTTTAAGACTTAGGTGTCTAACTGATCCAGGACTTACTTCTTCCCGACCATATGCTTTATGACTTATTTTCACCCATAAATCCAAGAAGAATGGCGTACTTAAGGTTTTAAGTAAATCCCTAATTGTAGCAATTTCTCTCACAATAAATACTGCTGAAACCCCAACAAAGAGCGTTAATAGAACTATATTGAAAAGTATTTGGTTGGGAAAGAATTCGTTTAAGAACGATTTAACCTCATGAATAAATTCAATATCACCAAACATATCTATCAACATTGCTTCAGGTAGTATAACGACTATTAGAAAGAAAAATGGAGAAAATAAAGATATAAATATTGAAATATACACTTCATGCTATCTTTTCTTTCCCTACTCCTTAGTGAACGAAGCAAGCGGGAGACCAATTCAGGTAATTATTTATCGATCGTCTTGCCCATAATATGATAAGTGCATCATATTATAAATCAAATTCATGTCGACCCGAAGGGAAGGTTAGGAGCAGAAAGCAGGTGGGTTGTTAGGCAGTGCTAATTCGATGGCTGGTGCGGTTGGGTTCGACAACTCTTTTTCTAAGGCATACTACTGTTGTGAAGGCCTGTGAACTCTTTTCTTACTTACTGGGCAGGTGAAAAAAGGTGAAATTGTATCATCTGCCGTAGCCAACACCATTGCTATCGTGAATTGCTCATTGCTTTTTCCTCGCTATAGCCAAGGCCTATCAGATGGGCATCGAAGTAAACATTATCGTGTAAGCTCATCCCACGGTCTAAAGCAAGTTACCGAAGTATTATCTCCCACGTACTCATGCAATTAACCAACACATATCCCACGGGCTCATGCTGTATGTCCCCCTACTACCTGACTAACGAATTCATCACTAACAGACTAACTGACTGATTCACCTCTCTCCCTCGTTCAAGGCCTCTTCAAGTGTAAGGCCTCCTTCTCCCGTCAAAGCCTCTAGATGGAAAGGTGGGCATTACTTCGCACGGTAGTATAGTTTATGCACAGCGAGCCAGGTACTATCTTTTTAGGAACTATGGTGACAAGTGGGACTACTTCTCTACTCTGTGAGTAGTACGGCTTAAGACCTTATGGAAGTCTGACTAGCATTTCTTAGGGGAGGACTTACACTCTCTTTCTTTTTCAAATAATGTGAAACTATCTTGTCAGTTGGCACCTACCTTGTCATGCATGGAGAAGTTGTTAATAGGTCACCTCACACTGCTGGGGACTACTACTCCGTGCCCTCTGGCCTATCCGATACAGCTAGCAGCCTCAGAAGTTTTGGAAATTCTTTATGTCAACTGGGATAGTTCACTACAGCTAATTAGAACTTGGATTCTTCTTTCCCAATGAAGTGGAGTCTCCTCTATCGGATTTGACCTCGACAAAGGGGTTTATCAACAATCCTGTAGACACTATCGTAGCTCTAGTGTAACCTCATCATCGGACCTCTACTCGGACCTCTACGTGGTGTCTTCAATGTGACACTCTCTAGCTCGACTATGGATGGATGGATTAAATTAAAGTTGTGTATTTAGGGAAGAGAATGGTGCTACTAAGGATCACCTAAAGAGGTGCAGACCTCTGGATCACAGGAGGAAACCCCATACATATGGATTGGATTAGTCTTAGCTCGGCTCTTTCCCTCATTACCACCGGTACACGCCAGCCGAGAGGACATCAGGCCCAGGATGCAAGTACCCATTCACAATTAGACAATACCCAGAAACTACTTACCCAACAGAACAGGAGGGTCACACTGGGAGGTAGGGGCCTAATCACAAGGCACACTATCCTACACAGAATGATACAGTGAGTCATTTTGCATAATTGCCATATATAATACACGAGCTAAAGAATGCATGCAGAGCGACATAATCTTCTTCTCACCTACTGCTATATCTGTCATGCAGAAAGATTCAATTTTGTGGAAAAAACCGACCTCCCTAGAAACTAAGGCGTTTCTAGTGACAAACAAAACAATCAAGCACTATCTTTCCCTAAATATGCATTTAAAATAAAAGAAACCAGGTGTTTAAGGCTTACCTTTAGTCCAACGCTGTTTGTAGCGGTCAAGCCTCTTCGATCCAGATGAGCTCCTTCTCCTTGAAGCCTGCATACACTAACAAGAAAACGATTACATAGCACATGAATAACTCATATAATAAAACATATTCATCATAAATACCAAGGAGTTTATGAAACAAATTATATATAACAACTTGTTGAGAAAAATGAACTTAATTGTATTAATTGGAAACAAAAGAAACCTTACAACCAGTGCCTTGGTGTTGTGCAGGTCCCTCCCAGGGTCCAGCAAGAGTTCTCCTCTACTTTGATTAGCTCACTCACTTCCAAATGAAGCTAAGAAAGGAATGTGATCTCTCCTCTCAAGCTCTATAAGGGAGTCCTAATTTCAGCAGCATCTACCCTTAGGAATGTTCAGCTTTCAACCTCTCCTCCCTCTAGCCCAATGCCTGTATTTATAATTATTTGGAGGAAGTTAAACAGGTCCACCATCAATGGGATAAGCCCCTCTTTTAAAGGGATAGATCCCCTCTTCATGGGATAAGTTCCTCTTTCATTGGGATGCATGAACCATTTGGAGGCGCTCAATCCACGTCAAACCATCTTCTAAAATGCTCTAGAATCGACCGCAAGTAAGTTTTTTGAAGTAAAACTTGCGCCTTTTGACTTTTACAGGGGTACGCACCCACCCCTTTACAGACAGAGCGTACAAGTACGTAGGTATTATGTACTTGAGGTGCGGGCCCGCAGGTAAGAGTAAGAGAAAGTGCGTAACCAGAGTTATATTGATTTTTAAAGGCTTTCTCTCTTTTTGGGAGTTTGACATGAGGAGCAGAGGTATAAGACTTGCCAAGGAGGACAATATGGTTATTGATGGAGCCATACTGACTGCAAATAGTCATGGTGACAAATTTTAGTGTAACAGATTGCCCCCTAAAGTGCGAGGTTTGTAGTAGATTAGGGTTTTATATCATCTAGGAAGGGTGAAGCACTTTATCATTTCGAGGATTATCTTGTGGAGAGCCTAGTCGGAACCTGCAAATATTCAACACAAAATACATATATGAGATCATATCATCGTTGAGGTAGGCATTCCCATACTCAGATCAAAAACTTAACTAAAAAACTAACTACTGCTCTGATATAGGAATGATTTCGCAATACATCATAATCATAGACATATGTAGACACAGTATGGACGCAACCATCTGTTTATAATTAGTCTACTATATAATGAATACAAAACTCCTCGCAGTTTGGATGGCGGAAACTAGATCCAGGGTCTTCATTTCTGCTTCCTGAAATAGTACGATTCTATCCATGCGAATAAATGAGTTGATGTCAAACATGGTAGAAACCACTAGATTACCAGTCAATGATGTAAACTGTTAACAAGTGTGAGAGAGACCACCAGTGATGTCAATGGTTCTCAAAGTACCCAGTACAATCCATGAGATGTGAATGAATGTGTCGATGTCGAACATGTCACAGAATCCCTTGATCGAAGGTCATTGATGTAACCTGTCGTCAAAGGCGAGAAACCTGCCATTGAGGCATGCATATTTCAAGGTACTGATGATTCCTAGATCATCTTTCTAGATAATGTGTTGATGTTGATAGAAAGCGATCCATCGTAGGCAAGCCCACAACACGAAATCATAGATCAAGTTGAAGAAATGTAGCTGTAAGGAATGACTCAGGGATGGTCAAGATGGATGATAGGTATTTTGCAGATGAATGGTTTATTTGCAGTGACCTCTTGAACACATAACGACACAACAGATGGCTTGGTGACAATTGACCCAAAGTTAATACCCAGAAACCGACTGGAGACTTTCAATGTGGTTTGATCAACTATTAGGCAAAGGATTTCCCAACCGAGGTGAATGAAAAGTGTCGTGTTCAAGAGTGGTGATAAGGTTTTTCCGAGACAGAGTATAACAAATAGGCTCATTTTCCTCTCTTTTCCCACACCATTTCTTGCAAGTACCTCTTTTCTTTTTACAAGCTTGAGGAGGATAACATTTGCTTGATTATAAGCTCATCCTTCGAATGAGTCCAACTTATTTTAGATTAGAACCCTAAGAAGGAGTGGTCCGTTCTTGTTTGTAATCGAACAGTTCCTTTACTGTGAAATTTTAACGAGTTCAGTATAGGAGAAACTCGGCGTTTTTCAATTTTAGAGGGTCTGAAAAAGCTTAAGAAGACTCCAGGGTTGACCTTTTTCGTAAATTTGTGTCTCCCAAGCCTGAAAAAGTATAAAATAATACTTGAGAGAACCGCTTGATCTTTACGACCAAGGAGTACTTTCATGATTAGTGTCTCTGATCTGAAAAGTAAAAAGCGATCAAGGACACATCGTTTTATTTCCAATATCGAATTTGAAACGACAAAAATCCGGCAATCTTTTCATGTTTTTACGATCAGAAAAGGGCTGTAAGAGGACGATTTTTTTAATTCCGTTTTAACGAGCTAAAAGGAAAACTCGGCAATCTTTTCACATTTTAGGAGTCAGAAAAGAGCTTAAAGATGACTCTGATGTTTTTGTTTGTAAAAAATAACAATTTTCCCTGAAAATCCTTTATCTTGCACAAAAACCAACATATTACTCATACTTGTTGAAGATAGATAAAAATACTTTGAAAAATACCTTTTCATGGTGAGAAATAAACAAATTTACCATTTATTTACCCAAAAAACCTATAAAAAGGGCTTTTACCAATTCATTTTTACCATTTTACTATTTGAGGAGAGAAAAAGGGCTTTTGGCAAGAAACTTCCCGTGGACATTTCGGAGAATCCGACCGTTGAAATCAAACGTCGTCTCTTCTAGGTAATTTACAACATCCTCCTCTTCAATTTCATCCATTTAGAATTCTTTTTTAGGCCCCATATTTCATTTTTGGGAGGTTTTGTGGTTTCCAAAACCACCTCTCGGGGTACGCAGGGACCACACTAGGGACCCGCGTACCCCGACATTTTCTCAGTTGAAAAAAAGTCAGGGGTACGTACCTTGCCTTCAGGGACCCTGAGTACCTACGCTCTGTTCATAAAGGTGGGGTGCGTACCCCGCGCAACGAGTTTTTAAACCCTAAATTCTCCAAAATGGACCAATTTTTTTTATTTTATGGATCTAATGGATGTTTTTTGGCATGTAGATTGTTCACAATGATCGATTGGGGCCAGAGAGAGCAAGAAGATGTTGATTTGGGTGCCATTAATCACCAACCATCAATTGATGCTTTGAAGGCATGCGACCTTTATAAATACTGGGCCATACCTAGCATGAGGGCCCAAGTGAGCTTTCTAGAGTGGCTGGTAGAAAGATGGAACATTTAGGACCAGTGTTTTTGTATTGGAGGGAACCAGCTTGAGATGGAGTCGGCAGATATCTACTTTCTCACTGGTTTGCCCAAGAGAGGCGAACACTTGACTCTGTTCGGGACTAGGCCAGGTGGCCAGTCTATCGCTAGTCTCCAACTAGAGTGGTGTAACACTCAGTCTCAGGAGAAGCGGATAGAGATCAAAACTATATACCGTCCTGAACTTATGGTGATTTCCTTTACAGTTACCAGACTTTGCGGGGCTGCTGCTTTACACATTGCCACTGGATCCTAGATGCGGATGGCAATTGATTGCTATCGAGGTACCATTTTCAACTGGTGTGATGCTGTGTTGGCCAATGTAAAAGGCCAACTGACTAGAGCCAAAAACGGAGAGCTAAAGACCTTTGGTTATGGGGCTTTATTTTTGAGTTTTGGCTTAGAGAGGGTTCCGATGCTAATCCCACAACAGCTCACTGTTGAGGCTGGGCTTCCTCGAGAGCCCAAATTGATGCGATGGGTTGCGATTATGGCTCGTCATCCTGATGAGGGAACGGAGGTTGTCTGATTTACTCCGGAGTACTTTCGCTCATTAGAAGACCAAGTCTTTTCTATACAGGATTTTCCTTATGCCGGAGTTGATTTTCGTGGAGATCCGGACGTGGTTCTTCCACCGGGAGAACAATGGGATGATATAGGTAACTTCATTTTTCACAAGTTTTTTAAACTATATATTATTTTTGTTTGTTTTATATCGTCTCAAAATTGATAGTAATAATTTTCAAAATGTAGATGTAGGCCCATGTCGTCCAGCCAATCTCCGGCCTTACGAGAGGAGACTACTAGTTGCAGTGGCACCAGCCCCACAGGACGAAGCCACAGAGACTTTCGCTGAGTTGGAAAGTGACCTAGAGCGTCTTACAACAGATATACCGGATACTACCATAGATGATATTCCAATCAGGCTTCAGCGCTATGTAGTCGGGGTCCCAGGACCTTTTAGGAGGTTCTTGTGTAGGGTAGCCCGTGCAGTGGTGTCATATAGAGATCATCACCAGTGATTGGATGGTCATTTTGTAGACACATGTGACATTTTGGTTTTTTGTACTTATCATTTTTTCCGATCATAAGGTGTTTTTCAACCTATGATCGAAGACGATGTATTTTTTGACACACTCCTATATATATATATATATCATTATTACCGGCTTGTCTTGTAAATCATGTTATGGAATGGTTTTAAATTTACATGTATGATTATTGCAAATGTCTATTTAACATTCGAGAAGCAATTGCATCTGCTAATGTATTTAAAGACCTTGGAATATATTGATATTCAATGTAATCAAACTCACGTTCCAAGAGACGCACTCTCAAAAATAACCTTAATAACACTGGATTTCTAATGGCATACACTCTATTAAGTTGTAATACAATGAGTTCAGAATCTAACCTCACTATCAAACTCCGAATCCCAAATGAAATAGATTCAAACAATAAGTGAATCACTGCACTGTATTCGGCAATGTTGTTTGTTGTTTGACCGAGGCTCACCCCATGCATAGATACTAACTCGTCAGAGGGCGAATAGATAACCCAAGCTGCGGAAGAGATATTCCGTGTACTACGACAAGCACCATTAGCGAAACCAATGTATGTTTGGAGAGGCATCGACATCTGCATCATCAAGAGTAAAACCAAGATAAGCAGAAATAATGATGAAAACACACTCTCTAGACTAAGCACACTGTCTAAACTAACAAACACAACAGCTAGAAAGAAAAACTAACCTAACTAAAAATCTCCATACCCATGTTTTAAGCATAATACCTCTTTAGGTAAAGTCCATTTCTGGGTTTACCCAAAGAGTCCCCGTCAAAGTCTACCAACTCATAGGCCCCTTTTGATAGCTTTCGCTTGACAATATAGGGCCCATGCCACATAGGAATGAATTTTCCAGCACCTAATTTATCATTAGCTTGATCATATAATAACACTAGGTCTCCTTCTGAAAAATTTCGAGGGGTCACATTTCGATCAGACTGAGCTTTCATACGTTTTGCGTGAGTCTCGATCGCCAATGCAGCATCACGTCGATTCTCATCTAATTGAGCTAAGTATAATAAACGCTTCTCCTCTTCGGAAGTAGCTGGAAGTAACTCGATGGCCATTTGCAATGACGGGATTTCGCGTTCAATGGGTAGCACAGCTTCCAAACCATAAACTAGTTGGAAAGGAGTGAACCCTGTTGATGTTTTCACTGAGGTTCGGTATGCCCAAAGCACTGAAAATAACATGTTATGCCAATTCGACCGATGAATACCAATGATTCGTCAGATCATGACAACTAAAACTTTGTTGATGGACTCAACCAGACCATTCGCTTGTGGATAATAAGGATTTGAACTATCGTGACGCAAACCAAGCTGGCCTGTAAGTTCTATCATCATAACGTTTCGAAAATGGCCCCATGGTCAGTGATTATCACTTGTGGGACACCAAACCTAGCAATTATATGATTGAACACGAAAATTGCATCTGTCTTGCCGTCTGCCTCGAATGTAGGCATCGCCTCGGCCCACTTAGTAAAATAATCTACCGCAAGGATGATATATGCATGCCCCTAGCCGAGTGAGGGTTACATGTAATAAAATCGATACCCCATTTGGAAAAAGGACCAACGACAACTATAGGGTGGAGAGAAGCAGGTGCAGCGCGCATCTTTCGATCAAACACTTGACAGTTGTGGCATTGTCGGACCGCAGTAATACAGTCTTTAAACAAGGACGGCCAGAAGTAGCCAGCGCGCAATATATTTTGGGTTGTGGCATACCCAGACATATGACCGCCACACGCTCCAGAGTGACATTCATTTAGAACCCTTTCAGCCTCTTCGTGAGTTAAGAAACGTTGAAAAATAGAGTCCGCCCCACGGCGATAAAGAGTATCTCCAATAATTTTGTATTGTTGAGACTGGAATCGAATTTTCCGACGTTCCGACTTTGAAACTTCGAGCCGAAAGGATTGGGTCTGGATATAGATGATGATATCTCCATACCACGGATCTAAAGTGATGATTAGAAACAAAGATTCATCCGCAATGGGCTCCTCTGCCACAGTTTCCGTGTCAGCACGCGGGAAGTCACACATTAACTCTGCAAAAACTAAAGATTTCTTAGACTTAGATTTCTCAAACTCCAAGTCAAACTCCTGCAGGATAACAATCCATTTAGAGTACTTGGCCCCTAGCAATTGTTTGGTCAAAATGTAGATCATAGGGTTGCAATCCGAAATGACTGTAGTTTTACGAAGTAAAATGTAGTGACGAAAACGTTGGACGGCTTGAACGGCTGCCAATGCCAATTTCTCCACATGTGAGTATTTTAGCTCAGTTGGATTTAACGTCCGACTAAGGTAATATATCACATGTTCTGTACTGAATTTATCTTCATGAACTAAGACCATTCCAATGGTGGAATGGGAGGCGGCGAGATACAAAAAGTAATCCTGGTTGTAGTTGGGAGGATGCAACAACGGTGCATGGGTCAACGCGTGTTTGAGTGCATCAACAGATTTCTGAGCTATCTCATCCCAAGAGAATTGAGCGTTCTGTTTCAACAACCGTGTAAAACCCTTTGTAACCTCGGCGTAGTTAGGAATGAATCATCATAAAAAGTTTGCTTTCCCCTGCAAACTTTGGAGTTGGCGAAGACTCGAAGGAGGAGGCAATTTGATGATAGCTTCTACCTTCGAGGGATCGACGCGAATGTCGGCTTTCGAAACTACAAATCCTAGCAATCGTCCCGCTTCTATACAGAAGACACATTTGTGTGGGTTCAACCGAATACGATAATGCCTACACCTCATGAAGATTGCACGTAAGTGGACGAGGTGATCAGCTCGATGTAATGAATGAGCGGGTAAATCATCGAGGTACGGTTGCACAATGTATTTGATGTCATGAAACGCATAAGACATCACCCTTTGAAAAGTTTCTCTGGCGTTCTTGAGCCCAAAAGGTAATTTACAATAAGAAAATGTCCCCCATGGACAAATGAAAGCCATTTTTGGTTGATCGGCAGGTAGAATATTGATTTGATTGTATCCGGAAAAACCATCCATAAAGGAAAATATTTCGCTGCCGGCACAATCATCAATGATTTTATCGATATAGGGAGTTGGGTAGTTGTCTTTTCGACAAGCTCGATTAATGTCCCTATAGTCGATGCATATTCTTATTGTTCCCTGTTTTTTGTTAAACAGAACAATATTCGATACCCAATCCGTTAACGGGATCATATCAATGAAACATGCTTTCAACAGTTTTTCAACTTCTGCTTTAATTGCAGCAGCATTTCGTGGGTGAACCTGACGCAAACATTGCAGGATGGGTTTAGCATCTAGGTAAGTCTTGATCTCATGAACAACAATCGCGGGATCAGTTCCTGGCATTTCCTCATAGGACCAGGCAAACACGTCGCGGAATTCTTGAAATAGGGCCTTGTATGTCTGAATTTCGTCATATGTACACGAGGCACCTATATGAATGGTTTCAATAATTCCACGAGATCGGAGGCATTTCCTCCCTAGTGGAGTCGCCATTTTGTCATGCGGAAAGAGTCAATTTTGCAGACAAAATCGACCTCCCTAGAAACTAAGGCGTTTCTAGTGACAAACAAAACAATCAAGCACTATCTTTCCCTAAATATGCATTTAAAATAAAAGCAACCAGGTGTTTAAGGCTTACCTTTAGTCCAACACTGTTTGTAGCGGTCAAGCCTCTTCGATCCAGATGAGCTCCTTCTCCTTGAAGCCTGCATAAACTAACAAGAAACGATTACATAGCACATGAATAACTCATATAATAAAACATATTCATCATAAAGACCAAGGAGTTTATGAAACAAATTATATATAACAACTTTTTGAGAAAAATGAACTTAATTGTATTAATTGGAAACAAAAGAAACCTTACAACCAGTGCCTTGGTGTTGTGTAGGTCCCTCCCAGGGTCCAACAAGAGTTCTCCTCTACTTTGATTAGCTCACCCACTTCCAAATGAAGCTAAGAAAGGAATGTGATCTCTCCTCTCAAGCTCTATAAGGGAGTCCTAATTTCAACAACATCTACCCTTACGAATGTTCATCTTTCAACCTCTCCTCCCTCTGGCCCAATTCTTGTATTTATAATGCTTTGGAGGAAGTTAAACAGGTCCACCATCAATGGGATAAGCCCCTCTTTCAAAGGGATAGCTCCCCTCTTCATGGGATAAGTTCCTCTTTCATTGGGATGCATGAACCATTTGGAGGCGCTCAATCCACGTCAAACCATCTTCTAGAATGCTCTAGAATCGACCGCAAGTAAGTTTTTTGAAGTAAAACTTGCACCTTTTTACTTTTACAGGGGTACGCACCCACCCCTTTATAGACAAAGCGTACAAGTATGCAGGTATTATGTACTTGAGGTGCGGGCCTGCAGGTAAGAGTAAGAGAAAGTGCGTAACCAGAGTTATATTGATTTTTAAAGGCTTTCTCTCTTTTTTGGAGTTTGACATGAGGAGCAGAGGTATAAGACTTGCAAAGGAGGACAGTATGGTTATCGATGGAGCCATACTAACTGCAAATAGTCATCGTGACAAATTTTAGTCTAACAATATCTTCATGGTTCATTTCTTTATATACTTGCAGACCAGAGGACTAGCAACGAAGCTGGGGTTGGGTTGGACAATGGATCTTCTGAAGTTAGCCCACTTAACTGATGAGGTTCGACATCAATACTGATAGGAGGTGTCTTCAATACATTCCCTGAGCACAAGTACATAGTTGAGCCCGAAACACATTACACAAGTACTACCCATTCCCCAGTAGAGAACTTACCATAGCGCAATTACCATAGTTCCACATACCACGAGGCCCAGTTGGGGGGAACAACCAACATAGTGTGGGGTTAGTCAGTTAGCTGAGTCAGCGAGTAAGGTTCATTCCCAATAGCACAAAGCCCAGGAGTAGTTCTACGTTACCTTTTCTTTCTTGCTGGCCTTACTTCAAATAGGTTCAAAATTCTAGAATGTTTTTTATAGTCCTGAATCACTAAGCTCCCAGTATCGTTCCGTAGCGCTCGGTTTCTTCTATTGCTGGGCCCGGGGTCGGGGTCCCAGGGCTCTGTATCTTGTCAGGAATGCTTCTTGGTTCGAAGCGTATGTCCTGCTAAAGAGTTGTAATTGCAAGGGGACCTATTCTCGGACAACCATCAAGGGGCAAGCGTCAGCGATCAATCAAAATAAAGCGTATGATCGAGGGCGTGTACTTGTAACCATAGTAATTTATCTGAATCAAGGGAGTCAAAGGTCAAAGTCTAGGTCAAACGAAGTCGAGCTAACCCCACGGGGAAAAAGGGGTGAGCGTAGGTAGTATTGATTGGCTCGTGCTAATGTCATTCCCTTAAGCTTGTTATGGAAGGCAGGGGTAGTTTGGGAAGGTGAGGTGTCATAAGGGTAGGCAGTCAAGGTGTAGTTTGGCTTGTAGTAAATAGGTTCAGCAGGTATTAAATATTAAAGGTGTAGGCAGTTTGTTAGGTGAGCTTGGGTGTAAGAGGTAAGGTGAGAAGTCAAGATGTAAGGTGTAGGGAGGGAGTAAAAAAGGTGGTAAGATATAGGTCAGGTGGGGAGTCCAGATGTAAGGTGTAGGGAGGGAGTAAAGAAGGTGGGCCAAGTCATAGTGTCAAATGTCAGGCTGGCGAGGTATTAAAGCAAGGTAGTAAGGACGGGTATTGAGGTTAGCTTGGTGGGATTGGTGGGCGCAAGGGTTCGTAGGTGTTTGTTTAGGTGAGCTTTGTGCATTCTCAGGGTGAGGTACATTAGTGACTCGACTGATAAGCACCGGCAATGGGACTCGACTGATAAGGATGTGTAAGCAGGCTTGAATGTTAAGGAGAGGACCCTTTACGGGGCTCGACTAATAAGGATGCGTAAGCAGGCTCGACTGTTAAGGAGAGGACCCTTTAGGGGGCTCGACTGATAAGGAGAGGAGAGGAGAGGAACTTCAGTTACTCGACCATAAGTCCCCCCACCCAATAAGTAAACCCAAGAGGTACGTTAGTGACTTTTTTAGTTACTTAGCTGATAGGGGCCACCCAATACGTAAAATGAATGAACGCTCGACTATAAGGCTGCCATTGACTCACTCATTCCGATGGGTGAGGAAGAGCTCGCCTATATAGTGGTGGGTGAGTAGGATTCAAATTCAACCGCTTATTGGAGAGACTCTATTGGAGCTTCAGGGAGGAAGAGCTCATGGAGAGTAAGATTCATTAGTCCCAACAACAAAAACACCCCTATTCACGCTGTAGAGTACCCCTTCTTCTTTCGCCTTAGCCTTCCAGAGTGAAAGCCAGAGAGTGCCTTAAGCGCAAGCCTTCTTAGTCCGTGTCGACTAGAGATGCGAGTATAACATATATATGCCAGTATCACGTATCTATGCCTATCATATGTAGATATTTTTGATTCCGAGTTTCTCGATTAGTCCCGTCAGAGACTCTATCTTAGTCCATGCACTTAGGTCTTCTGTGGAGTGAAGATTGTCTTAAGCTGTACATTATACAAGTTAGTTCTTCGAAGAGTAATATCTAATCAGAGAGGAAGAGCTCTTCAGAAAGAAGCCTAAAGAGAGACTACTAGCTTATTATCAGTTTCCAGTTAGTCCCGCCTGGAGCCCATGGACACTAGCTCTAGTCTTCTTGGTCCAAATAAACTCTTTAGAGACAAGCCCTATTAGTCTTTACAGTTCGAGCCCTCTGAACTGGACTAGCTCATGAAGTCTAGCTCTCTGGACTGCTGCTCTATGGGCACCTACTAGCTTTAATCTTCTCGGTCCATCAGAGACAAAACAAGCCCTAAGAGAGTCTTCTCCAGCATATTTCTAGATCACAACTATTGAATTCATTCTCTTCCACTCATATAACCTATAGTTTCCCGCCCCCCCAATATTGCCCCCAATATCTCTCTCAAGAAAACCCCCAATATACTCAAATTTGATCCCTGTTTGAACCATTCTTTTCAACTCAACAATGAGCTTTCTTTCTACTTGCCTATAGCGCTTGCACACACACACACATGTACACGCATCAGAGAGTAAGATGAAAACTCGTAATCTATATAGATGTGCCACCTTTCATGTATTGAATTGACCATATTCTAAATAGGTGGTCCTTAAGGTCTTGCCTTCTTGCTTGGTCCATAACTAGCCAACCTTAAGAGACTCTCTTTGTCTAAGTACTAAGTTCCATAGAAGAGTGAAAGCCTTAGAGTGAAAGCCTTTAGAGACAAGCCTTAGTGTCTGTACAGTAAGAGCCCTTCATACCCTACATAACACCTTTTGTTGCTTAATTTACCATCCCCACAGGCCACCTTTTGTTCTTTCATTTCCCCATCTTGATAGGATCACGTGAGCACTCTCTATTATATATGAAGAAACCTTTCTTTTATTGATTTACCATCTGGATAAGCTACGTTCTCTCTCTCTATGCATACCCTATGCCGCCTTTTCTTCCTGAATTTTCCATATTGTGATACGCCAGTTAATACTCTCTATCATCTTGACTATGCCACCTTTCCTTCCTTAAATTACCACTTATCGGAAGGTCAGGTTTAGACTCTATCTCATCTACCCATGCCACCTTATCTTTTTCAATTTACCATAAGAAACTAGCTTAAGAGAGAGTCTCTTAGTGTCCAAGCAGTTAGTCTTTTAGACCTCTGAACTTACTGCCTAAAAGTCTTAGCTTAGTCTGTACAGTAAGCGCCCTATGTACAACACTTGCTTTAGTCTTAGCGCCTTGGTCCAGCAGAGAAACCAAGCAGCCTTCTTAAGAGAGAGTCTCTTAGTCCAAGAAGCAGCAGAGAAACAAGCCTTAAAAGAAGAGTCTAGCGTATTTTTAGATTTCACTTCAGAATGCATTCTTCCACTCAAACCGGCTAGTTCCCCTATGCCTCCCATCAAACCCCATAACCCAATGTTTCAATCAAATCAAAACCCATAATACTCGTCTATTTTCTCCCAATTGTTTGAACCATTCTTTTTCAACTCTCAATAAGCTGTCTTTCTTGCCTAAGCGCACGTACACACACATACGCATACGCCCGCACACATACGCATGCACACATACCTGCACACCACAAAAACTTTCTTTCTCTCTTATCTGATGGAGCTTCGCTCTGTTGGGTTGGTTCGCGCACTCACTCCTACGCTCACAGACAGTCAAGGGGTGGGTCGCTCCCCCACTAGCCCAATCACTCTACTATCACTACCTTATCTCAAGCTTCGCCCGTTGTAGGCAATATTCAGTTTTGAAGAAGGAACCTTGTCACTAAGGCGGCTTAGTTAGGTCCTGAACCAGTAAGGCAAGGGTCTGTCCCCAGCCATACAAGGCGATCCCTCAAGCTATCTTTATGCCCTCCCAACGTGTCTTTCCACTGTAATTCCATCAGTCAGTCAGAGGTTATGCATCAGGGTTTTCTACGAAATCGATTTCATTCAGCAGTAGGCAGAGCGTGCATACTTTGTTTGGCCCGAGATCCGCCGGATATATTCGCTAGCTAGAAGGGCAGGGCCCCGGTTCTGAGGTCGAGAGGGAGGTAGGTAGGGGGAGGGGAGCTTCGGAAACACCGCTACAAGGAACGCCTTATATATGAGCGATAGCGAACTAACCATTCTCATACGTTTGTTTGAAGCAAGCGTTATTCATTCATTCCTCCCTTTCATTCATTCACCCCACAGATGCCTGCCCCGTCGCCCTTTCCGAATGAGTGAGAATGAGAATGAAATACAATAGAATAGAGAGATACAAGAACGGAGCCAGAGGGGGAGGTCGGCCAGAATGAGTTCACCCTTTTGACTCTTGATTCGCGTTGGCCCGTTTTGACTCGGGAATCAAAGAGGAGAGGACAACGATAACTATATCTGAGCCACCAGATAAAGGGTTTGAGTGAGGTGAACAAGGAGGTTTGTTTTCCCCTTTCCACTTGCTATGTAAAAATGCTCTCTGGGAGAATATGTTATAGAATATCAAAGGCACATGTCCTCATTGTCAGTGTCCGAAAACTTGATTGGTTCGGGGATCTCCCCGAGAATGATCGTTGTCCATCCTTCTTCTTGGGATGGCACTTCCCCGAAGGGTATATAGTAAGCCCTACAGTGGTTAGTGAAAAGAAAAGCAAGAGAGGCAGTTAGTGAAACCCACAGATAAGCGGTTAGTAAGTACGCTTAGCCAGAAATCAAGCCAGTAAGAAAGCCAGCTGGAGAAGGAAGAAGACTTACTTAAAGGAAGGAAAGGAAGCTAAGAAGGTCCCGGAGGGGCTTGCGCTTCCTAGTGCAAGGAAGGTTTCACTTTCCAACATACTAGCTAGGTAAGAAAGAAAGTAAGGGAAGTAAGTAGAGGACTCACATACTCACATAGAAGGCTTAACTCATATATTCCGCCATAGAAGTGAGAGGGAGGAAATACTCATACTCATCCTTTAAGCTTAGAATAGAAGGTAAGGTAGGGAAGATTTCACTCATACATTAATAAGGTTTAGAAGGTCCCGGAGGGGCTTGCGCTTCCTAGTGCAAGGAAGCTTAGAAAGGAAGAAGATTAAGCCTACTCATTAAGACTCACTAAGAAACCTAACATATCAAGATAGATTCATTCCTTCGTCAAGTAAGTGAGTGGAAATGGAGTGAGTGGACATGCCGGTTGTTCCCATCGCTGTAGTAATATATGAATATACACTATGTTACCCGCTTGGTATAGCACGCGAAGCCCCAACCACCAAATCAAGATGTTATCTGAGCAGTTGTTCGATTCGTCGAGGAGAGTGAAAGGATACCGGGCCCGAGGAAGGCATAGTATTGGATGGGATTGTATTTATGGGGCTTTTATTGCGTTTTCTTACTTTCTTCTATTCTTGCCCGGCTCGAATACATAAAGTAAGGGAGGTAGGGTTATATCTCCTGAGTCAATCGGTATCTGAACGCCTACCAAGAGTACAGTTCATTAATTAGATCCGCTGGTGTATCTGCCTCTGGTACTCTATTTGTATAGGACCTTTTCACTAAATATTCATCTCGATCTTAAGGGTGCGTAAGCAGGCTCGACCGAAAGGGCCCCATATTATTTAGGGGTCACTCACTATTCATATGGTGAGGGATTTATCGCTCATCCATCATATGGATGAGGGCCGCCATCGAAGGATGCTGCTTTGCGAGATGCTGATGGTTAATCTTATGCTTTGGTCCAGCTACTGCCTACCCTACCGCCTGTGCTTCCGCTGGTGCCTCCGCTCTACCTGGCATTGGATCTCTCTCTCGAACCTTTCATCAAATTGTCTTCATGAGTTGAGCTCTTAGTTGCTTTTCGTTGATCGTTACGAAGCTCGGGTTTTCAGTAAAACCACCTGCTCAAACCTAACAAAACTCCATGATCACAGAGATGAGTTGAGCTATTAGTTGCTCTTTTCATATCGTGCTCAAGTGGACTAAGATCTCTTCACTGAGTTGGGTTGGAGAACCTGACCTGAGAATAGATAGAGTCAATTGGGTTTTCATAGCTTAGATCAGATGAGGTAAGGTCTGCTGAGCACTCTTCATAAGGATAACTCAACTTCGATATCGATAAACGATCAGGAAAGTGATTGAGTGATCGTCTCTAGTTTGAGATTCATACAGAGTCTATAAGCGCGTATAGTGGCGTACAGCACAATGGCTTAGAGGTTTCTGTATAGAACACCGAAAACCAGGCCAGTACGATCCTGGACTGGCCTCCTTCGCATGACCCGAGAGGAATAGGTCTAATCGTGCTACTATAAGGCCTCTGAACTCCTCCCTCAGGACACTGTTGCCATGGGGACGGGGTAGCCCGACTTCCACAGGTCGTTCAACCTCCTAATGGTAATTGGGGTGCTTGCGCATTAATAGGCGTCAACGACTGTGTAGGAATAGGTATGGAGTGCTACTTACCAGAGCATAGCTCTCACTGTAAGGTCCTTACCCAATCAAAGTCTATCTCCCAAGAACACCTTTGATTGATTGATATAGTGGGGTGACCAACAAAAAGGTTCTCTTTTGAGGGTGCTCATACTTTGACACTGTGGTTCATTAATGAAAAAGGAGGGGAGGACAGTCATACACCACATATTTGTATGATCTCATTTCTATTTGTATGATCTCGTTTTTTGCTCGTTCTTATCTCATTCTGTGTAGATCTTAGTCCACGAAATGTTGATCTTATATCTACACGATCAATCAATCAAGAGAGTGATGAACATTATGATGATAATGATCTAACAATTCACTATGAGCACTCCAATTTTAGATCTAGTCATTCTCTTTTATCATTCTTCAAACCCGTCAACTCCACTTAGATAGATGGAAGACAACGAAGAGTGCTATTCTCATTCAGGTAAGTGAATAAGGAGTGTCCCTATTTTCGACCTCTAATCATTTACTCGTCGATTGATCACTCTTGAATGGAAATGCTCTAAATAACATGGACTCAATACAACGAACACCAAAATACATATACGAACAACACCATTCATTGATCAAATCAAAGAAGGTCCTATGATCAGACCCTAAGATCAATATATGTGCATTGATTGAAGAGAGAGAACATGTTGATATAGGGTCACATGTGCTTGCTCTAACACTCATGAGTTAGTGCTAAAGAGACCGCATATCACTTATTATGAATACATTTTTCTTGCTTATTCATGAGTTGTTCATTCAATGTTGACTCTCATGTTAGATCAGTGTGCTTTAGATCTTCTCCTTGTATTGTATTGAGCACTAACTCTATGATACATAAGACTCACTCCTGATAGTGCTTGCTCCTCATGATTTCTCACTCAATCACTAGCTAGCATCAAAAGCATTCAAGGATGGTTCACCTGAAGAAGAAGGGTGCGACAACAGGCTCGACCAAAATGGAGAGGATGCGTAAGTAGGCTCGACTGATAAGGAGAGGATGCGTAAGCATGGCTCGACCACCCTTTAGTTACTTATTTGAGAGGGGTCATGTTACCTCTCCTAAAGGTCGAGAGTTCGACAGGCTCACCCCGCCGGTCCTCAACACATGATGCACTTTGTTCCTCGCTCCGCTCGTGGCACTCCTTGCTTGCGAAGTTGATCGACCTACCTGAAGCTGGCAGGGAGAAAAAAGGGAAGGTTCACATACCCCCCTTAGATGCACGCTTGAGCACGCTCAACTGAAATCTATTTCAAACTGGATGGACATAGCCAATCTTGGTTGGCATTTCACCCCTAGCAATCAAACGAGCTCCTCCCCCTATTTGATATGCGGGTTCGGTAAGGCCTTAAGGAGCTCTCCTCCCAGCTAGATCAATCAAACTCAAAATAGGACCAGCAGGGGCTCGACTGATAAGAAGAGGATGCGTAAGCATGACTCGACCAATGGGAGAGGTCTGTCAGGGTGAGGAACGAACGCTCGACTAATAAGGCCGCCATCGCTCGACTGATAAGGAGAGGATGCGTTACCATGGCTCGACCACAGGGAGATGTCCGACAGGGTGAGGAACGAATGCTCGACTAATAAGGCTGTCATCGCTCGACTGATAAGGAGAGGATGCGGAGCACGCTCGACCAACGGGCCGCCATCATGCCCCCGGCAGGGTGAGGGATTTATCGCTCATCCATCATATGGATGAGGGTGAGCCTGTCGAACTCTTGACCTATGGGAGAGGTACGTGGGACGTCCATTAGGGGATCGACTGATAAGGATGCGTAAGCAGGCTCGACTGTTAAGGAGAGGACCTTTAGGTGCTCGACCATAAGGACCTTTAGGTGCTCGACTGTTAAGGAGAGGGAGAGGAGAGGAAACGAGCAACTCTCTTTTGGGGCAGGGGCCCCAAAAGGGAGGTCCGTCAGGGGCTCAACTGGTAAGGAGAGGAACGAGAAGAACTGTTAAGGCCGCCATCGCTCGACCACCGCCATCACTGGTAGGGTGCGTAAGCACACTCGACTGTCAAGGCTGCCATCGACGGAGTCAGTCACTCATTCCGATGCCCACCACCCAATAAGCATCAAGGTACATTAGTGACTCGACTGATAAGGACCCTTTAGGGGGCTCGACTGATAAGGAGAGGAGAGGAAAGCACACTCGACTGTCAAGGAGAGGGGCTCAGCTCATAAGGAGAGGAAATTGAAGAACCACCGGGTTGCCATCGCTTGACTTTACTTAACTATCAATCCTTCCTGGGGAGGTGGGAGGGTTTAGTCAGTTCTTTACTTGGTGCTTGGTAGGTGGGTATAGGGTAAGTATTAATCCATCTCAATGAGTCTCTCTGTGTAATGGGTAGTAACATGCATCATAATATGAATCAGCAAGTGCTAAACCAAGGAGAACATATGGATGGATCTAACTCAACCGACCAGCAACAATAAGTAGAAGTATTAAGCGGTGAGAAACGTATATTGCCAGTAGGAGAAAGCGAAGAAGGCAAGCAGAAATACGTGATCATCTTATAATATGATAAATAATGGTGTACGATGAACTTGATTGACTCCCCAATGATAGAAAATGATGCAATGATCGAGTTATTGAAATGCTCTGATTTATCGGCTCCTCCCCTGTGGTGTTTGTGGTGCTTGCTGATACTGACTGATGAGAGTTGCTCCTCCACACAAATAATGATGATTCAATATTGTAATCGTAATCCCAATCATGAGGAGTCAATAGTGTAATCGTAACCATGGTGGTTTGTTGGTTAATGATGTAATATGAAGCTAGGGTGGTTTGTAGGTGAATGATATATTAAAAAGCTCTACCGCACTCAGTCGTTAATGAAGCTATTGCCTGACTATAATCTCTGCTGCTCTTATCGCTGCTGCTGTTGCTTTTGTTGTCCCTTCCTCATAGCTTTATAGAATCCAATCGTCTCATAGCGGATCATAATCCCATCGTAATGAATCGAGTAGTTGCAGTATTCTCATCTGAGTTGTTGCGGCTCCTCCTCATCGTGGTATTAGCAGCTCCTAACGTCTAAGAATCTAAGGTACGTTAAGTGACTTTTTTAGTGACTTATTTGAGAGGGGCCACCCAATAAGTAAAATGAACAAAGTCGCTCATCCATCCGATGGGTGAGGTGGCCTATCGCGCCAAAGAAGAGCCGTCCTCTATCCCCTACCCCTTCTACTTTTGGGGATTGACTCTTTCCAGGTTGTCTATTCCGATACCCTTCTGAAGCTGCCCTACCCTCCGGCCAAGAGATCCACCGTTCTTGCTTGGCCGTAGGTTTCGTCAAGGTGTAGTTCGTCAGTTATCATATACAGTTTAACCAATTTGTCCAGCGCGTAATCCCAAAACCACGCTCGAAGCCATAAAGCATGTTTGTGCACAATCCATTATAATACAATGCTATGTTGTTCACTTTTGGATCTGTTTGATTGCTCACCTTGCCCGATGCGGACAAGCTACTTCTTTCCTTACCATCCAGTTCAAGAATGAATCTAGTTCCAACAGTGATACACCACGTATCAAGATGAGAACCTAATCACGTATCTTATCTTATCTTAAGAGAACCGTAACCACTCTTGCAACCATCTCTTGCAGCATCACCGTAAACATTGAGGGATTCGAGTGTCGATAGACCTAATTGTGTATATTGAACCGCTAGCTACTTCCGTGAAAGATGCATCTCTAAACAGTAGGCTTTCTATCTTTCGACCTTACTTCCTTGGATCTACCTCCATTAGATTCATCAGAGCCAGAGAAATATTAACCAACACATTCATAGGCCTAGGCTTAGTCATAAGTCACAGCTGTGGGCTCACTTATTGGAATGAGCTTCTGTGGCAATTTTAGTTAAGATAAACAAAAGCTCTTTTGGATCTTCCAAATGGCAAAACACTGTTTGTCGTCTCCGAAAGAGAAAGGCTCACCAGCGTAGTAAGAGAAGATAGGAAGGGACTAATATCGCTATGAAACACAGACATAGTAGAAGTCAATTGGTGAATCCGACTTTGTTGGCAGATGACATGAGGCGGGCGCGGAACCTTCTCTGGTCATCTACCTTGGTGCATCGATAGCCGGATACTGAGGTTTAAGAGCCAATTGCTGACATCACATCGGTTGCGAGAACCACTTTTGGAATCAGACCATGAAGATGTAAATGATCGTCGAAGTCTTTCTCACCGTCCGTTAGTCACATGCGTGGTTGAATCTCTCTCAATGACCGAGACCTACTTCCGAGTGAGTGTTAAATGCATATTTTGAGTCGACATTCTCCAGAATGCCCCCTTGCCCCTTTGAACCAATCGAATCTCTTCACTACGCCGTATATAGTTTCTCTGAACTACACATAGGAGTAAACCGCTGAAGAGACAGCTAAAGAGGCAGATGCTAAGTACTAGATCTGCTCAACCTAGATCCAAGGGCTCACCACTTCAGTTGGGGCAACTTATGCCACGCCACGGAACATGTTAGAGAAACTTTCTTACTTGCTAAGGAACATGAATTTGGAAACGGTCTAAACGAAACGGGCACGAGCAAGAGCTCCACTCCGAAAGCTACCGATGAGTATTGTAACTTAGAGCATTGTACCTGAACTTATCATGGTATCTGGATTTGGCTCTACTTACGTCTCCGACTGGTTCTGCTACTGGTCCTGGATCTACGACTTACTTCGATCCATGGATCCAGATAGAGCAGGAGCAACTCTAGGACCAGCGACCAGCAACATAAGCAGAGACAGCAGCACGAGCTACCCAACAAGAGCAACTTCTCCATAAGAACTATCCGTGCACTACCCCCCCTTTAGCATTATTTCTTCCCACCGCCCTAGCTTAGCTTACTTACCCACTACCACTTTACTTCCACCAGATCGTAAGCAAGACCAATACTATTACTTATTACTATGCTATTCCAGATCGAAGAGATCCATACCTAACCTAGTAGCAGCATCAGCAGCACGAGTAGCTTATTAATCCAACCCACCAGTAGCATACCTTACAGATCCAATCGATGATTGATAGAGATCTAGTTGATTGAAGTTGAATAGATTTCTTTATATAGTGGAATTCGAAGACTAGTTGAATAGATAGATAGATATTGATCTAACTAAACTAATCTAATCTGGAATTGCAACTAACATAAGGTGATTCCTAAGCTGTAATAAAGAAAGAGTTGTTCAGTGTCACTTAATAAATATTCATTTCATTAGGTGATTAGATGCTTGATCCTAATAACCTAATCAATTGAATGTGCAACCCAAACCCATAAGGGGATCTGGTGATGATGATATCTATCTATGCTTGATCTTTCTAACTGGCTTGGATCTCACACCAATTGGATGTAACCCATATAGCAGCAGCAGGCACACACAGGTTATTGAGCGTAAGGTAGGTTAGTTATACCATACCTTGTTGAGTTCTACCTCGAGCGAGCGTAGCGAAGGCATATCTTTCTATTATAGTAGATAGACCCTTCTTAGATAGATAATAGAGAAGAGCTCAATCAAGATCAGGATCAAAATTAAGTCGTGTCAACACTGGGCTCTAAATGATTCATAAATGAATGGGATTTCTATAGGTGGTAGGATGCTATGCTATTCTATAGTGGCAGTGTCTCTTTTCTTAGGACCGTCCATCTATGGTGGGGCGTGGCTGTGCCCTTATTAGAGTTAGTCAGACAGCCAGCGTGCCTTTCAGCCACTGACTCACTCTTATTAGTTAGTTAGAGAATAGAATAGATAACAAACCTGAAGGCAACTCTAAATGAAATAAATGAGTGAGAGGTATTTCTATCTATCTATAGGATGGCCCCACTATCTATCGTCTATACCTATAGTTGGTTGACCCGGGCCTAATACTATCAAGAAAGGCAAGGTTATGCCTTGGTAGCACGAAGGGAAGGAGCCCACCCACCACTCTCACTCTCACTCTCATTCTCATTCTCATCTAGAGTGAATCTATCCATAGTTAGTTGACCCGGGTTGAGAAGCAATAAAAAACGAATAAGAGCTGGGGGTTGGAGGCTGCGCCGAAGAAGGAGTATGATACTTTGGATGGATGAAAGGCTCCGCCGGACAAATACCTTAGATGCTTAGTGTTTTTGAAGTGTTACATTTTTAGAGACATTCCCGAAGTGTCCCCAGACTGTATGTGTACCTCCGCGAGTGGTGACTTAGTGTAGAAAATCTCATCGAAAGGGATCAGCAGACATACATATGAAATAGGCAAGCATATACCCTTACCCTTTCAAAAGCATCCTCAATTCTTGTACCACCCACCTCGGCATCCACTCTATATGCATTCAATTTATTCAGAAAGTGGGATAGAGTAATCGATCAACTTGCCACCAAGCTCATGACTTGGATACTGCAGGTTCGAGTCCTGCTCCCGCAAGCATGCCCTACTCGCTTTTCGAGAAAGGTGAGCTACTATCTATTCTATAGAGCTATAGAGACCCATTGAAACCACCCAACCCCATTCTGAGTAAGGATGAGGGGTGGATGGCAGACCCCAAAACCCAACACCAAATATAGTCCACCACCCTTGAACTCGAAAGCTGCTTACGTATTATCTAGAGCAGGTAGTCGGTTGTCGGTTCTCAACTACCTTATAAAACAAAGCTAGCTACTTCCCTCTCCCACCCATCAAAGAAACCAACCCAAGAATGTACGGAAAAGCTTGAACATCGATTGATCTTGATCGCCTTCCCCCAGAAGAGTTACGATACTAGTCACACATGAGAAGACCAATCGAACCGGGGTGGGATAAATAGAGTCGTTTTCATGTCACCCCTCCCGACCTATTTCACCTTTTTTCAGGCATTGAAGCTCCCCCCCAACCAACAAGTAGATTCTATTATCTATTTTTCAGAATCTACTAAAGTTCTCCTCTTTACACTAACTAAGAAAGATTGCACTAACTCTTTCTAAGGGAGGTAGTAAACAGGGCAGTAACCATTCCTCATCAAATCCCTCCCTTTCTATAAACTGTAAGACGTATTAACAATAGATAAGAATAGTACTATTCTAATTATTTAAGCTGAAGTGTCCTTGCTTGAGGAAGGGATTCATCGCTTGCTCTTCCGAGAGCCCCCTCCTTTTTCTCCTTTGGCGGCTTCGCGCCTTTTTTTAGCGTTTCCCTATTAGAGCCGGGATGAATTCATTTGCTTCACGGTTTAGCGCCTTTATGTTTGCTGATATCTTTTACCTTCATAGGGTCGTTGCCAATAGCCAGGAGTCATAGCAGCCAATCATAAATAGGAGGTGGTTGTCACCAATAGACAAGACAGTCTCATTGACAGTAGTCACATTGCCAGAAGGAAGTTCATTGCCTGCCGATCATAGCCCAGTTGCCTTAGCTTATAGCCACCGCCGATCCACTGCCGATCATATTCAATCAGTCATTGCCGAAAGGAGAAGGTCCCCATATTTGGACGGGGTGGCATACCCCTACGAAACGATAGTTCCTACCTTAGTTAACCTACCCACTTCTCTAACCAAGGAATGCGAAGCCACTTGTCCCTCCGGGGGGGAAGGAACTTCACCTTTTGACTGAACCTCTCAACCTTGAATCTATAACCTGTAGACCTACTCTACCGCTACTACTCTACAACTAGTAGTTCTACTCTACAACTTCAGGCTACTGTTAATAATTGACTCTATATGGGGCCTTAGGGCAAGTAAGAGAAAGTTTCCACAGGGCCTACACAAATAACCTACCCACAACGACAATGGGACACCCACCTAACTCCAATAGGACAATAATTCACCATACCGGTGGTCATATCACATTACATATGAAGAAACCTGTCAAATGTCACCTTTGGCCTAACCAGGTCCAACAGATGGAAGCTGCCTTTACCCAAGAGCCTTTAAACGGATGATGCCTTGAAGGAGCCTTTTGCCAAGTACACCAAGTCCCATAGATTCTTAACCTGGTCCCACAGATCCTAGTCCCACAGATACAACCTTGAACCTTTCATCTTCAGCCTTCATCAGAAGCCCCAAAAGCCTAATAAACAAGCCCAATAGAAAGATGCCTGTAACCTTTTAATAGAACCTTTTCCCTTTTGTCAGAAGAAGCCAGAACCCTTTCAATGGAATCAACAGTTCAAATATATAAATAAGACTAGAATAACTGAAGCTAGTCCAGTCCAATAGGCTAAGACTAACTGCTTGGACTAAGGCTAAGACTAGGGACTAAACTACAGGGATACCATTGGGATAAAGCAAGTCTATTAAGGCTTTCACTCCATGGAACTAAGTGCATGGACTAAGAGAGTCTATTAAGGCTTCTTACCATGATGGAGCACCTTAAGTAAGTCTAAAGTGCATGGACCTTACTCGTAATACTGAAGCTAATTCAAGTAAGTAAGCTAGACCTGAAGTCTATCACCGTTACCATACCCGTAGAGCTATGGAAGGAAGTCAAGAAAGCTAGTACTGATTAGAGCTAATAGGACTTTCTCTAGAGCTAGTAGTACCTTATGAGTAAGACGACCGCTAGTGTCTCTTAAGGCTAGAACTTTCATAAGGCTTATTCGCGACGCACTCTATGGAACTATTACTTTCTTTTCATCTCTATGGTTGTGGGACTACTGGGACTATGGGAACCTTATGGCTAATACCTTATAGATAGCTTACTAAGGCAATACCTGATTCTTATTCGTTGGAGCTCAGGGAAACTGGAACTTAAGGATGAGGACCTTACCTCAGCGGGAACCTTACTTACCTTACTAAGGCTTCTAATTACGGCACGGGCATGGGCTTCTTTTGATCTTTCTTTTTACCATGGAATGGGGACCTCAAAGAATGGATACCTTTCAGGAAGCTTTTTTCACTCTATCTTTAAGATTGAAGAGCTAATGAGAAAGAGAGATTATTCACTACAGCTATAGGAGATCATAGCCGACAGTCTGAGCCATATTCCCCATGCTCGCCAGTCAGTACGGAAGTTGAAGCTGAAGCGGAAGTGAATGAAGTTATGTTACCCCATTGTCATTAGGTATTAGCTTAACTCTTAGATCACACTAAACAGGTAGATTGTGATATGTAAGAGCTATAACTAGAGTAGTTTGTCTTCCATAATCAATAACAAATACAGACAGTATTAACCCTATAGAAACATTTCCACACACTAAGAACACGTGGTAAGCCCATTGTTATGGTAATACTGATGTGAATATTCCAATGGCTCTAATATCATAGACCTCTCACCTTTTGCCAGGAACCAGTAGCCAGAAGCCAAGAGCCTTGAGAATATCATATCAATTGTGACCTTTCTTCGAACCTATATCCTTTTGCCTCTCACCCCACCTTTCTATTTATTCACTTTACAGCTATGGGTTGTATGCAAGTTTCCAAGGACTCTCTCTTACCCTTGGGGCTTAATTTACTCCCTTCGAAAGATGCTTGCCCACATGAAATCGATCGGGAAAGAGGCAGGGTCGCTTGTAGGGAGGGGTTAAGGCTATAGTGTGAGGGGTAGTGCTATGGGCAGAGCCATTAGTGAACGACCCTATTAGAACACCAAAATGTCAGTTTCTGTGACCCAACTCATGAGGGGTGCGAAGTAGTGCTCGACCAAAGGGACGGAGTCACTCACTATTCATATGGTGAGGGTTTTAATGCTCACTCATCATATGGGTGAGGGACGGAGTCACTCACTATTCATATGGTGAGGGTGCGTTAGTACACTCGACTGTCAAGGCCGCCATTGATTTATTGCTCGACCATAAGGTCCGGCAGGGGCTCGACTATTGAGGAGAGGACCAGAGGGACAGAGTCACTCACTATTCATATGGTGAGGGTGAGGTAACGAACGCTTGACCCCCGGGCCGCCTTCGATTTATCGCTCGACCATAAGGTCCGGCAGGGGCTCGATTGTTAAGTCCGCCATCGATTTATCGCTCAACCATAAGGATGCGTAAGCAGGCTCGACCGTTAAGGAGAAGACCTTTAGGTGCTCGACCATAAGGGCTGCCATCGCCGCCATCGCCGCCATTGAGAGGATGTGCAAGCAGGCTCGATTAAAAGGAGAGGTAAATTCACTAATGAAAGGTGGCGTCACAATTTCTTAACGGATGGATATACCCAAAATCTAGGCTATCTCATCATATTGGACCTATCAATATGGGAAATTAAGGAAGCAAAGGTGGCCTTCATTAAAGTGGTAAATGGGGAAGTGGTAAATTGTAAAGTGCAAACCTGGCCCCCCTTTACTATAAGCTAACCTCCACGAGCTTTCTCTATTTCAAAAGAGGTCGGGGAAGGTCCCAATAGGCCACCCTTCCACTCTGAAATTGACCATATCTTCCACCTCCATTTTTGGGTAGGGTCCTACCTCCGGAAGGCAAGCTGGACCGAGTGAGGGACCTAACTAATTCGGACCTGCGGTAGTCAATTTGAGGGTGGGAAAGGGAGGGGAGCGAGGTACGAGAGAAGGAATTGCTCCATCATTTATTTGTTCATGAGGCAAGCCCCACCAACCCCACAACCTAACCAAGGGATTCCTGCTCGGTCTTCCTGCAATAGACAATATCCTTCCAGCTTGGGTCTTACTGCTAGTCCTATAGATTGAGTACCTTACAGTGAAAGATATCGCATTCAGTCCTTTCTTAAGTGCTTAAGGACTTAAGTCAATATCTACACTGCTTCTTGCCGGTCTCGCATTACTATCTCAATGTTGTATAGCTCCCTTCCTTTATCTATCTATACAGATAAGAATATTGAGAATATCATATACAAAGAGATATCTTACTTATGAGTAAATAAACCTCCCATATCTATTTTGAAGATTGGATCGAAGCAAACCCAAAAAGGAACCTGTTCTTTTCCCTCGAAGTCCCGAGAATCATCCATCATCTTGATTCCACTTACCACTCGACCTACAAACCACCCCACTTCGGAGAAGCTTACACCTCATTAAAGGTACCGTACCAAGGCCAATAACAAATGCGACTATCCCAAACATCCTAACCAGGGTTGACAACTACGAACTATGAGGATACGTATATCGAAGCATCCCTGAATTCCAACAGTAGCAGCGCCCTAAAATAGACTCATCTCTCATAGCATACTTCATATCTCCCGCATAACTGAAAAGACAATCCACACACCGCTGCTTGCCTTCCCTTCACTCCGGTATCCCTCCACTCTATTCCTCCTCTACTCCTTCATCTTCTAAGCAGGCTTTTACCCACTTACTGCTCTCAGATGGAGAAACATATCTCTTACATATCTCTTACATATCTCGTTACCTACCTATTCACCTAACTCTTGCTTTACCTACCACCTATTCTTCGTATCATCGCTAGTCATTATTGCTCTCGACTTACTGGTGTTCTCGATCTCGAACAACTTCATCTAGTTCTTGAAATGAGACCCGCCCGCAATGACCCGAACCTAACTAGCTTTATTCCCTATAGATCTCACCCTTCCAAGTCAGTAATAGCAGCAGCGAGAGTGACTGGATAGATTGATTCTCTGGGCTGGGAAAGAATAGAGGGCTAGGAGCAGCAGTGAGAGTTATCGATCTAACCCTTCCCTATTTAGCTCCCTATCAATAATGCACGCTCTCAATTTCATAACTGGGGCTTGGCGAGGAAGGAAGGCATAGATGGCCTGTAGGTTACTGCCCGTATACATGATCTCTATGATAGCTATAGCAATGGGGCCTGTAGACCAGTTATGATAGTTTTCATGCTAGGATTTTTGATCTATCCATATACCTATGCGACTGTATAATGGTAGGACCTATATATCCGTATGAAAGATAGCACTAATGGTTATATAAGTAGCTAATAGCAAAGAAAGAGCTTCAAGTAATGGGTACGCTCCCACCTAGCCTAGAGTGCATCCTTCCCCATCCTAAGCCAATTCATTCCAAGCCTACCTCCTTCCCCATCCCTTGCCAATCCATTACATATCACATGCCCAAGGGAGATGCCAAGCAGGGGGGATAAGGACTACCAATCCATTCTCCTTCCTAACTAGCTTATATACTAGGATTTGATCTCCATCTTCTATTTTCTTTCCATTGAGTTTTCCAAGCAACTAGCTAGCATTATATAGTCTATAAGCAAATACTAATTCCCATTCCAGACATCGAAAAGGAATTCATTAACCCCATCTATAGATCTATAAGGGGACTATACTGGGGGAGGTCCGTGCTTTCAGTTCGGAGGTGTGTTACTCATCAAATAAAGGGACCTACTCATCACTGAAGTGTTCAACAAGGATCAGTTTTAGGGCTGGGAGTGCTTCTGCGTTTAAGGTGAAACCTGAGATGAGTTCAACCTCCCCCCCTGTGAGTGAGTGAAACGAATGCCCGGCCAAGAGCGATTTGGCTCAGCTATCAAAGGGAGGGAAATAAAGCTTGATAAAACAAATGGGTTTTTCACGCCTTGTTCCCGAGGTTTCCATGAGACAGGCTCTAAAGTTCTCCTTACTTAAAGGGGGCAAGTGGGAGCAATTCTCATCTCAGTAGAGGGACCTGCTCTAGCTTTTGACTTCACTTATTACTGTAGTGTCTTTCCCAGCTGATAGATATAGCGCTCATGGCCCTGCTGCTTCTCTCCGCTTATTGAGTCAATTGAGGAGCGGTGGCGGAACCTCTCTCTATCTAGCTGCCGGGTTAGCGAATAAATGCTTCGTATCACACGAACCAGGCTTGAAAGGGGTGCAACTGAGTATCCAACATACGGGTTGACCATCTATCTAGTATTCAAGATTGGGACGACCAGGGATGATGAACCAAAGGAAGACATTTGCCCAACTCTGCTCATGGCAAAGTAACTAAGGCTTACTGATGAGCCAGTACAGGGACTTTGTGAAAGAAAGCGTTACTGTGGTGATTACGGAAAGGCAACCTTGACTGTAAAAAAGTATTTCCGTAAAAGCATAACGAACTAACTGTAACGAAGTATTCCCCCGCAAGAGCCTTTCATAACGGCCCTCTTAGAGTTCGAGAAGAGATGGAGATTCTTCTTCTCGTCCCCTCAGCTCAGGCTTTCAATAGCTGGCCAGTCTTCTATTTAGGGAAGATATGACTTAATCTTTTCTATTTCTGTAATATAGACTAAATGTTTTCATAGTAATGTATAAGGTACTTAAGCCAGCCCCTTCCTTAGCTTTCTTTAGTGTGTAACTACGTATTTACTTGCGGCTTTTACTGTCACGTGGTATTGACCTTTAGACCGCCGCCTTAGTGACAGGCTGTAACGAAGTATTGGCTTTGAAGCTGTCCTTAGTGACAGGCGGCTGTAACGGTGACCTTCAAGTCCCGCCAGTGCCTGTCTTTCTCTGACTGAATTGCTCACATATAGCAATGGTTCATTAGTTTCATAAGTAGAATCAATCAGTCAAGGTAGGCGGGTAAGTTAGTTTGCTTGTAGGTTAGTCCCAGTGAAAGTCTCAGTTCCGGGAAGTAGTAGTTTCAGTTCCTGATCGTAATCCAGAAGAAGAGACAGCAGCAGAGCTAGATGTTGATCCGGTTGTTTCACTAGTTTCATATCTCGCATTTGATCCGGTTGATCCAGTCGTTGAACCAGTAGATCCTGTAGAGCCAGCCAATGTTGAGCCGGTTGGTTCAGCCGTTGATGAAGCAGTCGATGCGGTTGGTGAAGCAAGTGATTAAGAGGTTCCAGTAGCAGTAGACCCAGCAGAACTAACTACCAGCACCAGCAACAGTAGATCCCGTCGATTCTGACCCAGCAGTTTCTCCAGGTGATGAAGTTTAGTAAGCCATTGATTAAGCAGTTGATCTAGCTGTTGATTGAGTAGATGATGAAGTTGTTGATATATACGATGCGATGTATAGGACTGGAAACGAGTGAATGGCTCTCGAAAAGGAAGGAATGCAACCTACTACGGAACAGACCCTGCTGCTAGCTAAGGTCCTAGCTATGCTATTACTGTAACCCCTGTCTATGGTGCTTTCTCAGATGCCTTCGCCTCTGGTGGTTGTGCCCCTACCTTTCATGCCTTTGCTTTAGTTGATGGGTAAACAACTGGTGCTTCGGCTCGGTCCAATTGGACTTGGATGGAATATAATGCTTGGCAAGGCACAAGCTTCATTTATGTATATAGATGCACAAAAGGAGTAACAGGCAATGGAGAAACCCCATTTCCATTTCACCTAGAATAGGGATATGGAAGTCAGCCCAACATACCGCCTCTTAGTAGCTTCTAGACCTTATTTTAGAGTTTGAAAATCAAGGTGTCGTAAGGCCGCTCGACCATAAGCCCCCCCACCCAATAAGTAAATTGAAAGGTCCCGGAGGGGCTTGCGCTTCCTAGTGCAAGGATTGCTTGCCTGACGATAGGAGGGCAAGGAATGGCATAAGTCAATGAAATTCCCTAAAAGAATAGGGATGAAGAGTTAGGGAAGGTTCAGTCTCTCAATTCATGAAAATACCTTGCTCTGCTTTTGTCGAGCAAGCGACTACATTCCTTGTTTGAGGAAAATTCCTCTCCTTATCAGTCGAGCCCCTCTCCTCTCCTTATCAGTCGAGCCCCCTAAAGGGTCCTTATTAGTCGAGCGTGCTACGCACCATGCCGGTCCTGAAAACAGTCAGAAAAGACCTTCAAAATAGGCATACAAATCAGTCTCAAATAGTTTTGAAAAGAAGAGATACTCTTATATGCGCATACTTATATTCACCATATAAAGGAAGGGGAATTGCCTCATGAACTACCTCATGAACATGGATGGGATAAAGGAAGGGCATGCTTCATGGATGGGGTAAAGGAAGGGCATGCTTCATGGATGGGATAAAGGTCAGTTAAGGACTTGCTTCTCATCTGTATCTGTGTTAGGCTATTCACTTAGTACGCTCTGACATAACGCTCTCACTCTCAGTATGCTCTATATAAGAAGTAAAGTCAAGTCTCCATTCATATAAGGTCATAAGGGAGATATCTTGACCAAAGGGATATATAAAGAAAAAAAGGCACATCAAAATAGCAAGTCATAATTACATATATAAAAAGCATGTACCGAACGCGACTCTCCATGTAAGGTTTACCCACTTGGAGATAGGACATGTGGATCCCTCCTTGGGGCTCTCGTTTGTAATAGGGAGCAACAAGGTGGTATACGATACCGAAGGGTATACGTTTGATGGGACCTATGTTCAGATTTCATCTCTAGATATGATGTTCTATCTATCTAGCCAGCCTCTTAACGGCCAACCAAACACTCTCTACGCGGGGGGTGACGGCACCAGGGAAGGGAAGCGTAAGGAAATGTTCTGGACAGAGGTCAACTGATTTTGGGGAGGGTCTTTTTCTCGGAGTTTCACTAAGAATTTCTAGTAGAACTCCGTGATCATCAAAAGGCCAGGTTCGCGTAGGAAGGAGAACTCGATAGGCCACGTTCGCATCCTTCTCACCCTCTCTTTTCTTGGGGAAAAAGAAATAGGAAATCACTCTCATTATATATGTCATTACGGCAACAAATGAATTGGATTCAAGTTTAATTTACTTATTGGGTGGGGGGGCTAGCGGTCGAGCCTGCTTGCGCATCCATATTCTCATATATAACTACCACCATTTCAACGGGCTATCAATTAGGAGGGAATGAGTCAAAGCCGTATCTAGCAACCAAGCTACTTATGGAGGTGGCTTAGTGATCAGGCGTGGGCCAGCGTAACACCTACCTAGAGCAGCTGAACCAACTGAGGGATTGGGCTTTTAGACGATTTCTTAGGTCTACGCAGGTTCCCCAGCTTGGGCGTGTCAAGTAGCTGTAAAATGCACGCAAATGTTCAATTTACTTATTGGGTGGGGGGGCTTTTGGTCGAACCTGCTGTCACATCCTCTCCCTATGGTCAAGCACCTAAAGGTCCTCTCCTTATCAGTCGAGCCTACTTACACATCCTTTAAAGCTAAATTCCACTCTGGATGCATGCCTCTGGAAAACTACCGCAACATAGGTTGGCTGGCATATAGGCAAGCCTAAGGAAAGGACAGGACCAACAAGCTCATTTCTTGCAAGTGTCACTGGAACCAGCGAGCTCATTAATCAGCTCCTACCGTCCCTTTCCGGGTGAGCCAGTGGAGCAACTACTACGGTGAGCAAGTTGGTGTTCTCAGTGAGCCTATAAGGTGTTACCCACCATTGAGTAAGTTCTGCCTAGCTATGTTTTTGGATCCTTTCCAACCGGAAATAGAAATTTGTTCTCCATAATAGTATTGGTTGGTCACGAAATGATGACGAAATGAACCTACCGCACTAACGAACTTATCCTTGGATCCACCCGCTGGCAAAGATTTGAGTAATGATGCTCGAACGATGGAGATAGGGATGACGATGAATAGGCGTAACAAAGATGTGATGCTCCGTGTACAGCTCCTCCTGCTGCCGGCTACGCTAATTATTCTTCTTCTTTCTCAACTCCTACCAACAAGAATAGAATTTTGAAGATATTAGATAGATAGGCTGCTTTCCTAATAGAGATATATGCATGCCAGAGAGATCCCAATTCCATGTATTCGGTTAAGTAAGCCCTGCCAGCTATGTCCCACCAATGAAAGAAAGTACTGATCCGAGTTATGAATAATGACTGCATGCGTTATATATAGAGATAAAGGGGTGATCTGACCCTGCTACATTTGCTTCCATTCAAAGGGTTGCTCCAATGATTGTCATTCCAACTGGGCTAATCGATTATTCTCCTATGTCTGCTAGGGAGAGGAAACCACTTACTGAGGGGATATAGCTGCTACTGGGAGTGATGAGGCACACTATCCAAGCATTTCTTTATAATTACAATCATAACATTGGTAGAACTAAACTATCGGAAAGGGGTTCAGCTCCCAACTGCCTATGGTTGATCCGCTCCATTTCCCATAATAGTGTCAGTGGCCTACACCTCGATCGAGCTTTTCTTTCTAATTCAGTAATTCCCCGACCGACAAGTTATCTCCTTAGTAGAGCGTGCATATGAAGATCGAGAGCACTTTATAAATGGCTAGGGGGCCTTTCGCCGATCAGTCCTAAGGAACCACACGTGCTTGTCATACTTTAGGAATTCATCCCAAAGGTGGAAAAGAGCGATGGCGGCCTATTGTAGAGAGTTCGTCCCTCACCCTCACCCTCACCCTAACCCTCACCCTACCGGGCCTTGCCCTCGGAAATGCAAGACCTCACGGACCTTCGGCAAGTATAAAGTTGTATTGATTAGCAGGCAGTGTCCCTCAGAGTGTTGGCCCTGTACCGTACCGGGTTTGAACATATCCGTCGTTAACTACACATAGCCATTACTAAGTACACATAGTTGCTTCCCGGGGTATGGGATAAATTACCTCTCTCAGACATGTTGTGAAGGGGTACTTCTCCTCACTCGGGTAAGGTGTATTGAAAGGGGATTTCTCCTCTCTCTGTTCTGTCAGTACGGACTTTTCTTCTTTCTCTTGGGTATGGGGTGAAGGGTTCTTTCTCTTCTACCATCTGTTGGTGAGGACTTCTTTGCAGTAATAACTTATCTGCGGTAAGGGGACTTCCCTCTGGTCTGGTGGGAACTATGGGGCTGATGATAAAGCAAGCAACTGTGGGCAAGTTTTGCATCTCTAGGTAGAGAAAGATCGTGAAAGTAAGAAGAACTTCGGCAAGCAGTTCGATCAATCAGCGGGTAGGTACTCAAAGTGTTAATCATTACCGTGTTGGATCGTCAATGTGGCTCATGTGAAGGTGAACTCAATCTCTCATATATTGTGTGATGGATAAACTGGGTATGCATATTTTGGGATGTAAGCTAGCAGCCAACCAGCAATAAATAACTGATGTAGTTTGGGGAATGGGTGCTAAGTATAACCTCCCTCTAGGCTCCTTCCGGCCAACAGCATAAGCCATCAGATGCTTTTATCTATTCGTGGCGACTTGGTGGGTTAACTTAATCTCTTTCGTCTGACGGTAAAATGTTTCAATCAGTATGCTCGTAAGTTAACAATGCTAGAGCGCTACAAAGTCTTCAATCCGACATTCTATATACGTGACTTGCCTTGCACTAGGAAGCGCAAGCCCCTCCAGGACCTTGTATCCTTCTTCATTCATTATTTCATTATGGGTTGAGCTGTGTTCCTTCGATCCCTTTCCATTATCCCCTATCCTACGTCAATCTCCTTATGGTTTCTGTTCCTCGTCCCCTTTGCTAATGGGTTATTCTCCCTTTCTGTTATTTATTCCATTTCCTCTCCTCTCCCTATGGTCAAGTACCTAAAGGTCCTTATCAGTCGAGTCCCCTGTCAAGTCCTTGCACTAGGAAGCACAAGCCCCTCTGGGACCTTCATCTTTCTTCTCACTCCCTCTATCTCTTATCCATCATCTCTATTCCCATCCCCATTCACTCTATCTACATCACCACTCTATTCCCCTCTCTATCTATCCTCTATACCTCTCTCTGCTGCTTCCTATAGTCTGGCATCCATCCCTTGTCCACTTTATATCTACCTCCTCTCTCCCTGGTCTCTTGTTTTCTTCCCTCCTTCTTGCTGAATCTCATGCCCACCTTATTCCTTGCACTAGGAAGCGCAAGCCCCTCTGGGACCTTTCCCTTCAGTCCAATTGCTTCTTGGGTTCTGTCCACTCGCTTTCTGGGCCCGGTCCTGCCTTCTCCTGTCTGCATTCCCTTGTTCCTGTCATACTTTTTTCCGTCCCTGGGTGCCTGCTTTTTTCGGTGTCTGCTTGTGCTATTATCGCTGCTTGCATAGGGGTATGTGCCTTGTGGTGGGGAACTTCAAATGAGTGTAGGAAGGAGTTAGGGGAATAGGTGCTACCGCCTCCTAACGCTGGGCACTAAATCACCTCCCTTAATGTAACTACCCGCCCGACTAGCGTGAATGCCACTACCGGACCAACATGAATGAAACTACCTTCCCTCCCTCTCTCTTGTCTGTTGGGAACGTGGGAACATAATCAATCTGTTCTTTGACTCGATGGGTGAACTAACTCCTTCTCTTGGGTACCTCCTGTGATGTGTGGTCCTTATCCTATCGGCCAATGATGCTTACCTCTCTCTTGTCTGGATGTATACGTGCTGCTATGTTCCGTGGATATGTATGGCGTGACTGATATGAAAGGCTATCGAACCCTATGGCAATGCCTTTCTGGCAATTATTGGCAATGATGGGCTATCTCCTACTACGATTTATCGGACACTACTACTGGGCTATGACCGGCTGTAAATGATTGGCTAAGTGAGATGCTTTACGTGATGGCTGCTATGTGAGGTGGCTATGTCTGTCTGCTATGTGAGGTGCTTTTGTCAGCTATGTGAGTCTTCTATGTCTGAATGTCATATTAACCTCTTGTGAATTAACGTATGTAACGCATCTTCATTCCTTACATTGAACCATACTGTGTAGTGAGTAACATGGATTGTTCCGAACCGTTCAGTCCAGCCCAAGATTGTTATATCATAAGCTATTTCTTAATGGCTCGGGTGAAAAGCAAGCAAAAGGAAGTTCATTATTCTAGCTAGTAGCATTTGCGCTCTCCTGCCCAAGCATATATAAGGCTCCAAAAACTATCGGTTCGGTACCTTCTTGGTCCCGTGGATCTATATACATGCGATCGGGGAGCCACGTTATCTCTGCCCCAAAAAAGAGGGTCCCGGAGCGGCTTGCGCTTCCTAGTGCAAGGACCCGACAGGGGGCTCGACTGATAAGGACCTTTAGGTGCTCGACTGTTAAGGACCTTTAGGGGTTCGACCATAAGGGAGAGGAGAGGAGAGGAAGGTCAGATTCTCCTTTCGTCTATGTGTTTGCTTGCTCCACTTCTTTCTCCAGAATCAATATTTCTTATAGAATAGCCATTTGATTAGCTTTTCCATCTGATCTGGGACTTTTCGGGCTTATCGAAAAGATTGGGAGAATGAACCGCTTATGGTTCGATCAGTGAGGCGCGAGAGACGGGAACGAAACCCGTTGTTCAGTAAGCCATGCAGATCAGATAGCTGGTTGATGGGCAAGCATAGCGTATCTCTTCTTTTTGGTTGTTTCTTATATGCTATCGGCACTACTCTTTATGCTATCTCTAGTGACCGAAATCAATCTCATTATATATGTCATTATGCATTCACTCGTTATATACGTAATTACGCTTTAGAAGACAATGTTGCTATGGGCATATTGAATTACGCTCTCGAATCCAATCTGCTATTATATATTTTATTCTGCTTGCCTTATGACTTGAAACGAAGTGTTTCACGAACGTTAAAGTTAAGGTTCTTCGCCACATGTACCTCGTACCTCACCCATAACGGTATCGTCACAGCACCGTACCTCATAAAATGATATCCAGGCCTTAATACAGCAAGCAATTGAGCTCCCCCATACCCTCACTTAACACTACGGAACACGATGGCATTCCTACATTGCTTACCTCTACAGAACACAGGTAGGTAGGTTCCTACCTCGAATGGATGGAAGGTCCCAGAGGGGCTTGCGCTTCCTAGTGCAAGGACCCGACAGGGGGCTCGACTCATAAGGAGAGGAATTAAGATGCGTTACATACATTGATTCACTATTTGACGACAATACGCAACAGACAATGGATAGACGAAGAACCATTCACCAAAAGCCTAGAAGAAAGGGGCAACCCTTTACGAGCACTCCTGAGACAGTTTTCAATTGGGATGAAAACACGCTAAAATGGCCTTCATTTACTTATTGGGGGGATGTATTTCCTTCGCTGGATGGATGTAAGAATCACTCAGTTGGATGGGTCAGAGAGTGAGGCAGCGAGCACCCACATGACATGGAAATGATGGGTCAGCAACGTGCAAATATGGCCTTTGAAATATTGACTTTCAAGCCTGAGGCCATTTCAAGCTTTACAGTAGTCGGGCAGAGAGGGAGGGTTGTTAGCAAGTTAGGAAATTATGGGCCAGTTGTGGATCAAGCAATAAAGAAAGGGTTCAAGGCAGGACTGGTATTAGTGCTTTAGGGCATGGCTTACTGGTTATCTTACTTCTTGCTTGATCGATCAGACGAGGCAGGTGCGAAGCAGTGCTCTTCGAATTCGACATTTGGAAGGTTGAAATCCCATACATACCTCTATTTATGTGGGTGGGAGGCAAGTGGCTGGGATTGATTATTGCATGAAGCTGGACGGTTAGGGCACTTATTGCTGCTTTATCGCACTAGGTTCAACATCGATTCGGGGGACCAGGGGCAACAATTTCACGAGGAAGAGGCAGGCTCTTCGAAGGAACCATTTGGGAGTGAAGAACATAACCCTAGTCATTATTGTGGAGAGATTGCAAGGCAAGCCAGCTTGGACTATTGCGGAACAAACGTGTGGAAATAAGGTCATCCTTACCCCTCCCTTTGGACATCAAATTACTGTTCCAACAAGTTGTGCGTTCAGGCTTATTCTTTCATTCACTTCTACTTTTTTCTTTTCTCTTCAGAACATTTTGATTGATTATGCAATATCTTCTTCATACAATTCTTATTCATAAACAGGATTATTACCCACCTTCGGGAAAATGAGGAGGATGCGCAAGCAGACTTGACCGCTAGGGAGAGGAATTAAGATGGGGGCAGTTAGGAAACAAGGAAGGAGGGATGCATCTGTTAATGCTCGAATCTGCCTCAGGCTGAGGAAGGCAAAACTCAAGGCAACATCAAACCACGCTCAGCCTCGTAGCTAGCCCTACGAGGACAGGAGAGGGCTCTCTCCAGGTCAGTCTCAAAAAAATATAATCAATGAGGCTCGAGATAACTAAAATTGTAACTAATCTTAGGCTAGGTATTAAGTGTAGAGGTTTAAAGGTGACTTTTTAGGGTTTTTGTTGAATCAAAGGGAAAGGCAATTTTGGGTGCGGGGATAAGACACAGTTTCTGCAGAGGTCTAATTGCAGTAGGTTAGGCAATTGCTTGATGACTTAAAAGCTAATGAGGTGATTAGATTAGACAGGTGAGGAGCTAAGGAGAGCAAGAAAACCTCAAGAGTTCTCCTTAAATAGATGAAAACATAGGAGATCAAACAAGCTTAAAGGCAGAGCATTACAGATCATGAATTCTACCTTAACACTTCATTTGTTCAATTGTAGAAGATGAGAGAAGGAAAATGATACACATAAAAACTTACAAGTACTGAAAGAAGCACACCATCAAGACATAAAGCCACAAGAATTCCAAACAGTGTTGCAAAACCCTGGTCTTTCCTTTGCCAAAATGCTGAAGTAAAATGTACAATAAAGTCTCAAACCTTTTCCCGAAGAGTCCAACCCTGAAGCTAACTCATTCCCTTGCCTCTAGGGGTCAAGCTCATCATCCTAGGAGCTGTTTCAACCAATTCTAAACAAAGCACTACTATCTAGGCAGTCAAAACAACTTGCCTCTATAATGTAGGAAACTGATTCATTCATTTAATTTTCACTTTTTAGTGAATGAATCTTCTAGAAAAAGTAATAAAGTGCCAAAATTACATCATGTTTCATTAATTACATCAATAGGAGTGAAAAAATCACATCACAAATCAAAACTGGTCAAACTAGCTTCGTTTCCTGAGCTGAAGATGAAAATTGTGCTGAAAAACCCTGTGCGCCACATGCCTGAGCCCTACGCGTTGTGCGCCGTTCCACCTACTTTTGGGGCACTTCCATGCATCCAAATTGAGCGAAAAATATCTCGTTGGAAAGGACTGGATGTCTACTTTCCAAAACAAGTAAAATTTTCCAATTTGGTGTCCATTTTCCCCTCCAAAAGTGCGTTCTCCCAAGACTGCTTCCTGTGTGTCCAAAAAGGGGGAGTGAGGTCATTTTTTGCATGTTTTTTGACCTTTTGGGGACCCAAACCTTGATGAAATGCCTTGGAAATAGCTAAGCATGTATATTTTATCGTGTCAAATCCAAAAATGCAAACCATTTGTGATTTGGACCTCCCAATCTTATGGGTCGCGCGGCGCGCTACGCATTGAGCCAAAAAACTTGTTTCTTAAACAAAAAATTTCAAAATTGACAAAATTTTCCCCAAAATTGTTGAAATTTAGGTTGGGGGTCCCCAATAAAGTACCATGCTCAGCCAAAGAGGCTTCAGCCAAAATCCGAAGATTATCAAGCTCCTTTTGTCTTTTTTGCTTCTTGACCGCTTTCTTCAATTTTGCCTTAAGACTCCTAATTCGCGCCTTGCAAACTAGGTTCCGAACCTTGTAATGCATAGCCATGTGTTTCAATAATGCATTGTCTCTATTGAAATTTTTCAGTCGTTCCTCCAAGTAGATGTTGACCCTCTCGAGATTAGCCTCTCGATCCTCATTTACCTATTGCTCTAGAGAGGTGAACTCAATTTCTCTATGTTGGGCAGCTTGGCGATTCTCACGGATGTTCTGTAGCTCTATGATCACGTGCTGGTCCTCAAGCTATTTATTCCGCTGCTCTAGATACCTGATATATTGGGTCTTCTCTGATTCTGAAGCTGTCTCATCATCATGAATAGTAACAAAACCTGATGGCTCACCTGAAGGCCTCTCCTCATGCTTGGGCTTCTTGCCCTTATCCTGTATCTACGGTGCTGCTGTTGAAAGCGAGGCCCCTTCCACACGAGGTGGAGATAACACTCGCTGTGCTGATGAAGTCAACGATACCCCTTCCACCTCGGTTGGAGATAGTACTCGTCGTGTAGATGCAAATAATGCCCTGTGACCTCACTGGTATGTCACATATGGAGGAGCACTTATATGCTCAGTCTCGGGAATGCCTGGTTGGTGTGAAGGTGCTCCCTCATCATGAACTATCTCGGGAGGTGGTTGTAATGCTGCAAAGTAATCACGAGAGATGAAATCTTCCCAAGTAATTCCCTGCTGTGCCAACTGATGCATCACTACCATTTTAATCAATGCATAATTATAGATGGTCTTATGCTGATGTACTGGGCTCTTCCTTTGTACTAAAGGCACCATCCTCTCTATGTTGCGACACATGAAAAATGGAATGTTCATCATACGTACCCTTGTGAAATGCATCAACAAACAAACATGGTACGCATATAGACGTGAGAATCTACCCTCGCAACTGAAATATCGGATGATGAGTTTCATCAATGGTGCATACTCATCCCATAGGAATCTGAAAGGAAAAACTGCACTCAAATGTCTTATATACCCGGGCTTGATATATGGTTCATAGTAGAATCTATCTAACTGCTGGTGTTTATTCCATTCCTCCCCTACATTTGGTATCCCAGTGGCCTGAGCAATAATCTCGGGTGACAAGGTGAAATTCACTCCGGCAAGGTTTACCTGACCATCCTATAAATGTAGAACAAAAAAACGAACTAGTTCCCGATGATGTTGGATTTGTGAGATCATCTCGCAGTATTGGAAACATGATTGACACTGAAAACAATCTATTGCAAGTGGGCAAGCTTGCAATTGGGCCAAAGAAGTAGGCTCCTCCCTGACATGCTGACCACTTTTGCCACTTCTGCGAGACCTCCGTGGCACATTTGGCACATTTACCTCCGGTGTAGAATCACTATCATACTCCTGCTCATAGACTGAATGGGTCTCTGACATGTCTTTGAAAACAAGATAGCTGGAATATATATGTCGATGTATAAACTGCGTGCACAATTGCTTGTAAACTATTCTTTGCTCTAAAAATGCTGTGACCAAGGGGACACAAATGCACAAGGGAATATTAGGAAATGGGAAACATTAGGGAATTAGGGTATTTGGAAATAAAAACAAGGGACTTAGAGAAGGGAAGGGAAATGATAATATTGGATTTTAGGGTTTTGGGATGTTATAATGTGTTTTGTAATAGAGGTGAGGGACTAGAATTTGAGGGATTATAGTGTAGGATGAAGGAGGGAATTAATGGGGAAAAATAAGGGTGAATTTGGGAATGGGAAACAAAGGGAAATGGAGAAATAATGACAACCTTGGTTACACTCTGTTTTTGAAACCCTTACAGTAATTTTTTGCATTCAAACCCTACAACAATTTCATTGACAAGGAGGGCTTTCCACTTGGATTTCTAAGGCAAACATATCATGAATCCATTACGTTTATCTTTCAAAAACCGAGCACAAGTGGTGGATGTGAGCCTACCTGCAATTTTTTGCAGAGAGGAAGCGAGTTCATGCGTTTCCAAGCAAATTTTTGGCTTAAACCCCAGTGCGCCGCGCGCCTCACCCAACGCGCTGCGCACCTTTGATGCGTCGCACGCGTGTATTTTTACACTGTGATTTTTTGCCTGATGTGCTACGCGCCGCTGATGCGCCGCGCGCCTAGTCCAATGCGTCGCACACCCCTGAAACTGCTCCAACTTCCTCACAAACTCACAATTTCGCTTTGGAATGATGTTCTTCACTCTTGGCATGCAAAATGAGTTGAAAATGTCATGAAATATCTTTATAAAGACTCCCTTTTGATTTTTGTTTGGTCCATGACCCATTTTGTAATGTTTTGTCGTTGAAACTTTTTAAGGATTAATAGACTTTTGACCTTTTTGGTTTCCTCCTTAAATTTGGTTGAAATAATGATTTTCTTTGCAATTATTTGCAGGGATAGCTGTGATATGATCTGGCAAAGGAGACCAAGGCTGCGCTTGGACGATTTAAGAACTGAAATTTTTGAAGATTTTTACAAAAATGAGATGACGACTTATCTTCAAAACAGAGTTTTGAAGAGAAATCCTAATTTATCTGTATAATGATGAAAATTATTGAAGTAACCACCTATCGAGGACATCCCACTACCTGCTGGTCTTCTTAGACTTTGCAAAACAAGAATGACTCAAACCCAAGACCTAATGACCAAGAACCATTGTTATGACCCAGAAATTTGAAACGGGATTGTACATGACCTTTGAAGACTTGTTTTTATAAATAGACCTGAACCAGCAGTGCCAAGCACGAGGGGAATGAGTAACACAACCATTCCGTCAGAGTTATGGCATGCCTAGCAAAATTCAACTAATCAAAACTGATGGGACACCTAAACATGAAATGCAAAAAAAAGCTTTGATCTCTGATGGAGGGATAACTAGACCGACTCTAACATTGGCTCCAATGGGGATGGTAGCTCCTTGGAGGTGCCAAGAACATCAGATCTTTGGGAGAGCAGATAGTGCCTTCGTCCATTGGGCAATGGAGTCAAAAACTCAAACTAAAATGCGTGACTGAAAACTGATGACTCGGATGACACAAATTGACTCTAACTCAACTAAAAACTGACTCGATACTTAAAGACAACCAACAAACTGGAAATAATGCTCAAGGTTGAGCTTATTCATCAAAACCTACTCTAACAGTTTCATTCGTCACCTAATCAAGTGAAATGAAACAACCAATGCAACCAAGTAAGTATTCTGTTTGCTATTCGAATTCTCTGCAAGTGCTCACTTATGAACAACAAGAGAGAACTACTGAAAGGAAACTCCCATGACAACTTAGAAACAGATCCATTGAATGATATGGATTCTCTATCCGCCTCCAAAAACACTGCATAAGGATCATGAAATTCAAGCACACTGGAACTTAGCTCATCCAATGGATTACTTCTCTTTTCCTCATACCATGAATGCAAACTTTGATCTAAGCCTTGTGACGAGACCTCTGCTGAAAATGACAAAGAAACCGGCTGCCGGATCAAATTCATATCAGCACATGTTTCAAGCTCACATGTAGTCAATGGAGAAAGACTTTGACTGCAAACCTCATCCAAAACATCAGCTATTGGATCATGAAAAACTTGAAAAGACTGCTGCAATGTGTCCATTGAAACTGTATGACATCCTACTGGCTGCTCATCTTTTTCTTTAGAGATAGTACGAAAACTCTGCCTTATAAATTGAAATGCTTCGAAACAAAAGGTTACAGAATCCTCTTGCATCATCAAATCATGTATTTCGTCTTCCACAGCTTCATCTGTAATCTGCCCTTCAATTTCATTTGGTGGCTGTAAATCTGATGCTACAGGCTGCTCAAGAATTTTGTTATTTGTCTCATCCTCAACATTAACACTGAGAGATTGTTGATTTGTTATAGGCTGTTCATTTGAAGATTTACTATGAAATCTACCCTTCAAAAATTGAAATGATTCAAAACAGAATGGTATGGAGTCACCTTGAATCATTAAATTATGTGTATCCACTTCCAAGTATTCAGCTGCAACTTGACAATCAATGGCTTTCGGGGGTTGCAAATTTGAATATGAGAAGTCTTGAACAAAATTTTCATTGCTCTCAAGATGATTCAAATCAAGACTTGTTGACATTTGATTTGTGATTGCATAGTAGTTATCTCTGATGAACTGAAACGAATCAAAACAAAAAGGCAAAGATCCTTCACTTACTTCAAACTTTGATGCACTTTCCTCATCATTGTCATAGCTCATATGCATCGGTTGGTCACTGTATTCGAGCTGTTGAAAGTGAACTTCCTCCTCGCACAAACTAGCTGTTGATTTGTCTGCGAGATTAGCTTCTTTTTGGAGAACATAATCATCATCATACTAATCAAACTGAGGCAAATCATCAGTATAGAAGACATCATCAAGCATACATGTCATATCAACAGTTCTTTCTTCGCCAAGGTGATCTACAAAACAATCATTATCAGATCTATGACAACTAGGATAAGAAACAAAATGTTTTGGAGCGGCCATTTGTTCTTCTTCAATCAACAAGCCACGAGCTTGAACAACATAATCATTCCTTGCGTTGATCTTGTCCATCATATTTTCCACTGCACTTACCAAAATGTCAAGTTTCACCTCTAGAGATGTTGATTCCTCCGGATCTATGTTTTTCATCTCTTCTTCTTTCAACCTTGCCCGTCGGATCAGCAGATGCGCCTCTACATTTACTGCACTGTGTTGCATCTCGTGAAGTGTTGCAATATCCCTTTCTCTCAGCTGAAACTCCATCTCCGGATCAAAGGCACCCAGATAATGCAAGAGAGAAGATCTAGGAGAAGGTCTTATATCAACTGGCATCGAATAATAAACTTGGTTAAATCTGGAAAAAAATTGTTGTACTGTCTCCCTTGGTAGTCTTTTCAGCTGATTATACTTTTCTATAATAAGGAAAAGGTTCTGCCTGATCATCCACCTGTCAAGAAAAACTTTAACGAACTACTGGAAATCTGATATGCTCATATCAGGCAGGGCTTTGAACCAACTCTTCGCTTTGCCTTGCAAAGAAAGAGCAAAAAGCCTAATACTGACATCTTCTTCATCAATTTCAAAAAGGTTAAGAAAGGACTCAAAATTCTGCACATGTTGCTCAACGTTGACATTCTTACTTTCACCATCGAACCTCGGTAAGTATAGATCATAGTTTTTGGGGAAAGCATGGAGAACAGAAGGTAAAACAAGAGGTTTATACCAATCTGGAATTTTACAAGGTGTAGGGGTATGTACAGTAGGTATAGAATCAGTCTTGGTCTTTTGAGGTTTATCAATCTGAAGATGGTCATCAAAAAATTTAGAAGAAAGGTCCTGATCAAGCTCAAAGGCATGCAAATCTTTGGTATTCACAGTCTTCAAAGGGAAAGAATCAACTGCAGGCCTGGGATCTTTTCTCAAACATAATATACTTTGCAAAGCCTTCTTTACATTCTTAGGAAAAGAGAAGAAATAATTTAGAACAACGAACAAAATGTCTTGGATGCAATTCCCACTTGAATACCTGATCTGTCCATATTGTCCCTTCATGTTTCTACTGGTCAGGATCATCCTCCAGTGGAGTCTTTGGATCTGATCTCGAAATTGATTTGGAATCGCCAGATGAATGATTTCAGCCTTTCCAGTGTCTGATCGTTGTCTACCATCAACAATCATATCTGAACTTGATACATGTACTGGGGCAATTAACAAGTTAGATGTCACGATTACAAGCTAGACCAGAGATTGACTGAAGCAGCATTTATCTACTTCCGCTAATGCAAAGCAAAAGCATTTCAAAGGCTGCCTGGTATAACTTCAGGCTCCGTTTGTAGCTTATAAAACAAATGACATCAACAAGTAAACCATTTTTTCTTCCCCAGTATGTTCGCCACTATGTTAACGCTCGAATCTGCCTCAGGCTGAGGAAGGCAAAACTCAAGGCAACATCAAACCATGCTCAGCCTCGTAGCTAGCCCTACGAGGACAGGAGAGGGCTCTCTCTGGGTCAATCTTGGAAAAATATAATGAATGAGGCTTGAGATGACTGAAATTGTAACTAATCTTAGGCTAGGTATTAAGTGTAGAGGTTTAAAGGTGAGTTTTTAGGGTTTTTGTTGAATCAAAGGGAAAGGCAATTTTGGGTGCGGGGATGAGACACAGTTTCTGCAGAGGTCTGATTGGAGCAAGGTAGGAAATCACTTGATGCCTTAAAATCTAATGAGGTGAGTAGATCAGATAGGTGAGGAGCTAAGGAGAGCAAGAAAACCTCAAGAGTTCTCCTTAAACAGATGAAAACATAGGAGATCAAACAAACTTAAAGGCAGAGCATTACAGATCATGAATTCTACCTTAACACTTCATTTGTTCAATTGCAGAAGATGAGAGAAGGAAAATGATACACATAACAACTTACAAGTACTGAAAGAAGTGCACCAACAAGACATAAAGCCACAAGAATTCCAAACAGTGCTGCAAAACCCTGGTCTTTCCTTTGCCAAAATGTTGACGTAAAATGTACAATAAAGTCTCAAAACCTTTTCCCCAAGAGTCCAACCCTGAAGATGACTAAGGAAATACATAATATAGGCAAGCTAACTCATTCCCTTGCCTCTAGGGGTCGAGCTCATCATCCTAGGAGCTGTTTCAACCAATTCTAAACAAAGCACTACAATCTACGCAGTCAAAACAACTTGCCCGTATAAGGTAGGAAATTGATTCATTCATTTAATTTTCACTTTTTAGTGAATGAATCTTCTAGAAAAAGTAATAAAGTGCCAAAATTACATCTTGTTTCATTAATTACATCAAGAGGAGTGAAAAAATCACATCACAAATCAAAATTGGTCAAACTGGCTTCGTTTCCTGAGCTAAAGATGAAAATTGTGCTGAAAAATCCTGTGCGCCGCACGCGTGAGCCCTACGTGCCACGCGCCTTTCCACCTGCTTTTGGGGCACTTCCCCACATCCAAATTGATCTCATGATAGCTCGTTGGAAAGGTCCAATTTGGTTTCCATTTGCCCCTCCAAACGGGCGCTCTCCCAAGACTGCTTCCTGTGTGTCCAAAAGGAGCAGTGAGGTCATTTTTGCATGTTTTTTGACCTTTTGGGGACCCAAACCTTGATGAAATGCCTTGGAAATAGTTGAGAATGTATATTTTATCATGGAAAATCCAAAAATGCAAACCATTTGTGATTTGGACCTCCCAATCTTATGGGTCGTGCGCGGCGCGCTACGCGTTGAGCCAAAAACCCAGTTTTTTAAACAAAAATTTCAAAATTGACAAAATTTTCTCCAAAATTGTTAAAATTTGGGCTGGGGGTCCGCAATCAAGTACCATGCTCAGCCAAAGAGGCTTCGGCCAAAATCCGAAGACGATCAAGCTCCTTTTGTCTTTTTTACTTCTTGACCGCTTTCTTCAATTTTGCCTTAAGACTCCTAATTCGTGCCTTGCAAACTAGGTTCCAGACCTTGTAATGCATAGCCATGTGTTTCAATAATGCATTGTCTCTATTGGCCTTTTTCAGCGGTTCCTCCAAGTAGATGTTGAGCCTCTTGAGATTAGCCTCTCGATCCTCATTTACCTGTTGCTCTAGAGAGGTGGACTCATTTTCTCTATGTTGGGCAGCTTGGCGATTCTCACGGATGTTCTGTAGCTCTATGATCACGTGCTGGTCCTCAAACTGTTTATTCCGCTGCTCTAGATACCTGATATATTGGGTCCTCTCTGATTCTGAGGCTGTCTCATCATCATGAATAGTAACAAAACCTGATGGCTCACCTGAAGGCCTCTCTTCATGCTTGGGCTTCTTGCCATTATCTTGTACCCGCGGTGTTGCTGTCGGAAGCGAGGCCCCTTCCACACGAGGTGGAGATAACACTCGTTGTGCTGATGAAGTCAACGAGACCCCTTCCACCCCGAGTGGAGATAGTACTCGTCATGTAGATGTAAATAATGCCCTGTGACCTCGTTGGTATGTCAGATATGGAGGAGCACTTATATGCTCAGTCTCGAGAATGCCTGGCTGGCGTGAAGGTACTCCCTCATCATGAAATATCTCGGGAAGTGGCTGTAATGCTGCAAAGTAATCACGGGAGATGAAATCTTCCCAAGTAATGCCCTGTTGTGCCAACTGATGCATCACTACGATTTTAATCAATGCATAATGATAGATGCTCTTATGCTGATGTACTGGGCTCTTCCTTTGTACTAAAGTAACCATCCTCTCTATGTTGCGACACATGAAAAATAGAATGTTCATCATACGTACCCTTGTGAAATGCATCAAAAAACGAACATGGTACGCATATAGATGTGAGAATCTGCCCTCGCAACTGAAATATCAGATGATGAGTTTCATCAATGGTGCATACTCATCCTGTAGGAATCTGAAAGGAAAACCTGCACTCAAATGTCTTATATACCCGGGCTTGATATATGGTTCATAGTAGAATCTGTCTAACTGTTGGCGTTTATTCCATTCCTCCCCTACATTTGGTATCCCGTTGGCTTGAGCAATAGTCTCGGGTGACAAGGTGAAATTCACTCCGGCAAGGTTTACCTGACCATCCTGTAAATGTAGAACAAATAAACGGACTAGTTCCCGATGATGCTAGATTTGTGAGATCATCTCACAGTATTGGAAACATGATTAACACCGAAAAAAATTCATTGCAAGTGGGCAAGCTTGCAATTGGGCCAAAGAAGTAGGCTCCTCCCTGACATGCTGACCACTTTTGCCACTTCTGCGAGACCTCCGTGGCACATTTGGCACATTTACCTCCGGTGTAGAATCACTATCATACTCCTGCTCATAGACTGACTGGGTCTCTGATATGTCTTTGAAAACAAGATAGCTGGAATATATATGTTGATTTATAGACTGTGTGCACAATTGCTTGTAAACAGTTCTTTGCTCTAAAAATGTTGTGACCAAGGGAACACAAATGCAGAAGGGAATATTAGGAAAGGGGAAACATTAGGGAATTAGGGAATTTGGAAATAAAAACAAGGGATTTAGAGAAGGGAAGGGAAATGATAATCTTGGATTTTAGGGTTTTGGGATGTTATAATGTGATTTGTAATAGAGGTGAGGGACTAGAATTTGAGGGATTATAGTGTAGGATGGAGGAGGGAATTAATGGGGAAAAATAAGGGTGAATTTGGGAATGGGAAACAAAGGGAAATGGAGAAATAATGACAACCTTGGTTACACTCTGTTTTTGAAACCCTTACAACAATTTTTTGCATTCAAACCCTACAACAATTTCATTGACAAGGAGGGCTTTCCAGTTGGATTTCTAAGGCAAACATATCATGAACCCATTACGTTTATCTTTCAAAAACCAAGCACAAGTGGTGGATGTGAGCCTACCTGTAATTTTGTGCGGAGAGGAGGCGAGTTCATGCATTTCCAAGCAAATTTTGGGCTTAAACCCCAGTGTGCCATGCGCCTCACCCAATGCGCTGCGTGCCTCTGATGTGCCGCGTGCGTGTATTTTTACACTGCAATTTTTTTCCTGATTCGCCGCACGCCTAGTCCAATGCGTCACGCACCCCTGAAACTGCTCCAACTTCCTCACAAACTCACAATTTCGCTTTGGAATGATGTTATTCACTCTTCGCATGAAAAATGAGTTGAAAATGTCATGAAATATATTTATAAAGTCTCCCTTTTGATTTTTGTTTGGTCCATGACCCATTTTGTAATGTTTTGTCGTTGACACTTTTTCAGGATTAATAGACTTCTGACCTTTTTGGTTTCCTCCTTAAATTTGGTTGAAATAATCATTTTCTTTGCAATTCTTTTCAAGGATAGCTGTGATATGATCTGCAAAAGGAGACCAAGGTTGCGCTTGGACGATTCAAGAACTGAAATTTTTGAAGATTTTTACAAAAATGAGATGACGACTTATCTTCAAAACAGAGTTTTGAAGAGAAGTCCTAATTTATCTGTATACTGATGAAAATTATTGAAGTAACCACCTATCAAGGACATCCCTCTGGCCTGCTGGTCTTCTTAGACGTTGCAAAACAAGACTGACTCAAACCCAAGACCTAATGACCAAGAACCATTGTTATGACCCATAAATTTGAAACAGGACTGTACATGACCTTTGAAGACTTGTTTTTATGAATAGACCTGAACCAGCAGTGCCAAGCACGAGGGGAATGAGTAACACAACCATTCTGTTAGAGTTATGGCATGCCTAACGAAATGCAACTAATCGAAACTGATGGGACACCTAAGCATGAAATGCAAAAAAGATCTTTGATCTCTCACAGAGGGATAACTAGACCGACTCTAACAGCATCGACACAGCTACATATCAAGAGCATGATCAATACAACCTGATTGCTTAAGCTTCATGATCGAACTCCCCTTATCGCTTCATGATCACGATTGCCTGGTGTTGCTGGTGCTGGTCCTGGGACTCTGATCTTCCCCCTCACTTCTTCTACTACTCCTACTTTTTTCAACAAAGGGGAGGGTGTCACTACGCTCTGGTTAGATACCGATAACCATTACGCACCAATTCTACCGCCATTCCGCTACTAAGAATTGGCCATTATACCTCAATTAGACCTTTTTTTTCGACCCTTGAGCTTTGATCATTATACCCCTTGAGGCCAGAGAGGTGGTGGCAAATGATAAGAGCGTAGCAGGCAGATAAGAGCATTGCGCATAACAGCTAGGTAGGGTTGGAAAATATAAGAGCGTAGCTTAATTATAAAAAAGAGCGTAGAAGGTAGAACAAGAAAACAGATAGATAGATAGATCTACATACGCCCCCCCAAAAATCCAAATGAGTCGATACCCTTATGATCCATCAAGACTGGGATCTATTTAGCTGGTTCTTTCTATAGGTCATAATATCCAAAGTTCCAATAAGACTATAGCTCTTTACTCTTGACCCTATATATTTTCGCTTTTGAAACTCTCGCTCTATGCTTTTATTATCCTGCCTACTATGCTATAATCATTCCCATACCAGTTCCTTCTTTTATTAGCGCTCTGCTTTTACAGATCCATAGCTCTTAGCCTTGCTTCTGTGCTATGTATTTCTGCGCACACTGATACGTTGGTTCAGTTGGTTCAGTGGTTTCATTCCCGTACTGTAAGGTTGAATAGGAACATAGTTCCATTTCATGTTGGTTGAACCATTGGCTCTTTACCCCACCCCCGGAGGTACTCATGGCAAGGTGACAAAATCAATCCATCTTCCTTCATCCAGAAGTTTCCACCCAGAATGTCTGACTCACTATTGGCCTAACCACCTCACCTGATGATAGTGTGCCCTCTACCCTACATGTAATAGTGGAACCTCATCAGAGCGTAGTATTGCTCCAACGATTGTGTGTGGAACCTCTTCATAGAGTGCAGTTGTAGTATCGCTCCATGCGGTTTTGGAACCTTATCAGCAGAGTAGTAGGTCCCAATGGCCCAACCTTAATGGAAAAGTTCAATTTACTTATTGGGTGGGGGGGCTAGCGGTCGAGCCTACTTGCACATCCTCTACAACATAGGCTGGCTAAAGAGAGATAGATCGAGTAAGTGAATAGGTCTACATTGAATTATATATGTCATTACGGCAGCATTTGAATCTCTATTTTATGAAGCCACAACTACCACATGCTCATATATAACAATGACTGGTCTTTCTTCTCTCTCTCTCTAGCTAGGAAATCACTATCATTATATATGTCGTTACGCCATACTAAACCTAAACTACTACATGCTCATATATAACTAACTACCACCATGCCCAGGTACGTTAGTGACTCGACTGATAAGGACTGGCAACGGGGCTCGACTGATAAGGAGAGGAACTTTAGTTGCTCGACCATAAGGACCGGAGGGGCTCGACTGATAAGGACCGGCAATGGGGCTCGACTGATAAGGACCCTTTAGGGGGCTCGACTGATAAGGACCCTTGAGGGCGCTCGACTAATAATGAGAGGAGAGGAGAGGAGAGGATAGGAACTTTAGTTGCTCAACCTTAAGGGAGAGGGAGAGGAGAGGATCAACTCTCTTTTGGGGGAGGGACCTACCGGGCCTCAATGATTGGATTCGAGAGAGTGTAATTACATATATAATATATCTCATGAATGCAGCCTCTTACTTCTTGGCTTGGTCGGAAATGAATGATATATGTCATGACCGCTGGATGAATGAGGGAGATTCCAAGCATTCATTATATATGTCATTATGCATTTCAATTGACTTATTGGGTGGGGGTCATTTGCATGACTAGTGCTTCTCCCGTTTCTGCTTACTCCTTGCCCTCAGAAGCGCAAGCCCCTCCGGGACCTTACCCTTTCATTCATACCCTCTCACTTCTCAGTCATACCCTTTCCTATAGCTATACCAAGGCCCTATAGATTGATTACCCTAGATATACAGTGATATTACTCACCCTACTACCAGCCATAGCCGAATGAGCATAGCAACGAATGAGCATAGCCACTGCCCACCACCTTGACCCTATAACTCCTACTCAACCCTCGAAACTATGCCCTCTACCTCGACCTACAACTCCTACTTGATCCACCTCTACAACCCCCTCACCTACTTACTCCCGCCTTACTCCCATAGCTCCACTGAAGGTCCCGGAGGGGCTTGCGCTTCTGAGGGCATGGAATCAAAATAGTGTTATCCATTCACAATGAGGCAGGCCTAGAAAGGGAAGTCATCTAACCAAAGTAATCTTATTTTCGCCCATCAGGATGGACCGGAAAGAGAAGGAAGGGGTAGGTACTACTATTTATTCATTGTACTTATTAAGATCAAGTCGAGCAACTCTATCTCTTTTGGACCAGGACCAGGAGCCATAACGATTCTTTCTTCATTGGGTGGGATATATATATACGTCGTTATATAGTATAACTAAGAGTCCCCTCACTACCCATGGAATGATATTTCATGCATATAAAAACCATAGGCAGGCGGGTCACCATCCCTGTTGCTTGCTCGGAGATGAAACTATCCATTTGCCATGATTCATATAGGAAGGTGCTATCTATCGGATCAGGTAATCGCCTCTATTTATTTGATAGGTGAACCACATCAACTATCTATTATGTATAGACAGGAAGGAGGGTTTAAGTGAGTGAAATGATCCTCCCGAGACCTCTATAGGTAGGGGTATGGTGATTCCAATGTTGGGTGTGCGGTGGACACTACCCTTTCTTTACTATTTATCTCAACTAACCAACTAACAACTAGCGGGCTGCTATCATGATTGAACTAGTATCCACTCATCCATTCAGGCAGGGAATCAAGAAGGAGCGAAGCCGCTTGTCCCTCCGGGGGGCAAGGTATTCTTTATGTATTTTGATTGGGCCAACCAAGTGGCAAGCAACAAGTAGAGAAGCTAGGGAGTGTAGGGTACCCCTCACTGAGACCATATCTATTCTTTGTTTTGATATCTACAAATCAATAATCAAATTGCTGCATGCACCTATTTATTAGTGAGGTTTTAGGCATGAGTCTAGCTATACTGACCGCCTACTCTTGCCCCGGCCCTTGCCAGTCATTACCTGATAGATACACTCTGCCCCGCCTGAATCGATACCCCAGTCATCTCCTGATCAAGAATCCCTCCAATAGATACAATGATCAATGAAATCGGAAAGGGTAATAAAAGGTAAACTAATGAATGAAAGCAAGGTCCCGAAGGGGCTTGCGCTTCCTAGTACCCGATAGGGGGCTCGACTGATAAGGAGAGGAAAGAAAGAAAGGTTTTCCCCTTGCCACCCCCCCATCCATAGAAAGAATGTTATTGAACATTAGAAGGGAAGGCTTCGGCTCGATATAAGCTAAAGAGAAAGACCCATAAGCAGAGGCAAGGACAAGGGAAATAAGCTTGCTTGGGTCGTAAGAGTAGAACGACACCTAAAGCTATAACCCAATGGGCCGGGTGAAAAGTAATAAGTCATGGGCCCTTACACGTGACATAAGTCATATTGCTATAGCAAATAGGCCCTTACACATTGTTATAGCCTATTTGATCAAATTTGATACAGTCAAGGTCTTCTGGGTTGGGATAACCCTATATTTCTTTCTTCCCCTCAAAGAGCAGAGCTAGTTCAGGACCTTTCAGGGCCTTCTTCCCTTCCTTTTTGGGGTAGTGGGTCGGTCACTCTCAATCGATCAATTGAGGTAGAACTCTATCTATATCCTGTTTAGGCGGCTCCCTATCGATCTCGATATTTTAAACCGTCTTATATGCCATATGTACTGAGATTGATCGGGAGACATGGCCAAGCCCGCCCGAAAACAAGGTAGCCTACGGGTCACCTGCAGCTGGATCGAATCCCCATATGATCGCCACTGATGCTCGTATAGGAAGCTATTGAAGCAGGTGTAGATCACACTAACGACTCTAGGGGAAGCAAGGGTTCAAGGCCTAGGTCGCTCTTCCACTTAACGTCTCAAAGTTCACGATACCGCGGCAATAGGTTTTCAGAAGCTGGCCATAGAGGGTGGTGTTAACACCCAGGTTGTTCCCTTTGACTCTAAGGGAATACGGCCGGGGTAACCACTAACCAATATTTGGATTACAGTGCCTAGCCACACTGTAATCAGAGAGGGCTCTCTCTTTATAATTTGTCTCTGTTCTGTGGAGATTTTAGGCTAGCTATGAAATGAGGGTGTTTAGTTTTATGCTTTGGTTGAGGGATATCTTTCTGTACTTGAAGTGTGCAATCTGCAGATGAGTTTATTTCATTGGGCAATGGAGTCTGTGGCTACAAGTGTTTAGAAACCTTGAGATGATTTACTGAAATTACAGGGCCATTTAAATGCTTCATATAACAAAGTTAGATTATGATGGTGACATGTGAACAACCAGTGAAAAGCATTCAAGAATTTTCCACTAAGCTGGGGTGTGGGAAAGAGATAGATGCTTCAGGAGCCAACTTGAATTCCTGAAATATTTATCACAATGAGAGATATAGATTGAAAGTGTAGCAATTAAGAATTACACCTTATTTACTCTATCTGAAGAAAACATTTATAACAGCTTAGATTGAGTTCAGGGTAATCTGTGATTAAATCCTGGAACTATTCTTTTACCTTGCCATTAAGTGTAAAACTCACAAACATGAAAGAAGATGAGAGACTAGAAAACATATAACGCAGAGTTTTAAAGAAGACTTATTGTGCTATGAAACACGCAGGAATCCTGTAACATTCAGCCAGCCACCACAGTGCATCAAGGGACACAGAGCTTTGGAAATTCCATCCGCCTTTTGTATTATTTCTTTGAGAATTGTACAGCAACAGAAATATAGAAGTGAAATCAACAACAACCCTTTGCAAACTCATGCGAAGGGGACTTTATAGAAATTTTTATACAAAATATCTCAGGCATTGAGTCATCTGAGAGAGAAATATCTTCATTACTTCGTACAGAAAAGTAGAAAAGAAGTTATTACAGCTTTGAATATAACATAACTGCTCTTTAAGTCTGTCAGAGGATATTTTGACCTTTGGAGGTCACTGAGTCGGTTGGAACGCTTTGCTTTAATGCTGGAAAATGTGCCTTTGCGTTTGATGCGCTGTATCTTCTCGGCCCTGCCACCTATGACTGTGCTTGCTGCTGTGGTGACCGAATAGCCCTGCTGAGTTGGCTCAGCCTTTCATCCTTCCTTTGTATGCTTATCTACCAAAATTTTCCATGTGTATGATCACTTATAAATTTGAAAAAACTTGACATTACAGGTTCTGGCTTGATAATATTAACTGTGTCAATCTATTCCAGACTTCCTGTGTGGGCAATTGGTGCTTCACAATTGCCTCTATGGTTTCATCTGCTTCTGTATATTTATAGAAATTTGGAGGCACATCGAACAGATGATTGATCTCGTTCATGATGAAGAACAGGTTTTCCACCCTATTGTAGAGAGTCTGCCCTGATGTTGGCCCTGATTCTGCTGAAGTGTTGGGTTGTCCTGCAATTTGACTTGCAGCAAAGGCATTGACCCTTTTAGCATAATTTTCATGGGTAAGCAGTCTTCCCACACTGCTTAGTATGTTGGGGAGGCCTCTGTTTTGTAATACCTGAAACCTGTCCATGAACCTGTTGATTTCGGTCTGCATATCTTGGCTTCTCCTTTCTTATGTTCCAACCAGGTTTCTTAATGTCAGGACCCTTTTAACCATTGAGATTGTCTCAGTCCTGTTAGCAATTCCCATGGTGGTCAGTTGAGAGCTTGTCTTGTTATTTAATATGTTGATCATCCTATTGGCAGCATCAGGCATGTTACCAAGGCTTGCTCTTGCTCTGTGTATCTCCCTATTTGTCTTTGTAATGAGCGCTGACTGCTCATCTATGGTCTCAATGAATTGCCACTGATCAGTAATGGACTGGCCAATATTGGCCCATAGGACTGTTTTGAGCTCTGATGTCACCTTATCAAGTGTGAGCTCTTTCTCAAGCTCAGTTATTCTCTTTTTGAGAGCTTTTATATCTCTTTCTTTCTCAGCCACATTCTTTTTGCTCTTATCATACCTTTCATTTACTTTAGCCAAAGATTCTTTGGCTTGATTAAGCTCTAACATTTGAGCTTCCAGGACTTGAATCTCATTTTGAAGCTTCTGCATATCCAGACTATGAGTCTGCTCTGTTGTTGGTGCAACTGTCATAGAAGGTGCTGCTTGATCAGTCTGCTGAGGAGGAGGAGTAATAATGGGAGTAGTTTCCTCAAGATTAATGATTTGAGGAGGAGGCTGAGAGGTCTGGCCTTCTTCTCTTTGTTTCAAGGTTTCCTGTAATGCTGCCTATGCAGCCTCTGATTCTCCCAGCTTCTCTTGTGTCTGGATAAGCTGTTTATAGAGAGTCACCAGCAGAGTTGTGGCATCTTTATCATGCCTTTGTTGAGCTACTTCATCTGTTTGGGGGTGAATTGTAGCTAGGAGTTTCATCTTTCTTCTTAGAGCTGCCATGTCAGCATCCCTTAATTTCAATATTTCCTGTATTCCCTTGATATCTTTGGGATCATGCCCAATCTCAATAATTATATCCTCTAAGGACCTTATTCTGTTGTCCTTTGCCTGGGATGATGCTCTCTCCAACTCTAGCTGAGAGGCTGTATTGTTAAGGCTACTTTGTAGCCTGTAGTTATCCAATGTTTGGTCTGCCAGGGAAGCATAGACCATCTCACCTGTCTGCTTGTGCAATTCAATCTTATCCATTGGGTGGATGTCTTTGGCAAGGACCTCAAGATTGGTCCTTATATAATCTGCATGAGATTGGGGCTGTGCTACAGTTGGCAAGAAATGGCTCATGATCATCTTGCCCTCGCTAACATCAAATGCAGACATTAAGCGCTGCTGATTGGTGGGAGCCATTTTCAGCAGATGGTTATATAGCTGTATTTTTATCGGCTCACTCCTCTTCTTAATTTCAATGAACTGTTGCTTAATGCTCAGTTCTCCCTCTCTCTGCTGGCTAGAGGAGCTGACTTCTCCTCCTATTGTTCTGTCTTGTTCCTGCTGAAAGGAACTGGCGGATGCTTCTCTGCTTGGTGGGCCCATGCCTAATGCCTGCCTTATTGTCACATCCTCCTCAGAAAAATCATTCAATCTTTGCCTTTTTTCTCCCTGATTTATAGAAGATGTTAGGGGAGTCTCTCTGTCTCTCTTTCTGCTTACATCCTCCTTTTGTGGAGTTTGGAGGATTGATGCTCCAACTGATATTTCTTGCCTTGGAGGCACAGTTTGCTGTGGCTGTTGCTCAGTGGATTTTGGGGCTTCCACTGTTTGTTCTGGCTGCACAGGCTGTTCCTGCCTTTGTTCTTCCTGTTGTTGCTGTTGTTCTTGCTGCTGCTCCATCTCTTTATCTGTTTGTTCTTGAGTCATAGGAGGTAACTGTTCCTCCTGCACATGCTTTCCTTTGTCTTTGCTGGATGCTTGCTGAGTTTTCATGGCCGCTTGCTGATGTGTTGTTGAAGATGAGGCAGCTTCTCCAAGTTGCCTTTGGTATGAGGAAGAGACCTGTTCATAAGTTTCCAATTCAGCCTCCTTTTGTATATTTCTAGCTTCATTCTCTAGCATCTGCTCTTTAGTAATCGGTTCTTCTAGAGTGCCTTCCTTCCAGCTCAAGGCATTAGCATACTTCTCAATATGAGGCAACTTCAGATGTGAATATGTGCCTAATTTGTGTTTTATTCTCCTGAGGGAAATAAAGTGATTATGGTCATAGGGTAACCATCTGAAGCTGGTTTGAAATCTGAGGCCCTCTAGGATGCTATCTGCCTCCTTCCATCCCTCTTCTCTTTTGTTATATAAGAAAGGGCCCAGTTGGCTCCTTACCTTCAGTTGCACCTTCTTGTTTTTACTTTGGAAATGGATGTAGTCAGCATTTCCAAACTGTCTGAAGTATTATAGGGCAAAGAGCCTCATGGGAACATACCTTGGAAGCCTAAAAGGGTCCAATTCACAGCCATAAATCCTGATCACTGTGTGGTGTTGGTAGAAGTACCAATCACCAATGTTGTAGGCTTTAGAGAGGTGGAGGACTCTTTGCATCTCATCAGTGAGCCTTGGAGGAGGTACACCATATAGCAAGGTCATTGCTGGGAAAATGAACAAGTCTATGAACTCACAGTATGTGTATGGTTAGAGAGAAGCACTATGAAAAACTGAAGACCAAAAGACAACTGATCTTGGAACTCCCTGGGCATTTAGTTTCTTGAGGGGAACAGGGAAGCTGTCTGGTTGATAGAACAAGAACAGATGGTAGATGTATGAAGTGAATCTGAACACTCTTTCCCTTGGTAGATTCATTAGCTGCTCATGAATCTTTTCTGCAATATAGGTAGCATAGTCATAGGGTACAGCAGGAGGCATTCCTGGGGAAAATATGGACAGCATTGCCATTATGGTGTCATCAACATCTTCAATTCCCTTATACCCCAAGACATAACTGATCAAGTCCACCAGCATTCTGCCCAATTCATTTAGGTACTCATATCCAATAGGAGGAGTTCTTACAGTTTCAGAACCTGAATCTACAAACAACTGGTTGATCTTGACAATCTGGGCATGTGACAAATTAGTTCCCTTCTTTACTAAATCCATCATGGACAGGGGTGTCAATGGTCTTGCAGTGTGGAAGTGGAGCATCTCATTAATGGTTTCTAGAGTGATGTAGAACAACACTGAACCTGTAGGAGTAAGAACAGCTCTCTGGCAAGGATCATAGCATTCCTGGCAAGGATCAAGTCTGGAAGGGGATTGACTTGAGGGAGGTTGTAAATGGGCAAATTTGAATCCCAAATCCCTAAAATATCAGCCCCACTAAGGTGCTGGGCTTTTATTTGATTGATCATATGAATATTATACTTGGAGCCCATTGGAAACCAATCTAACATTTGATAATCCAAGTCCCCCAGGGGTTTCCAATTTATCTCTTTTTGAGGGGCATTCAGAGGCTGGATGTTTAGAGCTATTGGTGTCTCCATGGCTACTGAGCTTCTGACTTGCAGGTGAACTGGTTGAAGTAAGCAAAACAACACAAAGGTGATTCCTTTCAATGGAAGTGTGAATTTTAAGGACCAGAGGATGAATTTAGCAAACAGCAATTGAAATACCGTTTAACGGATTGATAAAAACAATAGCAGGGCTGACCAAAACTTTTCTATGGTGAGTTTAGCCAGCGGAGGTTTCTAGCTCACGATTGCGCGGACTACCTGTGAATTCAGGTTGATTTAGTTAAAAGCAAGTTTTACAGACTGTTTGTTGCCTTGCCAGAGGGAAATAGGTACAGGTTACTGGATACCAGATGGTGAATTCAGTGTTTTAACACTCCCTTAACAGTTTGTTTGTAGAAATTTGGATAAAAACCAGGTGCAGAGAATAATTTCGAGAAATACCTTGCGGATTTCCAATGAAAGTTGCAAATGTAGGTACGACGGAGGCGCCCGCGGTTTCAGAGTCGAACTGTGCAGGTTGGCGCTGGTATGGTCGTCAAATACATGCAGGAACAACAACAGTCTCTTTCGGCAAAAGTAGAAAAAACACGAAATTTTGGCCAATATATGGATTTTTGTCATATTGGCGCCTTTTTGGGATGACGTCATCGGGTGGGGTCGGAGTCAGATGACGTCATCATGACATTACCGGGTGATGTGGCAGGTCCTGGTTGGTCCATGAATATGCTGAAGTGGTTGACATGTCAGCGAAGGGACGGGCGAATGAGGTGATGCGACGGCGGGGTGGCAGCGACGTGGCTCTGACGTGGGCATGACATGGGACCAGAAAAACCGGGCGGTAAGTGAAACAGTGGTAACGGTTTTCTTGGACCGCTTGAAATACGGCCCCGGTTTTGTCAGAGGCCGACTCGAGAGACTGAGAAGGTGACGCGTGGCTGAGGACTGACGTAACCCTTCGTCAGTTTCTCGGGTGCTAACTGTCGGGCGTCGGGACCAACCCGATATGCATAAGGGCCGTCCGATTAGAGGCGCTCGATCGGACGGCTGACGGGTTGATGAAGTGATCGAGCGATACGGAAGGGGGGCGGGATTTAAAAAATATATTTTTTGGGATGCGCGCTTAGCGGAAGACCATTAGGGTATGAAGGATTTCGATGTTTTTTAATGTATTTTCAAATAAGACCAATATAGTGCCCGAACCATTGGATAACATAAAAATGGGTTTTTTATGAATATTTTTGCAAAATGCGCCCGGTGCTTAGACTTTGGATAAAGGAAAAAATGGGTTTTTAGAGTACTTTTGCCAATGAAGCGGGTTAAATGGACAAAAGGGGTTTTTAGCAAGGTTTTTTGGGGATTTTTTGGGTTTTTGTGAGCAGAGGGAAGGTGACAGCTTAGGGGAAATGTTGTTGCTCATAACCAGAGGTTAGAGCAGCCCCAGGACAGGGTTGACCACAGTCCCAGGTGGACTAAAGTCTCCCTTTAGACAGACATATTTAGCTATAATGCTAAAAGGAGGATATTTATAGAATGCTTGGGGTTTTATACACCATGGTGTTAATAATACTAGGGAAAGGGTAACATATGGGAATTACATAATAGAGTTAGAGTTAGTATGGGGGAATATGTGAATGAAGGGGAAAAATCACTAAGTTTACTTGAAACTTACTTAGTTCAGGGAGTAGATCAAAATGAAAAGAATTTTTAGACAAGAAATGTGGCTTTTCAATGAATAAAACCACCATCAAACCTCAAGTTTTCTAAGCAATTCAATTGATGAGGGGATGTTAGTAATGAGTGGGAAAGGGGATAATTGGGAAGTTAGACATGCTTCTTTGTTTTTCTTTTCTCATCTTGACCATTAAGGTTAAATCTAAAATGAATACCACTTCTGCAACCCCATCTACTTACCCAGCTACTTTGCCTAGCATTTTTTGTTTCTTCTTGGAGGGTGCACTTAGGCTTGCAGACCCTTACTTGCCTTTTCTTTTCTTTGGCTTTTTCTTTTGTTTTTCTATCTACTTCTACCCTTATTTCTTCCAGGGTCCCAGATTAAGCTGTTGGGAGCCTTTTCTTCTCTACCTGAACTACTTGTCTGCCAAGATTAAACAGTTTGGACAGACTTCTTTCTCTATTCTACAACTGAAAATTCAAAACATGACATGATCCAGATTAGACTGTTGGACCATCCATCAAAATTTGAGTCCATACCAAGCTATAAGCACAGATTGTATTCTTATGGAAATATGTGATCTTTGCATCATCAAAGCAGAGCATATTTGGACCTTTTCAGTGCCAATCATGAAATATGAAACCTATTGGTATAGGTAGCTAACAGTGGCTCCACATGGGGATGGTGTTTCATTTGAAAGACCAAGAACAGTAGGTCAGATTGCCTTGCTCCTTGACGGCTCTTGCCAATCTTGAACTTTGTTTCTTTGAAATGCCAAAATTGTGTGCTTCTCTTCTTGGTAGACCTCTGATTCTATTCACCTTTTGCTGGCAGTTTAAGAAAACTTTGAGAAATTGCATTTTTACATGTTGACAGAAAATAATATATACATCTGGATATGTACAAGGGAAAACTCAGGCTGCACTTATGGGTGATATTCAAAATAGTGCTTAAGCATCCTGCCATTCATAGGACCTTCATCCAAATCAGTTTCATTAAGACTCTTAAGGAAATAAGTGTTGTTTCCTTGTACTGCTTGGACAACAAATGGTCCTCTCCAAAGGGAATCAAATTTTCCATGTTTTCCCTTATCCTCTCTTCTTGAATCCCACTTGAGGACTTTGTCACCAATGTTGAAATCTTCTGCCTTAGTTCTTCTATCAAAAGACTTCTTTAATTTTTCTTGTAGAACTTGAACTCTGCTGAAAACTTGGTCTCTAGTTTTCTGTAAACATATGATTTGATTGATTCTTCTTTGCATATCATTTGGTTCAGCTTGGCTTTCTTAAAGAAGTTTCATAACAGGCACTCCTAGTGATGAAGGAAATTTGGCCTCTAATCCATAAACCAACTCATATGGGCTGGTCCCAATTGATCTTTTGGTTGTTAGTCTATCTGCCCATAGGGCATTCACAAGCTTCTTATGCCAATTCTTTTTGTTCTCTTCTAGTACTTTCTTTATGATGTTTACCAGACTTTTATTTGATGACTCAGCAAGGCCATTTCCTTGGGGATAGTATGCAGTAGAATGGCCCAAGGTGATGTGAAATTTATGGCAGAAATTCACCATCTTCTTGGATCTAAAAGCAGCAGCATTGTCTGTTATTATTTTATCAGGACAGCCAAATCTAGCCAATATGTTGTTCTCCAAAAACTGAATGATAGTGGAATCATTTGCTTGTCAGCATGGAACAACTTCAATCCACTTGGTGAAGTAGTCTGTGGCTATTAAGATCCATCTATGTTGGCCTGAAGATGAGGGATGAATTTCCCCAATGAAATCCAAGCCCCATTGTTGAAAAGGTCTCTCCGTTGCAATAGGCCTGAAGGGAAGTGGCAGCAACTGTCTCTTTCCCTCAAACACTTGACATTTATGACATGAGGTAGTGAATTTCTTGACATCAGAGAACATGGTGGGCCAGTAGTACCCAGCCCTTAGTATTTTATCCACAGTGGACTTCCAGTACAAGTGTCCACCACAGTCACCTGCATGAAATTCCTTTATGATATTGTCAGTTTCATTCTCAATTAGGCAGTTTAGCAATATTCCCTCATGGTTTTTCCACAATAAATTTCCATCCATAACACAGAATTTAGAAGCTTTCATTTTTAGGAACCTACATTTAGTTCTGGACAATCCTGGGGGAGCACACAGGTTTTGTAATACATAACATATATCAGAGTACCAAGAGGATTGTTCAAAGGCTACATTGATCTTTGGAGTCGCCAGCTCCGGTTCATTGTCCAGCTGGTTGATGTCTAAGGCTTGGAAATTTGCTTCTGTCATTAATTTGGCCAAGCCTTGCCCTTTTATTAGTTTTGTAGGTTTTATCTCAATATCAATTTCCAAGATGTTGGCAATCCACTTTCCTCTTCTGCCCTCTAAATTTTCTTGGGTGAGAATGTCTTTGACAATAGGACTTGGCACATATGCTATAACATGGGAATAAAGGATATAAATCCTAAAGTCTTTAATGGCTTTGACCAAAGCATAAGCTTGCTTTTCCATGATTTGATACTTTAAAGGTGCATCTCTAAGAGCTTTGCTAAAGAAATCAATTGGCTTCTCATTTCCTTGGTCATCTTTTTGCAATAAAACAGCAGCAATAGTATGCTGGGAGGCAAAAGAGAAAATGATAAATTCTCTGTCAAACTGAGGATTGGTCAACACTGGGGTTTGGGTAAGGGCCAGTTTTATACCTTCAAAGGCTTGATTGGCTTCAACAGTCCATTTGACTTTTGAATCTTTCTTTAGCATGTTATTTAATAATCTGATTAGTTCTGCTAAGTTTGGGATAAACCTTCTCAAGAAATTGATTTTTCCCAAGAATCCTTGCAACTCTTTGACATTTCTTGGGTGGGGCATTTGTAGGATAGCCTGTATCCTATCTGGGTCAATTCTAATGCCATCTTTAGAAATGATGTGGCCCAATAGCTTACCTTCCTCTAAACCAAACAGGGATTTCTTGGGATTCAAGGAAATTCCATATTTTCTGCATTTTAGGAAGATCTGTCTCAAATGTTTTATATGTTCTTGGTCTGATTTTGAGAAAGGTGTAAGGTCATCTAGGTAAATGACTAAAAAGTCATGAATCTCCTTGGCAAAAGCAATATCCATGGCTCTTTGAAAAGTTGCCCCTGCATTTTTCAATCCAAAAGGCATCTTTACATATTTGAAAGTTCCCCATGGGGTAGTGAATGTTGTTTTGTCTTGATCATCAGGGTGCACCAGGATTTGATTGAAGCCTGAAAATACATCCAGTAATGAGATCCTTGAGGTCCCTACCACTCTTTGGAGAATGTGATCCATCTTGGGTAACGGATAGTTGTCTTTGAGGGATACTTGGTTCAGATTTCTCAAATCCACACACAACCTTATTTCCCCAGTTTTCTTTCTTGTAGGGACTAAGTTGGAGATCCATTCAGAGAATCTGATTGGTGCTATGATGCCAGCCTTGAACATTTTATGTACCTCTTGTTCCATTGCTGGGAGAAGCATAGGATTGATTCTCCTCAATTTTTGTTTAAAGGGCTTTTGATCAGGTTTGAGAGGGATTGTATGCTGGATAACATAGGTGTCATAGGACTTTAGGTCCTCATAACTCCATGCAAAGACATCCTGGAACTCTTTAAAGAGGTCAATGTATTTAGGCTTTTGGTCAGGAGGTAAAGAAGCAGACAATTTAATTATTTTGGGTTTGTCAATTGTACCTATGTTGCATTCTTCAATGGCTGCATTTAAGGGCTGCATTTTTGGTTTTCTGGGGATATCATTTGAATCAAAGATGTCCTCTAGTGGAGTTAGGCCTGTTGGTAGAAAATTGTCTTTCAGCTCTATGATTTCAGTTTCAGCATTGGCCACTTCCTCACAACTGATTGGTTGGATTTGTTGAATGTTTTCCTTGCTGAAAATAGTTGGATTTAGCATTTGTTTTGCTGTTCTAGGTGATATTGGGTGAGTAATCTTTAGAAACTGTATTTGTGATGGACTTGCTCCATCAAGTATTTGTGATTGACTTGCTGTATCAGTGTCAATATTTAATCCTGCAAATTCTTGTTGTAGAGTTAAAAAATGGTTTATTTGCTTGTCATCCTCAAATAATTGCCAATCATTAACATTGTTTGGAATGGAGTGTCTGTGTTTTACCTCAGCTGTAAAACAATGATGGGGCTCAAAAGGCAGCTTGCAGGTACTGGCAAAGGTGGCTAAACTATGAGCATGTAGATTGTGGGTTCTAGGAATTTTAGTGATTTGGAATTCAAAGAAAAAGTGTAGTACCTCAGCAACAGCAGACCTATAAGTCCTTAGTCTTTTGTCATTGGTGACAAAATTTCCCTTCACTTGTTGGATAACTAAATCTGAATCACCCATGATTGAAACCCTGGCAGCTTGTAAGAACTTTACTAACTTGAGGCCTAGTAAAAGAGCTTCATATTCTGCCATATTATTAGTACATCTGAAGTTTAATCTATAGGCTTTGCCTTCTACATGACTATTTTCTTTGTTGTGTACCCAAACTCTAGCTCCTGCCCCTAACTTGTTGACTGAGCCATCAAATTCGAGGAACCATAGAATATCTTGTTGTGGGGGAGATTTAACAATCTGTCTTGGTCAGTATTGGTCTTCGAGCGATGGAAAATCCTCCAAAGTGGTATCACATTCCCCTGCGCATGTTCCCATTCCCTTCAAAGTGTTATCCTGGGAGCGGTGAAACTTCCTTGCCCTCAGAAGCGCAAACCTCTCCGGGACCTTCAATGTGTCTGTCTTATACTGGGAATGGTGAAACTTCCTTGCCCTCAGAAGCGCAAGCCCCTCCAGGACCTTCAAAGCGCAGGTAGCCCTCCATTCATTAACATTGGCGTGGATCATAAGTGTGTCTGGTAAACAAAAAAGGTTAATAGAGCATGCACGTAAGTAAAAGGTGAATATCTACCTCCCCCCTCCCTCATCTTCCTGGCTGAAGCAATAGGTTCTAATCAAGGTAAGGGTAAGGTAGTTTCATGCCGTCCTGATAAGGTATATTGTAGTATCAACTAAGATTCATTCATAAACTGGTATAGGTCATATGGTGATGAAATTGAACCAAAAAGAAGGTTGTATTCTCGGCCTAACAAGCACAACTAGAACAAGGTGGCCACAAGGCCCAATGAGAGAAAGAGGTTCCCATTCAACAACGCTGAAACACCATGATCCCCTTCCTCCTTGTTCCCACGGCCTAATGAGAAAGATGGTGGTATAACCGATAGAAATTAGAAACCTTCCCACTTCTTCTTCTAGGTGAAAAGATCTATGGGTCCAACCTCTCTCTAGAGCTGTCCCCATTGAATCGGTAACGCTCTTCATGGCTAACATATAAGTCAAGGGTCTAAAGATTCAAGGTCAGAAGTCAAGAGTCCTAAGGTAAGGGTCCTAAGGCTTGATCATAGGTATCATAGGTCATAGGTCATAGGTGTTCTACATAGGATCAAGGCTATTCCCACGCAAGGAGGTAAGAGTAAGAGGTTACCACTGATATAGGCTGTTGGGGCTGGCGTTAATAGTTCAAAGGTCAGAGGTATAAGAGTGTCAGTAGGAACCCAAGGCGTAGTGTTTATAACCTGACCTTACTTTGAGGGGAAGAAAGGCATAATTACATATATAATTGTCGAAGGATTGACCCGAAGGAAGGATGGGTCAACTCGTATCGGAAAAGTGCCAGTGATATCGTAGTTGTTTGCTAAAGCGTAATTACGTATATAATAAATCGTAATTACATATATATAGTTTGAGGGGAAGAAATCAAATATATGGGAGAGGGGAAGAAAGAGTTTGAGGGGAAGAGAAATCAAGTCAATTCGATCCAGCAAAAAGCATAATGACATATATAATATATGCATTATCTGCTAAAGCGTAATTACTGCTATAATTCATCACGGAATGACATATCTCATTCATGATTGGATCATTCATTACGTATTGAAACTTGCATCCCAGCCACGTATGTGCAAGGAGCATGCTTCCTTGACCATGCTTGAGAGACAATCCTTTCTTTATATTGGGGGGGCGGAAGGGACAAGTCTCTCGATTTCGGGAGCAAAAGGTCGAAGATAACGAAATAATGAATCAAATGATTGTGACAAAATGGCTATTCCTCACAATCGCTTCTTGTGATGCTGCGGAACCATCTGCAACGCCTGTGATGCAAGGAATAATTGACTTACATCATGATATCTTTTTCTTCCTCATTCTGATTTTGGTTTTCGTCTCATGGATGTTGGTTCGCGCTTTATGGCATTTTCACTATAGAAGAAATCCAATCCCGCAAAGGATTGTTCATGGAAATACTATAGAGATTATTCAGACCATATCTCCTAGTATTATTCCTATGTTCATCGCTATACCATCATTTTCCCCGTTATACTCTATGGACGAGGTAGTGGTCAATCCAGTCATTACTATTAAAGCGATCGGACATCAACGGTATCAGAGTGCACCCCTTAACGAGGGTTATGGAAGTGCAATGGAATGCACCGGACTACTCCTCATATGGTTGGTTCGCGAAGCATCTGGCTTACCGAATGATGGGGTATACCCATTCTCCGATGTCGAGAGACTCGAGAGACCATAGCGTGCTAGAAACAGGGAGTTGGGTCAGAATGCATGCAATAAATGTCGTTTATGAAAGCAGCTATGGTATGGGTTCGGACCCGAAGATACGTTCGGCACCAAGAACCGCAAGCAAATGGAGCGGTCCCGATCAAGGGGGATATAAAGCTTCGACGATCTGGGCCGTACTTTTTTGGCATCGCTTCCTGAAAGTGGAAGACGAGAATATAATCTACCTGTACCGCTGGCGGATCCGTGAGCAGAACGAGAACCCCAAGAATAGAGAAAGGGGGTGGGGGACGGGGAACGCAAGTTCTATTGGATGGAAGATTGGGAGGTGGAATAAAAATGGCGAGGTGAGGGCCTCGGATACTAGGGGTGGGGGTGGGATTTCAGAGTCTCTATGCGAGCCGTATTCAGTGAGAGTTGCACGTACGGTTACGAGGGGGGGTTAACATCTATACGTATAGTGTGGTGGCCTACCCCATTTGTTCCATGATCTATGGGTCTGCTGGAGTTACCCACTTCGATCAATTAGCCGAGATTTTGACCGGATATGAAATCACTTTGTTCGGTGCTTGATCTGGTGGTATTTTTTGGGGATTCTCTTTATCGCTATAGGATCTTTATTCAAGATAACTGCAGTTCCTTTTTGGGCGGATGTAGGACAGCCGCCTATGGGTGGTACTGCTACCGATAGATTTCGCCAATGCTACTGGCTGGAAAGAGGACTGGCTTATCTGAGAGCACATGAGACTCATCACTACCTCGTAAGGGCGTTGAGACCATAGCATGTTACATGAAAGCGTCGCTTTATCCCTCCCTCCATAGTGTTGTCACATAGTCGCCCGCCTAGAAGAGTCGCTCGCTCCATAGTGTTGTCACACAAGATATGCACGCTGCCTGCTGGCCGGGAAAATCGAAGTTCTCTCCCGGTCAACCGTCCACCCAGTTAAGTGAAAACACAGTGGAATCACGCTTAGCGAATGCTCGCTGCTGGCTGGTGTGCCTCCTGCCCGTCGACGAGGAAAGAGTGACAAGGTTCAGATTCGAAATGATTACTGCTTGCAGCATGGGAGTTGATTACCCAACAACTCTCTGGGAAAAATGGAAAAAAGGATATCCCGATAATGGAAACCATAGGGGTTGTATCGGTGAGATCCAACGGTGAACAACTAGATTCCCCAGAAGAAAACCCTGGTTGGAAGTCAGAGGACCTTTAGTACCCCCGAAAACACCTCCCCAGCAGCCAGTGCGTCGCGCCAAGCAAGACCACGTCCCTTCATCCATTCAGTAGGGCCTTTTCATTCCAATTCATTCCAATACATATGGGGCCAAGCGAAAGTGGAGAGGGGTAGGTGCTTGTGGGGGAGGCTTCCCCTCAGCTTGGGAGGGAAGGGAAAGGTATAACCTCGAATATGATCAATTCCTCTCCTCTCCCTTATGGTCGAGCACCTAAAGGTCCTTATATTGAGAGCGATGGCGGCCTTATTAGTTCTTCTCGTTCCGCTTGGGTTTACTTATTGGGTGGGGGGGATTATGGTCAAGCAACTAAAGTTTCAATTTACTTACTGGGTGGCCCCTCTCAAATAAGTAAAAAAAAGGGTGATGGTAGCCTTTTAGTCGAGCGTTTGTTACCTCTCCCATAGGTCGAGAGTTCGATAGGCTCACCCTCATCCATATGATGGATGAGCGATAAATCCCTCACCCTGCCAGACCTCTCCTTATCAGTCAAGCCCCATTGCCGGTCCTTATCAGTCGAGCAATAAATTTCAATTTACTTATTGGGTGGGGGGCATTGGTCGAGTTTGCTCCGCATCCTCTCCTTATCAGTCGAGCAATAAATTTCAATTTACTTATTGGGTGGGGGGCATTGGTCAAGCTTGCTCAGCATCCTCTCCTTATCAGCCAAGTCATGCCTTCCTTGATGCGGGCTTGGGTGGGGGGCGTTGGTCGAGCATGCTTGCGCATCCTTTCCTTCCTTATTGATTTTCCATTTCAGAAGAAAGGAGGTGGCATGCAGCGTTATCTGAAGGGTGAAGGGAAACCGCTCCCTGAGGGAGGGATTACGACGATGTATCCCCGTTCTTTACCCACCCCCCCGCTGGATATCCTTATTTATCCAGGGCTGGCTGAAGACCCTCAAGGCCTTCGGCCTCCCTCCACTCTGCAAAGTGTTGAAGCTTTCTCTTTATATTATAAGGTGCGAAGCCGCTTGTCCCTCCAAGGGTAAGGAATAATTGCTCACCTGACAACGGAGGGTGAGGAAGAATCTCATATCGGCCAGCCCGGGAAAGCACTGGCAACAACAGAAGGGAGGGGTCCATGTAGCTGTTGCGCCCATACTGACTGAGCAGCAGGTTTGGCATCTACTACGACCACTTCAAACACGTAAAACTGCCTGCTCTGCTAGACAGTGTGTGGAATGGCTGAGAGCAAACCTTTTTGATATATAATTTGAGAGAGTAGAGTTATGGAGCCGTATGATGGAAAACAACTTTCATGTTCGGTCCAGGTAGCACTTTTATCGTAGATAATTTCTCGTTCTCCCTCGTGTGGCAAACTTCTGCTTGCTTGCTGAGCGAACACGATTTAACAACTCGCTGGGCCCTAAACCCCCTCTTCTCCCAAGCCCCGAAGAAAACCCCCCTCCCCCTTGGACTCCATATCTCTCTTGACTCTATATATGTGGGCACCTGATATCTATGAGGGTTCACCCACCCTGGTTGCAACATTCTTCTCTATCGCACCTAAAATCTCTATTTTTGCGAATATGTTATGTGTTTCTATCCATAGTTTCTATGGAACTACATTGCAACAAATCTTCTTTCTCCACAGCATTGCTCCTATGATCCTAGGAGCACTGGCCGCCATGGCCCAGACGAAATTCAAAAGACCTTTAGCTCATAGTTCGGTTGGACATGTAGGTTATCTTCGTACCAGTTTGTTATGGGGAACCATGGGAGGAATTCAATCACTACTAATTGGTATATTCATCCATGTATCAATGATGATCAATGCATCTGCCATAGTCCTAGCATTACGGCAAACCCGTGTCAAATATATAGCGGATCTGGGCGCTCCAGTCGGGACGAATCCTATTTCGGCTATTATCTTTTCCATTACTATGTTCCCATATGCAGGAATACCCCCGTTAGCCGGATTTCGTAGCAAATTCTATTTGTTCTCCGCCGCTTTAGGTTGTGGGGCTTACTTACTAGCCTTGATGGGAGTAGTTACTAGCGTTATAGGTCGTTGGGCGGCTGAAAGGTTGCCTGAGTCAGTGTGTGGGACGGACCAAAGGCAGTTCTCTGTGCATCGGACACGTAGCTTACCAATTAAGTTGCGACACAGATGGGAACGCATGCTACGAAAGGTCCTTAAAGGTCTTACCTTTACCTGAGCGCGCTCTATATTCTTGATTCTATCTCTAGTTACCGAATACGAGCTTCTAGGGTGGCCTGCCTTACAAAGCCTTCGTCAATTCAGAGTCTATTTCAATACTTACCAAACAGAGACTATTGAAAGATTTCTCTTACTGTGTCCTCTCCTTTCATATTCTTATCCTTATCGTGCGAACTAAGGCAATCGTTAGATGAGTTAGCGGGTTTACCCCTAAGACATATATCTCTTTCTATTCCACCACTACTTTAGCCCATAAAGAAAAGTCGTTCGGTGTATACTTCGTTACATAAGTCATAGCAAAGCCCTTACACATGTTATAGGCAGACCTATTTGATACGGTAAGGCCATTCTTAAGGTTCAATTTACTTATTGGGTGGGGGGGCTTATGGTCGAGCCTGCTTGCGCATCCTGAAAGGACCTTGCCCCCGGACGGACAAGCGGCTTCGCACCTTATTTTTCACTCCGCGAAGGTAAGGTCCTGAAAGGTAAACCCTGGGCTCTACTCAGGCAGGTAAGGTCCTGGTCTTACCTGAGCTAGCTCTATGAAGGTAAGGGTATCTGATGCATAAACCATCTACTCAAGATCCTTACCTTCGCAGAGCTCAGACCTACCTTTCATATCTTCCTGAACTCTAACTCTTTGAGGCAAATAAATAAAGGATCAGGACCTTGTACGAGTCCGCAATCACTGCACGAGATGAACCTAGGTTTGGTGAATCAAAGTTGGCCCTAGGTGTAATAAGACTCCCAGTTACAATGCGTGATCCTATACCGAGGTGCTCCCCGCCGGTTGCTTGCTGGGACAATGCGAGCCAGCCAGAACTCGAGGGTCCCCGCCCGTGAGGGTACCCTTGAGTTCCTTGGATCAATTAAGAAATATGGAGAAAGGGACAGAGGGAATTACCCATATGATCAGGGACGGGGAACGAATTGACATCTCGATGTGATACAGCCTTTTTCCATTTGGGTTGGGAAATAATGGCGAAGTCCATCCGGGGAAAACTGTCTAATGAATAAGAGGATAAGCGCCAATGGTGCGCAAAGCACATGCGGAATGGGCGCGGAGAAAAGAGAAAGTGCCGCTGTTGAGGCAGGCAGGCCCCCAGAGCCCCCTCCCTGGCCGCGCTTTATGGATCCAAAGCAGTGTTTTCCACCAAATGAATGAAGGATTTGTGGCTTACTACTATGTAGCATTACGATTCGTATTTCGATTTCTATCTATAGATAGATAGATATGAATGGGAATCTATATTGATCCATCTATTGGGATATATCTTCTATTCAGATACATGGATCTCTTTCCATATATAGTCATACAATAACATGTCATTCTGATCTGTTTATGATCTAAATAACTACGCTTAGCACCCGTGCTCATTGAAAGGCTCTGCTGCAATGGATGGCAGAGAGTCCGTAGTACCCTACCCCGAAGGCCGGGGAAAGCACTGGAGTGATCCAGTAGCCGGGAAGGGGCCTGATTGATAAGTGCCTACTGCTACACTTGGCTCTACACATTGACAGAGCTAACCGCTGTCCATCGGATGTGTCCGGCAGGGTTCAGGGGGGCGGGCTGAAATCCTCACCATCGGAATGGTGAGCCCCTACCGGTCCTCCTTCCTTGTGAGTGAATCTATAGACGCATGGCTTTTTTAATGGACAAGGGGGGGCCAGAGTGAAACCTCTAGAATACAAGATCCTTCGGATACTAATCAGTCGACGGCCTATCTAGATATGGACTCTATCCCGGCCCATATGGAAGGTGGGGGCCTCCCCCCATATGGAGTAGTGATCTATGCCCTCGACCTATCGGCCCCGCGTGCATAACGTTTTCTCGTGCTGGATCTCCAGGGGCAGGGTTCGAATTCGAACCTGCAGGGATGGTCATGGGCGACCCACGAGGTAGATATCTGGGTGGGCACCATAGATAGTTCGTTCTGGGGTCTCCCCAACCTAGTGCACCATATATAGAGAAGCGGTTGGGACCAAATGAAATTGGTGACAAATGGGTGACAAATGGGGGAGCGTGACTGTAGCTACACAAATACATACAGGAGGTGGTTATTGCACAACTCTAGTTGGGACTCTATCTAGTCTTGGTAGGCTCATCTGATTGGAGTGGAGTGTTATTCAGAACGATAACTCTATTCAGCTTTGAACGAGAGGCGTTCATAGTTGCGTGCGATTATTTCGGAGAGAGGGTTGGCCCTATTCTCTAAATGATATTGTCGTTGGTATTCGAATTGCCATCCTCTTGCCATGTTATTTCTATTCGTTGGGTATCCATATCCATTATGCTACTCCTATTCGTGAAGATAAATCCAAAAAGCGATTAGATAAATGATCTCATCGACCCTCGACCTAACCTAAAGAAAGGTAAAAATTCGAGACCCTCCTCCCCCTTGGCCTCGAGCATAAATGCTGATAGCCATATATCTATATAGGGTTATAGGGGACCCTGCAGAGTCCCTCAACTCGATCTATCCCGCAACTACTCTTCTAGTATAGGCTCGGTTTCTTGATAGGTATAGGTTAGTGTCGGGTAAATGTAGGTACAGCATAGCCGCATTGACCCAAGGACGGAACCAAACCGGAGGGACATCGGGCTAATCGATAGTAGCTGATCTATAGGTAGTCTATAGTGGGCCGATTTCTCTGGGTAAGACCCGAAGGAGAGAAAGGAGCCTGGCCGAAGGAAAGGAAGGAGCTTGGGTTTTTATCAGACCCAACGCTGATCCTAGCCGATCTTTATTAACCCCAGACCCCAGCTTAGCTTTATGAACTTCCTCTTCTATGGAGCCGATCTATGGAGCTGGCTTTATATCTCCCCCAGAACTAAACTCTCTGGGGAATAGTCAAACTACCCGGGGAATGGACAAAATCCTCAACTTATCAGTCGAGCCTGCTTGCGCATCGTCTCCTCGGGAATATCTTAGGGTAGAAACCACATACCATAGGGTAGGGTGTGTATATAGATAGAGAGTCAATATAGATATAGATCCTAGTAACCCAGCTACTGCTATCATTCGTATTCTTTATGTATAAGCCTCGACCTCCATCTATACGGAGGGGTTTTTTGACCAGAGCAGACAGTTCTATTTCCGACCGCCTTATGTTATCTACAGGATATCAGAGATTGGGGATTGGAATTATGACTTGATAGGGATAGATTCATTAACATATATCAGATACCCACCCTATAGAACCATGAGGGCCTGATTGGAGATTGGAATTATGACCGGATAGGGATAGAAATAGGGATAGGTTTCTTACCTAATTAGGTCCCAGACCGGACCGAATTAGGTAGTTTAATGACCACCTCCCCCACCCCAATAATACCGGCCGCCACAAACCTACCGTGATTCAACAGCTGATGATGATCCTTATTCTACTGCCTTTTCTCCTACTTATCCTTACTATATATATATAGTGGGTGTGAAAAAGCTAGTTTACACAATGGGTTGGGCCGCATTCGTTCAGAGTGATCCGGAAGTCCTGTGTTTTTTGAAATAAACCACCTTACTAATGAAAAAGAAGAGTTGAGTTGCTCGCCGAAGAAAGAAGCGTGAATCACCTTAAGAGCCCTCTATCCAAGGCAAGAGCTCAACCATACCATAGATCAGGCGGATATTTCCTCTCCCTTACGGTCGAGCCATGCTGTAGCATGCAGGCGGCCTATTAGCCGAGCGATTTTCATTCCTCTCCCTCTTGGGTTTACTTATTGGGTGGGGGGCTTATGGTCGAGCAACTAAAGTTTCAATTTACTTATTGGGTGGTCCCTCTCAAATAAGTAAAAAAAAGGGAGATGGCGGCCTTTTAGTCGAGCGTTCGTTACCTCTCCCATAGGTCGAGAGTTTCACAGGCTCACCCTCATCCATATGATGGATGAGCGATAAATCCCTCACCCTGCCAGACCTCTCCTTATCAGTCGATCCCCGTTGCCGGTCCTTAACAGTCGAGCCGATGGTGGCCTTATTAGTCGAGCATGCTACGCACCCTGCCAGTCCTTATGGTTTAGGCCTTACTAACCTTGAGATGAGAGGTTGTTTGGTCCTTCTTTTGGTCCTTGTCCAATCAAAGAAGGATGGCTCACCTGACAACGGAAGGTGAGGAAGGCCTGGGTTGTTTGTTCTTGTGAAAGTGGCACATCTCTTTTTCTTTGGCATCTTGGATGATACTTGTCTTTATTTTAGGTACTATGTGTCTTTTACAACATTTTACTTTTCATTAATGTTAGTGTATGCATGAGTTACTGTAACCCTACGTTGCTTTCTTTAACCGGTATACTTAATATCTTTGTTAAGAACACGAGAGAAGCATTGTTGGTAATAGATCGCTTCATCATAATTTTAGACCTTGTCATTCCAAGTAGGTCCTCTAGACCTAGTAGTACCCTACGTGCTCCTACTAGTCTATGGAATACGTCACTGTTTAAAAGAGTTGCAAGACTTGACTCCATTAACCCTAGCCAAGGCACTGACCTAGTTTATTTATCTTTCATAGATACAAATTTGGTGGAGAGAACCTAAGTCATTCTTCCCAAAAAGACCTAGGCAAGCCTCTTCTTGCCTCACCTTCCATCCTCCTTCACTTTCTACCTTCGCCTCCTTCACTATTGACTTCACCTTCTTATTCTCTGTGTTATTTTGACTCGTTTTATGGATGCCCCAGACCTAGGAACCCTAACGACCTAGCCCAACTTGCAACGAGGAAACCCCCTAAGACCTGATCCCATTTCACTTTCACCTCACCCTAGGACACTTGCTTAGGGAGACTACAACATTGAACCCCGGTTGAATAGATCATTGACCCCACAACTAGCTCAGCAACTCTCTAATTACCTTAGTTAGATTCTTTAGAGCATCAAACCCTCACCATATGAATAGTGAGTGACCCCTATGAAGAAGTAAGGGCCCTAGTTGTACAATTTCTCTTTGTATATGATATTCTTCGATCATGTTTTTGAAATATCTCATTATATATGTCATTATGGTCGAGAGATTTCCATTGAATTGATTCCAGTCATGACTCGATATATGTGTCATTACACCAGAAAATGCTACTATGGGCATATTTCATTATGCATGAAGAAATGGCTCACATTCCAGTAGGGAAATGCCTTCTTCCACTAGAAGAATTCACTCACTATATTATATATGAAAAATGGTTTTCCAGATGAATCACTTGGCTTGGACTTCAATGAGTGGGAAAAGGGAGGAACTTGAGTTGCTCGACCCCCGGGAGAGGGAAGGAGGGAGATGCCTACTCTTATATATATGATTTCGACTAGTGATTCTAGTCATTCTTTATATACGTAATTACGTCATTCATTGGTGACTTTGAGACCAGAGAGAGTGACATTCATTATATATGTCATTATGGTCGATCTATTTCCATGTCATTCGAATCCAGTCATACCAGATGAGATACGAGTGAGATAAGGACCAGACCAGAGAGATGTGAGTGAGAGAGGGAGAGATATGCCATCATTACATTATATATGTCATTTCAATCAAGTTTCGACAAAGCGCCTGAACTCTAGGACCGGAGGGGCTCGACCATAAGGGAGAGGATGCGTAAGCAGGCTCGACTGTTAAGGAGAGGAACTTTAGGTGCTCAACCAAAAGGTGTCGTTAGGCCGCTCGACCATAAGTACCTTTAGGTTCTCGACTGATAAGAAGAGGATGCGTAAGTAGGCTCAACTGTTAAGGAGAGGACCTTTAGGTGCTCGACTGATAAGGAGAGGATGCGTAAGCAGGCTCGACCATAGCCCCCCCACCCAATAAGTAAATTGAACCTTTAGGTACTCGACCATAAGGGAGAGGAGAGGGAGAGGGTCGCCATCGAGAGGAGAGGACCGGTAACGGGGCTCGACCTTAAGCCCCCCCACCCAATAAGTAAATTGAAACTTTAGTTGCTCTTTAGTTACTTATTTGAGAGGGGCCACCCAATAAGTAAATTGAAATTTTAGTTGCTTGACCTTAAGGGAGAGGGAGAGGAGAGGATGCATAAGCATGCTCTCAATCTAGGGAGAGGATGTTTTCTAGAACCCGTATCCGGGCCAAGTATGCAAAAGCTGAGTATCCAAGTATAAAAACCAAGCAGAGCAGCCCAATTGAGTAGTCCAGTCGAGTAGAAACCAAGGAATATCGCAGTAGCCATGCAGTCCAAGTATCCAAGCCAAGCTAAGTAGACCCGCCAAGTGGCCCAGTTGAGTATACCAACCCAGCTATTCTTGTGATCGAGTGCCTCAACACCCGAAATTTACTCTTTCATTGCCATATGGATTGACTCTTGGATCGAATACATCCATCTAGTTGATCGAAACCTACCTGGATTGAGTAGCGACAAAGAACCTGGCATGACTACCAGCATCGCAATCTGGGATCACCTCTTGGCTCACCCCTATCAGCAATAGATGTTGCCCTACGCCCCACGCCCAACGATGTTAATCAATATAATCAATCACTCCTCATTGGTCTCAAATCCTATATATAGTGTAAGGAACTCGGTCTATGGGAAGGTCTATACTAGGTAATGGGTATTAAGTGCTATGGGATTGTATTGAAGATAACTCCTCTCGGCATTGATGGTGAACCTCATTCATCAGTTCATAACCCTCATCAGTTAAGTGAACACCTCATCAGAGCCATTTTCCAACCCCGTTTCACTAGTCCTCCTCCCCTGGCATGCACGTATGTAAAGCAATCAACCATGAATCAGGTGAGCATGCAAGATTAAGGCGCTCTGCATGCACTCATTAGCTCCTGTATTATATATGTAATTATGCAAATTGACTTTACGGTGTGTACCTCTATGTGTATCCCCATAAAGAGTATCCCCATGTATTATTCCCCTTCGATTATATCTAAGCGTAGGTAGGAACGATGTTTCTGTCTCGTTCGTTGAACTGAACCTGTACAGTGATCGGATAGGTGTTTCGTTCTGTCATCATGGCAACCGGGTGTCCTTCATCTCTTCCTCCCTTTCGTGCAACGCCTACCCGTCCTTCACCCATTGTTGGACCTTCTTACCCGGATGAAGCTGCGGAGTACCCTTACTTTATTGAACTCCCGATATAACTAGTCCTTCCACACGATTAGCAGCAACTTGAATTCCGATTCAACTAGTTGAATTCCGGAGCTAGATTAGTTGAGGGCGGCTAACTTGAACCTACCTTAACTATAGTTAGTTAGGGGTAGCCAGTGAGTTCTTATTTCTAGAGGGTTAACCCCACTTAGTTTAGACTGAGGGTTCCCAATATCTTTCATGTAGTTGGAGATGGGCTAGCTTCCAAACAATCCAATGTTGTTGGGGCGGGCTCCATCGACTACCTATCAATCCAATAATGAAAGCATGCTCCTTCACCTAGGGAAACTTTATTTCCCCCATCCCAACGTAATTCTGGAGTTGGTGCTACTGGCTACTATGGAAGGGGCCAATTCTCCAAACTAGTTTAATTGTTAACTACTGGAGCTACCAATGGTCCGGTGGAGGATATAGAAGTCCTTTCGAATAGGGGGTGAAAAGGGTGGCAATGAAGGACTACCCTTAGCTATAGCCAAAGGAAAGAAATATAATCGGGGGTCCTTCACATAATCTTCCTCATTCGAAACTGGTATGGGTCCCTGCCTGAGGAGCTACCTCGTTGGGAATCTGCTGTTGAACTCCGAGTGGCTTAGCCTACTTGAACTAACCCACTGCTATCTAACCTGCTACTAATTCTATTTCATTTGTTGGGTTGCCTGCCCAAGCTCTTGCCTCCCAACTATTTTCATTAGCCGGAGGAAAGGAGTTGTTTGAATTCTCCCATCCAGTGTTCAGTTCAGGTAGTTACTTCCTCCTTCTGGTTGTCGTTAATGCAGCCTGCCGCCTGCCCTCGGAGTTCTCCTTGCCTCTCACCCACGGTTCGGGGAAGACCTTAAATTAGGAAGGCTCGCTGTACCTTTCTATCCTCCCACTGGGTGGGAAGGAGCAATACACTGGGAAAGAACAATCGAATTCCTATACCTTTTGGGGTGGGGGCCTTACGGCACTATATTGGTGGGGGTGGGTCTAAATAGAGTGCCTTTTAGGGATATATGGGTGCGTGGTCTGTGTAGGGAGGAGCGGGAGAGGTTGATCGAGCGAGAAAGCCCTAATATGGGTGAGCAATATAGTGCCTTTTAGGGATATTTAGGGAGATATGGGTCCGGTCTGTGTAGGGAGGAGTGGGAATTGGCCCTATTGGTCGAGTGCTAACTCATTGGTATTAATGAACACGCTCTCCGATGGTGGCCTGTTGGTCGAGCGATGGCGGCCTTTTAGTTCTTCAAGTTGATGGTGGGGGCCCCTCCCCCAAAAGAGAGTTTTTCCTCTCCCTCGTAACCTTGGTCGAGCCCCTTACCAGGTCCTCTCCCTTTGGTCGAGCCCCCTACCGGGTCCTCTCCTCACACAACAGGCTCACCCCCACCCAATAACGTGGAGCTTTTTGACATTCTCCCTACAAGATTTGCCATTTGACCGTGGTGGAGGTTCTTCAACCTTGACTTCCTATTTGATCATCTTTCATTTTACTTATTGGGTGGGGTGGCGTTGGTCGAGTCCCTTTAGGCCTCACCCTCCTAACCTCGGATGAGTCACTTTGGGCCTTGGGAGGTTCTTTCTAATTTCACTCCTCGACCTCCTATGGAGACGTGTCACTTTCATAGTGCAATCATGGATCAAAAACACCTTCCTTATAAAATGAATTAGGAAAGTAAGGAGTCTCAACGGGGTTGTGTCCATGCATTCTTGGTACTCCATGCTGCCAATACTCATTTCAACAGGTGGTTAATACACTACGTCAGTGTTACATACCAAGGTTCAATGCCCCATCCATTCAATTAATGCCATGAGTAGATCACTTTATGCCAGATTTCTATTTCTTCTTGTCCATTTGGGAACCAATTCCATAAGATAGTGTCTGCTCTCATTGACATGGACTAAGGACACACGAAACTAATCCCTAATGATTATTGCCAGGAGGTGTTGATTCAATATATGCTGGCACTTCACTAGTCAATTCCTATGGGTAGCTCTAATCTGCTAAATAAGACAGGCTATTCCACTAATTCAATGGTAGAGGCTTCTAATCCTACTACAGTGATCCAATGGGGAGGAGGAATCAGCAGCAAAAGAATCAATGGGAATAATCCAATGGGAGGAGACTCCTATATAAAAGAAATTCGCTGATAGTAAGTGCCCAAGAGCTCTTTGCTCACTGTTAAGCTGATACTAGCGCCAGTCTCATCTGGAGCCATATGTTCACAGGAGGTGGGTTGTTGAGCTTTTATTTTACCCTGCCCAGGAGGTTTTATTTGTCTATATATTCTATTGCATATCTACACTTAACTTAGCCATTTGAATAGGTCTCCTTAGGCACCCCACCTACCCGTTTCCTATTGTTGTATTAATCAATAGGTCTGCTCCATTGTAACAAGAAATCAATAATTGATATACGAGATCGCATCTCTACGTTGACCTTTCCCATAAAGAAATAGAAGAACTACTGGGAGTGTAAGTTCCTACGAAGGAAGCTTGGCGTTAGAGAGAGTTGGTTGAATACGAAGGCTGGTCAAGTTAGGCAAGAAGAGAACATGTGGATGGATAGATAGGGAAAGTTAGTTAGTGCTGTTAGTAGCGAGGGATGGACTTGAAATGGATATAGTGTGGGAAGGCTAGATAGGGACTTTAAATGGCGAGGGACTTGAACCAATCATTATAGATATGGACTTGAAATGATCGTTATGGAAAATGTATAGGGATACTATTTATTACGTTATTTCAATAGTGTTTTCTACCTACTTATCTATCTCCCCCAGGGTAGGTTGGCACAGGCCTCACTACTTTGGCTACACTATAAAAGTGAGTCATTCCAGAGTCCATCTGTGTAAGAAGGAAGGAAATAAGTAGGAGGGTGACCATCAAGCTACAAACCATCAGGGGGAAAGATCTCTGGTATGGAAAGATCGGTCAAGATGGGCAAGAGAGCCTGCCTTTTGCATAGCTCCGATAGGCATCCATAGAGCGTGCCCTTACGAGCTTGGGTGAAGGTGGCTCAGCCTGGTTGTGAAAAGAGCGAGATGCTTGGGTGAAGTTAAAGTAGGGGTATCCTCTTATCCATTTAATCAGGGGAGAATCCAATTCCTTTACTATGTGGTCTGGTACGTGCCCTTTCTTTATTCCCTCAACGAATTCTAGCCATGCATCCTCCCTAAAAAATACGACTTTTTAGTGTGAACGTAACATAGGGGTGGCATTTGAACCAGTTCCAGTCATAGTTCAATAATCAGTAGCATCCCTTCCTATTAAATAGAAAGACGCAACATCAAGGGTAACATTAGTTTAGGCGTTGAAACCCACAACGAAGGGGAAGCCTTGAGCAATAGATTTACCCCCCCAAGAACAAAGTCAGGTAGAGCGAAGGCATAAGCATCGTAGGTAGAGGCGAGAGAAGAAGCGTTGCTAGGACTTGAAGTTAGAGCATAAACCAAGCTCATAAGTATCAAAGGCTCGACAGGAATCAGAACTATAATAGTGGGGAGGTGCACCGGAACTACTAATCCTGTAAAGGATCAATCACAGCAGAATAAAACCCATGACCTTCCCTTTTACCATATTACTTGCTCTGCCTGTACTTTTCTTTTCTGGTCACTGCCTTTCCTATTCTGTATTACCGCCCCTATCTTTCCTATCCTACCGATGTATAGGTTTGACTGATCATGTAGGTTGTGCTGGGGAATGATCTGATTGACCGTTTCTCTTTGATCCCACGGATCCCATTGCATATCCACCATGCCATCAGTGATAGGGGTAGCCGCAGTTCAAGATCGAGATTTAGATCTCGTGCGAGAACCCATTGATTCACCAGCAGAAGTGGTGGATGCAGATCTCATTGTAAAGCTACCAGTAGCATATGCAAATCCAAATGCATAAGCTATGGACCTGATCTCTCTGTTCATAGAAGGTATCACCTTATTGGGCCTCTATATCTTGACTTTATTCCCCTGTTACATTCCATTTATGACCAACGCCCGCCTTTTCTTCGTCAAGCTTCTGGTCCATTTAAAGGAACTAGTGAAGCTTAAACTTGAACTTGCTCTGGGATAGGTTATGCTGCCTCTCTAGTCTTTGCTCCTAGTATTGCTGGTTCAACTCAAACCTAGCCTCCGCCCCTGCTACCTTCCTTATGGGTGCCACTCCCTTTGATACTAGAGTGAAATCGAAATATGACACTATCTAAACTTAATCCACTAGTGCTTCTTCAACAGATGTTGCTTAAACCGCTGCTCCTTCCTCTGCACTTGGAGGATCTCCTGCTATAGTTGCCTTTTCTCTACTTGATGTCCCCCACGATAATACTTTTGCGAAAAACCAATCCAACCACATACTGCAATTGATGATGCACCGTACAATCCTGAATCAAACCTAACGAGCCAAATACTTAAGCTACACCTAGGCCTACTCACCTAATCGTCGAAGTGCTAGTGGGATGTACATTGACGAGGCCATAGGTATAGGTATCTCGTGCTATCTAAGCCCTGATTCCAATTGCTTGATGCTTGAATGCATAGTGCCCTAATTAGCTCTGCGATGTAACTTGTGCTTCCATATGTATCCACTTGTTGCTACTTGTTCTGTCTAGTAATTTAACTAATCGGCCGAAAACCTACTAACAGGCCATCGCTCAGTACCATATAACTTCATTCAGCATGCCCAAGATCTATCTTCAATTGCGGGTTATGCGCCTGGATATGCACTTTCTCCTGCTTTTGATGCACCTGGACTTTGAACTGATAGCTTCACCTCTGTATTTAATGCAAAGAGAATGTGTATAAGAATATCATACCTAGACATAAAATAGAACTTACCACCGAGAGGCATCTAATTACCTATCAATCTCCCTCCATCTATGGGTGGGTTAGGTAACTCATGGGAGCCGACTCGTGCGTGTAGAATAGGGAGTTGCCCCTAGGTGGGCCGAAAAGTAAGGCCGATCCGATCGAGCTGGACTGAGAAAAGAAGAAGTGAGAAGGGCAGGATTCACCAGACGAAAGCACCTTTACTTTACTTCTATACTGGGCAGCCAGATGGAAGGTACATTATATCTGTAATTTAGGGTTTTTCTAAAAAAGAAAAAATACCACACATGCATGTAGAGAATCAGGTCATGCGATGGACGATTTCCAATTTCTCCTACCTTTTGATTCTGAAGGTTATCCATCCCTATCTATAGGCCCTATCGGACCGATACCTGCCTTACTCATCTTCCCCTCAAAGCAGCTTATATATGGTCCACGGGGAAAGGAAATATTGAATTACAGATGCACGGAGAATAAAAGAGCTTTTCATGAAGCTACAGAGCGGAAAAAGAACGAAATAAGGAGAGAATGCATTTGATCCTAGACGTACGATATTTGGTTCAAACCGGATTATGGAGCGGAGGGTATAATATATATACTCTATTTTGTTAAACCCAACCAAAGCAGGAGCGGAGGGAGGGGAGAATGCATTTGTATGTATACGAGCAAGTTTCGTGAAACGTACCAAATTCACCCTAGTGCAAGGAGAGAGAGAATGCTCTACCGCTAACTCAAGGAGATAATGCACTTCCCCTATATTTATTACCCTCAAAGCCTGAGATAGCGATTGAGGGAAGAAAGTAGTATTTGGTTCTTACCCCCGAAAGATAGGCATGCATCAGACCGCCTAGCCAAGCCAGATAGGTAAGCAATAGAATTCTTATATAGTTTCCCTACAATAAAAAAAAGATAGGTAAGCAATAGTACTTCATTCTTATGCCTGCGAGGGGGCCTTTGCTTCCCCATAAGTACGTTCTCTTTCGTGCGTGAAAAGGAAGGCAGGAGATCTCTTTCGTTCAGGTTGCCCACCCTAAGGCTCTAGGGCTTCGTAGATGGGTAAGGCATAACGTATTGAAAGCCAGTGGTCAATATATCTTCAGTGGTTTGAATCAATAGTTAGTCAACAACCACAAAGTGGTAATAAAAATTGGAACTAACCCTACTACTTATATCTATTTAGGAATTAATGCTCAACCTGGAATTGTCTTTACTACTCAATCAGGAAGGTCCCAGAGGGGCTTGCGCTTCCTAGTGCAAGGACCCGACAGGGGGCTCGACTGATAAGGAGAGGAGATACTCCGTTAATTTCATGAGCCGCACCCCGGTAGGCTACACAACACAACCCTAACCTCTAACTTCTAGCCCGAGAAAGGGAACTCTATGAGAGAAAGTGCACTCAATCATGATAACTTCCTAACCAGAAGCCCTATCCCTCTTTGTTGTATCCGAGTACCCTCTCTCCTATCTCCTTTCCTTCTTCTTGATTGACCAAATATCCCTACTAATGGAACCTTCTCCCCACTTGGATCTCTCCCACTAATGACAGGATCTCTTCAGCTAATGAAATACAAAGTATGGTATAGGTTCTTCACGAGGTAACAAATCATCCTAACAGGACCTTATTGTCTTATCAGGTAACATGATGTCTATGGCATTGTAGTATTTCTTATGAAACGGTGCATTTTCCGGGTCTGATCATGCGTCCGGGAATGTCGGGTGATGAAGGGATGGGAATCTTGGATATGAATATGTCGATTGAATTTGAATGAATGGATGAGAGAGTGATTGAAATTGGTAAGGGATGTGAAGGAAAGACCTATCCTTTGCGGAAGGGTTAAGGGCTTCGGCAACACCCTCTCTACCAACTACTGATCATACCTTTGCGGAAGGGTGAAAGGCAAGGCCCGATAGGGACTCATTATTCATATGGCGAGGACCGGCAGGGTGCGTAGCACGCTCAACTAATAAGGCCGCCATCAGCTCGACTGTTATGGAGAGGATGCCCCCAGCAGGGTGAGGTACGAATGCTCGACTGTTAAGGAGAGGGCTCGACCAAAGGGAGAGGATTTTGTCTTCAGATTGGGGAAGGAAGGACTGACTATTTCTATCAGAGATTTTTGTTATATAGGCGATTATGCTAGCTAGGAAGGTGAAGGTACTTTCCCTTATAGTATAGATAGGATGCCCAAAGGGCATAGTAAGGTAAGGCATGCTTGCCTTCTTGCTGGAGAGAGAATGTCGAGAGAGATAGAGATAGATATTCGAAGGGAGATATGGAGGGAGGGTTGACTTCGCTTCAGGCGAATAATTGGTTCGGGAAGACATTGAAAGCATTCGATCGAGTGATAAAGAAGATTACTATAGATAGCTGGTGTCTGATGGGCTTACCTTATAATTTCAGTATGGTACTCTTTCTTATTTGTGAGGTAGGTTCATGAAGGGTCAAATTTGATAATAATCGATCTTATCATGCGAAATATCATATAATAATATAAGCCAACTGGTTAAGAAAAGAAGCTTTCCTCCTGGGTGTGAACTGTGACAGCGACACCTTAATCAATCGTTGGAAGAGAATGTTAAGGCGGTGGGACTTCGAGCCAAGGAGATAAGAACAGCCGATTCGAGCCAAGCCCAGCCCAACCAAGGATATAAGCGAGCGAGGCAAGGCGTATTTGAAGAAGCCCTGGCAGCAACACTTATTTCCTATTCCAATAGGATGGAAGGTGTCTAATAAAGGCCTCTAGCAAGGGCACTTTATGCAAAAACGATCCGCCGTTGATGCCCCGTTGATGTAGTATTGTTGGGGGCTCTTCGATTAGAAACAGTGATAGCGCTAAAGGCCCATAATATCGAGGGAACCTTTCTCTCTCCAGGTGGGGATATCGAAGAAGTAAGTGAACGTGATCGGCCGGGTTATTCCATTGCCTACATGAATATGGAGGGCCCCACGAGCGAGATGGACCAGGATTTCCCTGCCCATGAGGGCTCGGGACCTGTTACCTCATGCTTTCTTTTGCTTCAGCGGTGGTCAATCATCCATCGGGAACCGGTCCACTAGCAGCGGCCGGCTAACATGTACTTGGCGTTAGGAATATGGTCAAGTTATTAGGTGTAATAATGACCCACCACATAGAAAGCTTCCGCTTCCTGGTCCACTATTATTGAGTTAGACCGGCTAAGCTAAGATCGTGTTCATTAATTATATTGTTCACCGAATCACCGGTTAGCTTTACGCTTGATCACCCTTACGTAAATCGGTATACAGCAAAATACCACTTCTTCCTAACCCATATTCTATTCCTGGGTGCATACTAAATCTCTGCTGCAGCATATCCCATGGGGTAAGGAAGGATAGCATACGAGGGAGGAGGAAAAGGACAAGGAGGGAGAGATATTCTCGAATGTAACCTATTGGCCCTGTGTAGTAGGTTCTGAGACCTGTTCCAGAAAGATATACACCTCTGTAGGAAGATAGGACTAGACTCTGGTGAAAGATCCCAAAGTCAGGTTAGGGTCCTGTTGAGGGCCCCGAAATCGGGTCGACAACAAGGGGGATACCCACCCGGTCGGGAACCTGGTTGGCGGCTCCATGCCCGTTTGGTGTAGCAGGTCCGACTGGGGATAACGGGACCAGCTTCCCGATCTAAGGGGTGTGTGTGTAGAAATTGATGATGTGTGTGTGTGTAGAAAATGATAAGGGAAAATCTGTAACTATTCCTAAGCTAATGTAATTCTAAAATTCTGAACTGATTTTATACTACTTTAATCTAATAAAGACGTAACACATCTAATCTACGCTAACTCGGGATAGAACTTTTTCCATTATGCGATCTAGAAAGATTTCACATAACAACTGGTAATGAAGATTATTCAGCTATCATGAGAATATAAATCAATTAAGATGAATCATCTTGCATAAAAAGTTAAGCAAAACGATTGTGAACAACATATCGCATAATCAGTTATTCATGTGTTAAGCATAAATCAATGACTCCACCGTACAAAAGTGCAAATGGTAGTCCAATCATGGATACATTAACATATAAACAACATCAGCTGTATATTACTCTAAGAATGCAAGCAGAAATTTGTCAAGAGATAAAAGTACCATTTATGACTGATTTTATACTCACAGACCTCAAGCAATAATGATCTATTTCTACTTACTTCTAATGCCTACTAAGAGTACAAAAGTGCAACATCAGTCGTAGGTATTAAAATGCAAACATAAATAAATCTTGATCTGTCCATTCATCAAAAACCCCTTCCGAGGGTGCAAAAGTGCATGCTCTGAGGACAAGTTTTTTGACAAATTTCCGGACCCTTCTCCAAATGCCATGAGAAGGGTTAAATATTAGTAACTAATTAATCTTAATTACACAAATTTAGGGAATGGCTTCAAATGATTGCCCTTTTACTAAAAGCAAATTTATTTCTAAAAATCAAATCTAATTTCTAACTGTTTATGTATCTGCTCCTTAGTGCTGTAAGCAATGCGTTTTTTGCCCTGAAAGAGTCGGCTGGTTGTCCTTTCCTTTTGTTCGAGCTTGATAATTAGAAATGACAAGAGCTGGCACCCCTTTTTGACAGACTAGAAGATATTTTCGAAAACCTTTCTCTAGCTGGGTGTGTTCGCTGTGCGTACACTTAGTACAACCCAGGTTCCTTTCGAACTGATTTTTCTGTTGCTATTTCGGTTCCCGGTCATGTGAATGACTCAATGAGTTAGGAGTCATGCTGTATGGACAACTCCCTGTATCGAGAATCGCTTCCGTTCTTTTTTCCAGGCTTTTCTGGAGCGTCCTCCTTCTTTTGCGTTTCTCTTTTTGCTTTACCCAGTCTGAGCTTCAAGATCTTTTGCAAACACACTGCTTTTGTGTGCCTTTGACTCTGAGTCTTAGATAGTATTTTCATTAGCGCCTGTTGGGTGATACTCTGGAATCCGCGGTCCTGCTGCATGCGGCATCCATTTGCGGAGGCATCTTCTCTCTGTTACCCCATTGGCGCTTTCCTCTTTTCCTTGGATGTTTCCTGCATATAGATTTATATCAGTTACATGTCTTGCAGTTTATGCAAAGAAGAAGAGAAATGACGAAAAGATTGACATGAAAGCATTAAGTTCTAATGAATGCGTAATTTTGACACTCATCATGATTTGACTCTTCGAAAAACGCGATACAATCATTCTTGGATACTAAAGCATGCGATCATTAATTTCCCTTAAGGTGCACGCTCAATTTTGGGTTTACCGTTTATGTCGGAGAATTCTTGCGATGAGTCCTTTCTGCGATTGGAATCGCAGTAGCGAGGACTGCGACGTCATTAAGTGTTATCGCAAATTGCCAATATCGCAGATCGCAGTTTTGTATGATCGCAGATCGTAGATCGCAAGATCGCAAAATTTTCGCTTTATCACTCTGTGCTGCTTATGCGACACTGCGACGTGCGACGTCGCATATCGGCCGTCGGCGATTCCTTAGATTTTCTCTTTTTGGGCACTTTTAACGCACGCGATGCGATGGGTTCTCGCGTCGCTCTTTTTCAGTGTATTTATGCGTTTTGGAAAAACGCTTCTCTCTACCTTTGCGACGCGATATAGCTCTTAGGGAGTTAATACAAAATATTTTCTTTAAACAAATTTTTTTTTTGGATTTTTTGTTAAGGGTCCCCCTTTGCTTGATGTTATTACTAATATCAAACAAAGAGGGGGGTTGTTGGTGACCACAACAATGGCGATTCATTGTGAAGAACTAGTTATCTCTGCTTTTCTATTGACCGTTCACTTCCGAAACAGCAAAAAATTTTATATGTCTAAATTTTGTTATGGACAGATAGAGTAGATTACCCCTCACCTCGTCAATGATACTTTGTCTCAACCTTTTTTATATCCCAATTGCTTGCTTCCTCAGGCTTTTTCTTGTGTTCGCACCAGACATTACTTGGTCTTGATTAAAGATAAAATAAGGTCTTCTCTGCGTACTGGCTTAAAATTATGCTCATTTGTCGCAGGTAGAGCCTATGTTGCCCGCAAGCATCCATAGCCTCGACAGGGTTACCATGTTATCCAGCAATGATACTTTTTCCTGCTTGAGGTTACTCGCAACATTCCAGAGAAAAATCCTTTTTTGACACACTTTTCCTTTTTTAATTCTCTAAAGAACAATGTCTTGGTTTGGTGGCCAAATTATGACACAGTCATTCACTTGATTTACACTTTTGCTGAACAAGCCGGCTCGTGATGAGACCTCTTGTCTTTTGATTGCAACAATCTTAAGTCGTTGCCCTGTTTTGATAGACAGTATTGGCAAAGTCAGCAAGTTATAATATCTGTGATCATGATAAGCCGGCTCGTGATGAGACCTCTTATTCTTTGAGATATAGTGTTTTCTTTGGATTGTTTCTCAGAATGCTGCAATTTCCTTTTAGCACGGAGGAAGTCATTGTTTTTCCTTAAGAAAGCTCTGGACGACAATAATAGAGTTTTTGAAAACAACAGTTTTGCAGAGAATACTTATTTTATTATTGATGATACTTTTCATTGTGCTGATACAAAACAATTCTTTACCAAAGGTTGCTTTCGTCAAAGTTTTTTAGAGGTTGAAACTAGCATCGTAATCAAGGTGAAGTTAACTCTATTTGTCAATAATAAAATTCAGATTTTTCAAAAATTTTGCTATTTGTACAAGCGAAATCAAAATCTGATAGAGAATTGGCGTGCTCTTTCATGAATCTTTTTTGAATGATCATTTACAATGGGTTTTATTCATAAAAAGAGAAAAACAAAACAAAATACAAACTAAAAACTACATCTATTCTACAAAAATTAGAAGAATTCTCTTCTATGGAAAATATAATTTAAGAATCAGTCCATTGACAGGTAAAGAATCTCTCCTACCTGCCAGATCCTGCAACATGAATGTAGATAGGGCTACGACTTCCACAATCTGAAAAGGGCCAAGCCACAGCTTTTGAAATTTCGTATGTTTGCCCTTTTCTTCATGAGCCTTATCCCATTTCAAAACTAAATCACCCATCTGAAAGTTTTTTCTGGTTATGATGCTTGAGTCAAAAGAAGATTTTATCAGCGCTTGCTGATGAGCATGGGTTTTCCTAGCTTGTTCTCTTTGCTCTTCTAGTTTGATTATTTCCATTTGTCTTAATTGCAAAGAGGAAGTAGATACTTCATCGATGTATTGCACTAAAGACAAAGAGGGAATGACTAGGTGAGTCGGAAGAACCACTTCTCTCCCATAAACTAAATTAAAGGGAGAAGTGCCGATTGAAGCTTTCTTTGTGATTCTATCAGCCCATAAAGCATTTACCAGTGCTTTGTGCCAATTATTTTGGTTTTGGTCGACTGTTCTTTTGATAATTCTGGTTAGGTTCTTGTTTGTTGATTCAGCCAATCCATTACCTTGCGGATAGTAGTTGGCAGAATATTTCAGTTTGAACCCTCTTTTAAGCGCAAACTCAGTCATAGTATTTCCAGAAAAATACGAAGCGTTATCAAACATTAAGGCCGTTGGCAATCCAAACCTAGTGATGATAAATTGATCTATGAATTCAATAATGTTTTCAGAATGAACTGTCTTGAGAGGAACTGCTTCTACCCATTTGGTAAAATAATCAGTTGCCGTAAGGATATACTTATGCTGCTTAGAAGAGTGAGGAACGATCTCACCTATTATGTCCAAGCCCCATTGACTGAATGGTTGGTCGATGTTGACCGGTTGTAGCGGCATGGAGGGTTTCCTTTGTTTTCCTGCAGCAGTCTGGCAGATTTGGCATCTCCTTACGTAATTGTATGAGTCTTTGAACAGCGTGGGCCAATAATATCCTGCACGCAAGATTTTATGTGCAGTCGCATCTGCGGCATAGTGTCCACCTGCTGGTCCATCGTGGAGTTCCTGCAAAACCTTTTCGGCTTCAGTTTTCTCAAGACACCTAAGAAGTACAGAATCGTAATTCTTTTTAAACAGGACATCATTTATGAGCTGGTATTGTTTAGCTTTTAACCTCAGAGCTCTTTTCTTGGTATGATCCAGACGTGATGGAGCATACCCATTCTTAAGAAAATAAATGGTGTCAGCATATAATGATTCTGCATCGTTTAGGCTTACCTCATATGCTTGTACCTCTTCAGATGAGTTCTCAGGGATTTGTGATGCTCCGGCTAACATCTTGCAGAAGCCTTGACCTCTTACGATGTTTGCTAGTTTGATCTCAAGATCATATTCTTGTAAAGCGGTAATCCAATTAGCTCTCTTTTCGCCCACGTCTTTCTGCACCAAAAGGTTTCTTACCGCTGGAAACGGTACTACAACTTTAGTGTGGGCTTTAAGTAAGAAAGGTCTGAAATATTTGATCGCTTTGAAAATAACATATGCTTGTTTCTCTACATCTGAGTAATTAATTTCAGCACCTTGTAAGTTCGAGCTAAAGAATGCGATTGGAGCTTCCGCCTTCTCTTGATTTGCTTGGGTCAAAATTGCGGCATAGGATTTCTCTGAGGCAAAAGTGTATAAGATAAAAGATTCTGAAAAATTTGGGTGGCCAAAGATGGAGCATTGATGATAGCTTGTTTGATTAAGTTGAATGCTTCGTGCTCATCTAGACCCCATTTGAAACTTGAATTCTTTTTTATCATATTTTTAAGGGAGAAATAATACGTGAAAAATTCGGGACAAATCTTTTGACAAAATTGATCTGTCCAAGGAAGGATTGCATGGCTTTCTTGTTATGGGGTATGGATATTTCGGAAATCTCCTTGATTCTGTCGGGTTCGATGTGAATACCAGATTTCGACACTATGAATCCGAGCAATTTCCCTTCGCCTAATGCAAAGAAAGATTTCTTTGGGTTGAGCGAAATCCCATACCTCAAGCATCTTTGAAAGATTTGCTTCAAATCTGTGAGATGGTTGATTCGTTTTTTGGAGTACACTGTTATATCATCCAGGTAAATCACTACTGATTTATTGACTAATCCCTTGAAGGCGATGTCCATGGCTCTTTGAAAGGTAGCTCCGGCATTGATCAGACCAAATGGCATCTTCCGATATGCATAAGTGCCCCATTTGGTTCGGAACGTAGTTTTTAACTGATCATCGGGATGCACCAGTACTTGATTGTATCCTGAAAATCCATCCAGGAATGACATTAATTCTGAGCCTGCTACTGCCTGTAATATTTGCTCCATAGGTGGGAGGGGAAAGTTATCTTTCTGACAGGCTTTGTTGAGATTTTGGAAATCGATGCAGATTCTAATGTCTCCGTTTTTCTTCCTAACGGGCACCATATTGGATACCCATTTGGAATGCCTGACGGGGAAGATTATTCTGGCTCTCAACAACTTATTAAGCTCAGTTTTTATCTGATTTTCTAGGTTAGGGTGCATTTTTTTGAGCTTCTGCTAGACAGGTTTTTCATTGTCAATCATAGGGATAACATGCTGAATGATAGAAGTGTTGTATGTCTTTAGCTCATCGTAACTCCAGGCAAAAACGTTTTTGTATTGTCTCAGAAGACGGATATATGCTGATTTCTCTTCAAGGGCTAGGCCGTGACCTAGGTTAACGTTTTGTGGTTTCTAATCGGTTCCTAGGTTTACTAATTCATAGTTCATGGTAGAACTGCAAAGTTTAGCATTGGCGGACCTTTTAAACCGAGTTTTCAAATCATATAAATCTTCTAACTTGACCACTGATTTTGGTATAGCATTGTCAGTGCTACTTTGTTGCATTTGGTGATCATGACAGTCTTCGTCGATTATCTGGTTTGAGTAGGATCCTTCAGAAGTAAGGAAATTTACGATGTCAGGGTCGTCGTTGAACACTCTCCAATTGGTGATATTGTCAGGGATGGATGGCCTAAAGATTAATTCTATTGAAAACCTATCAGGACTAAAATCTTCGGAAGGGATAAGTCTAGAGGCTACGTTAGCTAACAGGTCTGCGCTCGCGTTTTGAATTCTTGGAATTGACGAGATGTTGAATGCTATGAAATGTGCAGTGAGATCTTGAACTAATGATTGATAATGCTTTAAATGACTTGACAGGCAGTGTATGGTGTTACGTACCTGTTTCACGACGATCTCCGAATCTCCAAAGACTTGAAGATACTTAACGTTCAATCCGATTGCTTTGTATAGGCCTTGAACCAAGGCTTCGTACTTCGCTGTGTTGTTCGTGCAATCGAACTCAAGTCTGCATGTGAGCATAATCTTGTTCCCATCTGGGTTAATCAGAACGCATCCTGCTCCTGCTCCCTCATTGGATTTAGATCCGTCAAAATATAATTTCCAAAATAAAGATGTATTTACAGAATTATCTAAAAAACTAAAACATTTTGAGTCATCAGTTTGGGAGAAATTTTCAACTTGGGATAAAACTGAATTCTCTAAGTATGGTGAAATATGAGCATTGAAATTGCCTAGGAAAGAATCTGTCGCGTAATTGCCTACAATGCTGCTATTGTATGTTATGGCCTCATTTTCTCCTTCCAGTTCTGTCACTATGTATTTTTGGTGCAACTCTCGTTCAACCTTTATCTGATTTGGTTTACCATTGTATGGTAACCACATGTGTGACCAGTCGGTCGAGAAATATCCGTGAAGTTTCTCCGACCAATCCCTGCTAAGAATCAAACCATAGAACTCAGGGATATCAGCTACTAGAATGTCGATAACCTGACACACTTTTGGGTTAGATGACAATCTGATGGTCACCTGGTTAAGTTCACCAATCACTTCGACTTGGGATCGATCAAGTTGAACTATACGTACTGCGGATTTTTGAGGCTGCACATTCAATTTGGCACATATTGACCTGGGTAAAATATTCGTCGAAGCACCAGAATCGACCAAGCAATTGTGCACATTTTTATTGAAGATTTCATATGTGAGGAGAAAAGGAGGAGTATGAGATCTTGATCTTCCTCCAATCAAGGCGATGTCATTTGGATCAATTTTATTGATCGCGTTGGTTGGAGGCCTTCCCAGATTGTGGGAAGCTACAGCTGTAGGTAAAGATGTAGTAGGCACCGCATGTAATTCTTTCATCATTATTTTGTGCTGGTGTTTCAATTTACTCAATTCATACAGAGTGATGTTAGCTCTAGTCTTCTTCATGTCATCGATGATGTTATACTCCATTTCATCCGACACTATTAGTGTTCTTGATGGAGGCGTTTGATCAGATTGGACTGGGCTAAGCTGGGTCGCTTTAGCAGTTGTCTTTTTTGTTGCGACCTTTTCTTTTGCTGCAGGGCTTGCGCCCTTTTGTTTTGGGGTAGTTTGGGGAGGATCAAGTTGATTTCTGCTTCTCGTGCTAATAGGAAATGCTTCTTGATCCTCTTCTTGTGGGAGGATGAAGTCCTACATTCCTTGTAGTTCTACAACTTCTTCCTCGTCGGTCTGCCCTTCAGTGATATTCTCTTCTTCTTCATCTTCTTCAGATTCAACGTTTGAAACGACACTGGGTGGTTTTACCTCCATGGGAGGATTTCTTTTAAAATTCCTAAAGGGCTTTTTCGAAGAAGTCTCTGCCACCTATTTCTTAATATCAACCATCTCATTGGACATTGCTTTCAATACTTTTTGTAATCCTTCCAAATCGAAAGGATCTTTCGTTTGCTTCTTCTTGGTGTCTTCTTTGAAAGAGATCTTCTTAGATTTGCGTTCTTCTAAAGCAGACCTCTTTTCTAGGGCTACCACGCGTTTTTCCACTGCTAATGCTTCAGTCAAGTTATCAACTAAGGTGGTCTTGTTTGCCCTATCTACGAAGATAGCCAAGTTTGGAGGTAAAGCCGTGATGTACCATTCACATCTTACTTCCTCGCTGGGTTGTGAAGCAGCGGGGATTTTGTTGAGGATCTTATTGAACCGTAAGTTAAAATCTTTAATGGGTTCTCTAGCCTCAGTCTTAAGATTAGATAGGTCATTGATCAATGTCGCCGTGGATCTGTCATCACCAAACTTGGTGAGGAACTGACTTTGAAAAATGTCCCAGCTTGTGATGGATCCGGAAGGTAACGAAAAGTACCATGACCCGGCTGTTCCTTGCATTGTATAAGGGAAAAGCCAGACAACAGCGTCTTCGTTAGTAACTCCGTTGATATTAAAAGAAAGCATGAAATTATTGATATGTTCTTCGGCTAGCATGCCTGCTTCTGGATTGAATTTTGGCAGCCATTTCTCAGGATGGGCCGGTATAGGGCTCGGGGGTGGAGGCATTAAAACCGCCCCAGGGTTGTTCCATGGAGACTGGGCCATCATTGAGCTGCTAGTTAATGGAAGTACCGAAGATGATCTCTGATGCTGAGAAGATGAAGATACTAAGATCTTTGATGTTTGAAGAGGAAGGTTTGTGGAAGATGGGTGAGTGAGTTGAAATGAAAAAGTGGGTGGTTGACTTCGCGGTGAGGGAGTTGATATGGACGAAGTGGATGAAGGAGTCTTACTGTGAGACTCTGGTGGTGTTTTCCTTGCTCTTTTCCTGGTAGGAAGAGGGAGCTAACTTGGTTGTATGCCAAATTTTCCTCCTTCTTTTGCGTTTCTCTTTTTGCTTTACCCAGTCTGAGCTTCAAGATCTTTTGCAAACACGCTGCTTTTGTGTGCCTTTGACTCTGAGTCTTAGATAGTCTATTTTCATCAGCGCCTGTTGGGTGATACTCTGGAATCCGCGGTCCTACTGCATGCGGCATCCATTTGCGGAGGCATCTTCTCTCTGTTACCCCATTGGCGCTTTCCTCTTTTCCTTGGATGTTTCCTGCATATAGATTTATATCAGTTACATGTCTTGCAGTTTACGCAAAGAAGAAGAGAAATGACGAAAAGATTGACATGAAAGCATTAAGTTCTAATGAATTCGTAATTCTGACACTCATCATGATTTGACTCTTCGAAAAACGCGATACAATCATTCTTGGATACTGAACCATGCGATCATTAATTTCCCTTAAGGTGCGCACTCAATTTTGGGTTTACCGTTTATGTCGGAGAATTCTTGCGATGAGTCCTTTCTGCGATTGGAATCGCAGTAGTGAGGACTGCGACGTCATTAAGTGTTATCGCAAATTGCCAATATCACAGATCGCAGTTTTTTATGATCGCAGATCGCAAGATCGCAAGATCACAAAAATTTCGCTTTATCACTCTATGCTGCTTATGCGACATTGCGACGCGCGATGTCGCATATCGGCCATTGGCGATTCCTTAGGTTTTCTCTTTTTGGGCACTTTTAACGCACGCGATGCGATGGGTTCTCACGTCGTTCTTTTTCAGTGTATTTATGCGTTTTGGAAAAACGCTGCTCTCTACCTTTGCGACGCGATATAGCTCTTACGGAGTTAATACAAAAGATTTTCTTTAAACAAAATATTTTTTTGGATTTTTGGTTAAGGGTCCCCCTTTGCTTGATGTTATTACTAATATCAAACAAAGAGGGGGGTTGTTGGTGACCACAACATGTCCAAGGTAAGGTTAGGAAGTATGGTCCATTCATTTCATGTCATGTGGCGGGCCTGCCTTAGCTATAATGAACGAAAAGGTTCTCACTTCACTAAGGTTATCCACTTTCCCCTATTACAGAGTATTTCCATCCAATAGAAGAGAACAGGCCACAAGGCTGGTAGGGCGCTAGGGGATGAAGAATATGGGGCCGATCTAAGAGGTTAGGGCTGAGATGCCACTCACTGGCCAGTAGAATGGGCTGAGTAGGGCCGGTAGAAGGAGCTGAGAGGGCATTTTCACAAGCTCTGGTATCTTATATAATACATTCATTCCCTGACCTAGTTCGAGCCGACTGACTGAGGAAGGAAGAAAGGGGGATCGATAGAGCAACTCTCAATAAGTACATGGCAGGAGATGCACTAGAAAGAAGGGTTATCCCAACCATGAAAGAAGTCATAACTCCATAGATCACTTGGCAATGAAGTGTTTCTATAACATAGGTAATTGGCAAGAAGTGTTTATTTCACGTATTACTTGACTATCCCATTTCGGTAACTAGGGATAGCATAAGGAGAAAACATAACTCCATATTCCGCCACTACACTACTTTAGCCCATCAATCAAAGTCGTTAGGCGAATACGAAAAGTAGCAGGCATGGCAAGGCCCTGTAACGTTATAGGCGGACCTATTTGATACAGTGCAAGGCCATTCTGGTAAGGTCCTTCAAGGTCTTACCTGAGCTCTGCGAAGGTAAGGTTCTCCAAACCCTATCATTTGAACCCGGTAAGTAAGTCGAGTAAGGTCGCCATCGTGCCCCTGGCAGGTTGAGGTAACAAACTCTCGACTAAAAGGAGAGGGCTTGACCAACGGGAGAGGTACATTAAGTGACTTGCCTGACAATAGGCCCTAAGGGTGAGGTAATGTGTGAGGAGACGACCCAGTAGGGGGCTCGACCAACAGGCCCGTAGCGATGGAGTCACTCACTATTCATATGGTGAGGGTGCGTAAGCACACTCGACTGTCAAGGAGAGGCCTGGTAGGGGCTCACTATTCCGATGGTGAGGACCGGCAGGGTGTGTAGCACGCTCGACTAATAAGGCCGCCATCAGCTCGACTGTAAAGGAGAGGCCCGGTAGGGGCTCACCATTCCTATGGTGAGGGATTTATCGCTCACCTTCCCCAAAGAAGTGAGGGACTCGGCCGAGGTTACGAGGGATAGGAGCTTTAGTTGCTCGACCATAAGGTCTGGAGGCGCTCGACCATAGGTGCTCGACCATAAGGACCTTTAGGTGCTCGACTGATAAGGAGAGGATGCGTAAGTAGGCTCGACTGTTAAGGAGAGGACCTTTAGGTGCTCGACTGTTAAGGACCTTTAGGTGCTCGACTGATAAGGAGAGGATGCGTAAGCAGGTTCGACCATAGCTCCCCCACCTAATAAGTAAATTGAACCTTTAGGTACTCGACCATAAGGGAGAGGAGAGGGAGAGGGAGAGGATGCGGAGGTAAGCTCGACTGTTAAGGATGCCTAAGCAGGCTTGACTGTTAAGGAGAGGACCTTTAGGTGCTCGACCATAAGGACCTTTAGGTGCTCGACTGATAAGGAGAGGATGCGTAAGCAGGCTCGACCATAGCCCCCCCACCCAATAAGTAAATTTAACCTTTAGGTACTCGACCATAAGGGAGAGGAGAGGGAGAGGAGAGGATCGGAGGGTGGAGTCACTCACTATTCTGATGGTGAGGGTGCCTAAGCACACTCGACTGTCAAGGCCGCCATCGACGGAGTCACTCACTCATTCCGATGCCCACCACGCAATAAGCATCAAGGTACGTTAGTGACTCGACTGATAAGGACCCTTTAGGGGGCTCGACTGATAAGGAGAGGAGAGGAAAGCACACTCGACTGTCAAGGATGCGTAAGCAGGCTCGACTGTTAAGGAGAGGACCTTTAGGTGCTCGACCAAAAGGACCTTTAGGTGCTCGACTGATAAGGAGAGGATGCGTAAGCAGGCTCGACTGTTAAGGAGAGGACCTTTAGGTGCTCGACTGTTAAGGACCTTTAGGTGCTCGACTGATAAGGAGAGGATGCGTAAGCAGGCTCGACCATAGCCCCCCCACCCAATAAGTAAATTGAACCTTTAGGTACTCGACCATAGGGGAGAGGAGAGGGAGAGGAGAGGGGCTCGACCGTTAGCCCCCCCACCCAATAAGTAAATTGAAACTTTAGTTGCTCGACCATAAACCCCCCCACCCAATAAGCAAACCCAAACTGGCGACGGGGCTCGACCATAAGCCCCCCCACCCAATAAGCAAACCCAAACCAGCAACGGGGCTTGACCATAAGCCCCCCCACCCAATAAGTAAATTGAAACTTTAGTTTCTCGAACTTAAGGGAGGGGTAGAGGAGAGGCATTTCAGTGTCATAAACTGGTAAATTCTACCAAATACCGACCCACTCTCCCGACCAAAGAAGGGGGAGGGGCCCCAAAAGAGAGGCTCTCTGCATAATATTTTGATAGCTCGATCGACAATGCATATATTATATATGTCATTATGCATTCATTCTTTATATATGTCATTATGCATTCATTCATTCATTATATATGTCATTATGAATTCATTCATTGCTCAATATTCCAAAACCTCCGCCACGGTCAAATGGCTAATCTCGTAGGAACGTAGTCGCTTGTCCGCATCGGGCAAGGGTGAGGAATCGAACTCTCAACAAGGGGGCCGCCATCAACGTAGTCGCTTGTCCGCATCGGGCAAGGGCCAAAGCATCAAACCTCTGCGTTATTGGGTGGGGGTGAGCCTGTCGAACTCTCGACAAGGGGGAGAGGTAGTTGAAGGGTTGGAACATGCATTCAAAGGTCATAGGTCAAGCAAGTAGTTTCAGGGTACTCAAGTTGTATGGGCTAAGATGAAGGGGAATAGCTCAAGTTGTATGGGGCAAAGACGACATGACACAACCTTACCTTAGATGAAGCGAGAGCCCAGCCAGAAGCCAGCAAGATAAGCCTTCACCCAGCCCCCCAGCCTTAAGCCCTACCTAGCTTAATCAATTGGTTGGTAAGGGCAAGCAGTACTCCCTCCATCCATAAACTAAGTAGGATGAAGCGTTAAGTAAATTCTGGTAACCAAAATAGGTGGATAGCATGCACGTAAGTAAAGGTATGCTGAGTAAGAGAGTACTAGTGCTGATACTGCTACCACTAAGAATCTTAAAGCAAGTGTTATTTATTGAAGTCTGCCTGTGAATGTTGTATTTGAAGCCCATGACCAATGTTCTATGTTGAAGTCCAGCTCTCTCTTCTCTATGTGAAGCCCTTCCATCCATCTTCTCAAATGCTTGTTGTAAGTTGTCTAAGTAAGGCAGGCAAGTCTCTATCTATCTCTAGGTGGGTAAATCTCAAAGTAAAGGCACTAACGTTATTCAAGCATATCCTAGCAATGCTGGCTATCTAAATCAATCAATTGTATCTGTAAGCTCATCCCCGAAAGCTCAATAGCAGTACCACTAACTAACTAAGATTGCTGGCTGAAGGAAGTGGTTAGGGTAGGTAGCACTCCATGCATTAACAAGGGTGGTTAAAGCAATAAGTAAAGGTCCAGTAAACAGGTGGATAAAGATCGGGTAGTAGGAACCTGGATCAATCACCAATATGAAGGAAGGTAAGAAGGTTCGATGGGTGGCTAAGAAAGCTGGTGTGCTAAGAAGGACTGAAGTACTGATTATGAGCAAGGCAGGTGTGACTAAATCATAAGGCAGGTTGTTCTACTGAATAGCCACCCTAGTCTGTTGGCTTGATTGATGGCTATAGACCCTCTGGTACCTATCCTTGGTTCCTTGATTGAGTGAGCTTGGTTGGAAGGAGTCTACTGAGTGTAGGTAGGTCAAGGTAAGGTGGGCTGGGTAGGCAGGTAGGGTAGGTTAGGCAATATAGGCATCTAAGTAGATAGATAGAGCTAGTTGGGGATATAGATGTGTATATCTATATAGAAGGTAGGATGGGTATGGAGATAGAGTGAGTATAAGTGTCTGAGTATAGGTGGTATAAGCGGTATAAAGTGTCTTAGTATGATAGTTCTATGGAGGGTTAGTATGCTTCCTTGATTGAATGAAGTGTGGAAGGCTAATTTGTATTATGTTTCGATGGGTAAAACCCTATTTGAAGGGTGTAAAGGTGGTTATGAATAACCCATCCTAGTTAGTAAGCCGACCAACTAGCTTTCTGTAAAATGTTATTCTCAATGTGTGGATTTAGCAGTTGAGTACATGAATGAATGTTCTCTATCCCATTCGATGGAATTTCTTTGCCTCATCTACAGCTTGAAACACCTACCTTTCATTGCGTTAAGAGGGAGATTTAGATTAAGTTCCACAGCCGAAAGAAGTTTGGGAATGATGTGTACGCCGGCGGGAGCTCGGACTAGCTTATTCACACAGAAAGGGGTTTCTTTCTTTCTGCCCAGATCACAATTCTGTGCTAGGGCCAAATGTAGTTATATACGTAATAAGGCAGATGTATAGGATGGATGATATGGCTGGTATTATTGGTCTTGCTGGATGGTACGACTAGGTGGGGTGGATGGTAAATGAAATACAGAAAGACAGTGTTGTGAGAATTCTTGATTCATTGAACTTAGCAATTGAAACTGGTAAATTCACGAGTGAGAAGGTGGCGTCTCCAGATGATAGAGAGTGTGGACCTATCGACGAGTTCTCCTCTATTTACCTGGCCTTGATTGAAGTGGTAAATTAAGGAAGCAAAGGTGATGTATCTAGATGAGAGAGAATGTGAACGTAGCCTATCAAGTTATCCTTCCTATGTGAACCTGGTCCATCGAGATGGTGGGAAATTAACGAGTGAGAACCTGGCGTTGCGAATGCTTAATGGATCGTTGAACTGAGCAATCGAAACTGGTAAATTCACGAGTGAGAGGGTGGAAGCGAAGATAGGCCCGGAGGGACTCGACTGAGGTTACGAGGTCGAGGCCCGGAGGGACTCACTATTCATATGGTGAGGAGCTTGCTCTCTGGGGGAGGGGCCGCAATAACAGAGAGGGGGGAGATTCCTAAATTAATTCATTAGATAATTATTCAAGTTGGGAGCCACCAGCTACTTAGAAATAGGGGGATGTGAGTGGTGGGACTGCACAGCAGCAGACGTGATAGCACCAGTGGTGTAAACGTCTTCAAATGCCCTTCTTATTCAATATAACGTAACCTTTCGTCAACTTGTGATGGGAGTAAATTGAACGAATCTGAATACAAAAGGTGGGTTGTTACAGTTCGGAAACGGTTCCACAACGTATATACGAGATGCTGATAGCTCGCCGAAAAAGAGCCCTTGTACCAACCGATCGATCAAGGATGGGTGACCTGGGAGGTGGAAAAGCAGAGAATCAGGGCTGCAGTAGGAGGGAAAACACGATTTTGAAGCTATGAAGTCGGGGTGGGATGGACGAAACGTTACATACGATGCACCAGAGGATCATTTGTTCTATCCATTTCATAAGCTGAGATGAACATATTTTTTATTGCTTGGTTAACACATGGGTTTTGTCTTTGGGTTGCATGAGGACATGCAACATATTGAGTGTGGGGGTATGTTGGGCCGTTAATATGGCATTATTATTATCACTTTTGAACACTTATTCCACCCATTTCTATTATTCTTCATCATGTCATTTATTATAATTTATTATATAAATCCAATTTATGATGATTTATGCTTCTATGAATGAATATTACTTATTCTCCTTTATTTATAATAAATTGATGATTATGCATGATTTTATCAATGATACTTTTAATAGATTAGTTGTAACATTATTCACCATTTTTAGCCTCCAAGATAATTTCCAGATTGAAGATTTGATCATTAAAAGTGCCAACTCAGAAATTCGCTGGAATAAGAAGTGACGGTTTTGCGGTTGAGATTCTGAGCAAATGAAGCAGAATCTGGAAAATCTGGAACATGGGTTTTGTCTAGAACTGACCCAATTAACTTTACGAAAGAATGGTTTTCCCAAATTCGGCTTGTACTGAGAGAAACGTAGGGTTCTTTGAGCACGATTTTCTTAGATTTGTTGTTGCGGCTGTCCTCCAAATCTCAACTGCAAAGCCAAATTCGTCTTGCTCTTGTTGAAAGCTGGATGGAAATATATCTTCTTGTTGATCAATTTGTTAGAAGCAAACCAATTTTGTAATAGAAATCATGTTGTACTTATCTTTATTGTAATTTCTCTGATCTCTCTTTATTTAAATCAGAACAGAGATCAGAGATGGGATGATTTGGGGGATGGAAAAACGATGGAATTGAAGATCTAGAATTAGAGATTTAGAATTAAGAATTCATCATAGGATAGGAGGAAGAAAGGATTGCTTCATGCTGTAAGTCTCAAAGCTTCAACTGTTGTAATGATTTCACCATTTAATGATTAATACCTGATTTGGGAGTTGCTGTTCATTCTTTTCATCTGAGGTAACCCAACAGCGTCCGCTGGCGGCTAAGGGCCCAGCCTCTGGTGGAGTACGCTACTGCTGTGTATCATATATTTACAATTGCTGCTGTGTGATGGTTTGATTTATTTCCTATTCTTTTGAATTGCATTATTTTACACTTTCATGTTTTTATAGTGTGCTGTTAGAATATTTTATGGAATTGTTTTATTGCACAAGTTGAGATTGAATCGCTTGGCTGTTCTTTTCCATCATAACAGAGATTATTATCCTTTTCAACTTATATTGTTATGCTGTTCATTTCAAATGTAAAGCTCCGCTATTCATTTCATATTGTTGGTTATTTGATTCCACTAATCAGAGTTTGCTTTTAAAGGGTTTTCCTAGTTTACTTTCAATGGCAGCTTTAGTTTAATTTCTATTTCCTTTTAATTGCTTTAAAATAGGACTGTCAACTGTAGAGAACATTGGTTATTGCTTCCTCGTTCCCAGATTGATTGTCTTGTTCCAGTTTGATTTCAATTGCATCAATATCCAGAGGAATGAGTTATTGCTACTGTATCCTCGATTGATGGTTGTTTGAGTGAATGATTTAGTTTAAGAACATTTCAGTTTCTTGCTATTCCATTTCTTAATTGTTGTTCCATTTCTTATCTGCGTTCCATTTCCTATTATTCGCATTATCTTTGTTTTTGTGTGAAGAACTATCTGAAACTGTAGCGGGCATTGGCATTTGCTGTCTAGTCCCCATATTGATGATCTGTTCCTTGATTACTTTTGGTTACATGAGTTTCCAGAGGGATGAGTTATTGTTACTGGACCCTTGACTGATACATTGCTTATTTTTCCGAATGCATGATTTAAGTCTTAAAGTGCTTTGTTGTAAGTAGATTTTATTTCCATCTTTCATTTACTTTTGGATTTTGAGCACTATACTACAAAACATTACTCTTGAGTAAATAGCCGCCTCAGACTGAGTACACTCTTGAAATAAAAAGTCATCCCTGGGTTGATAATTAATGTGAAGGTAATTAGGAGTTAAAAAGACACCTTTTTATCGCACCACAAAAGGCTACAACCATACAACACATGGAGAGGTACTTCAATTTGCTGTGAAAGTGGCTAATTGGCTCCAAGTCTGGATATTGAGCACTATTTCATTTCAAATTTCAAATTTTTGGCTTCTAAAATTAGTTTGGATCATGTGGATAGGTGGCATATTGTCTTAGGAGGTGCACTTAATTTTTATTTGAAAATATTCCAAGTTGGTGATGTTTTAGGATTGGATTGGTTGTAAGGAAAACCACACCTATTTTTCAGTATATGCAGTAAAACTTTGATGTATCGAGTTAGAAGTTTCTTTTGGTCAATTATTTCCATCACCTAGAGTAGGATATCGAACCTCATGATGTATATAGAGATGAAATAGATGGTAATGGGTTTTGTCGGTTAGATTAAAGAAGAACAAACTTTTTGTGCACTATATTTCTTGAAAACTTTGTGAGTGAATGAATTAAACTTACAAGGTGATTTGAAAGTATTCATGTGTCAAAATCTTGGTGGTTTGTGCTCCTTTTATATTGTAAGTAGTCTCATGTGTTTACATTTCCTCAATTTATATCTTCTTTCTTGGAAAAACCACATGGTTAATTGAGAATTCATCTTCATGGTGCTGTGATTTAATTTTCCAATTTATTGATGTTTTCATCTCGAAGCAAGAGTTTATAATTTATATATGGTATTGATGCTCTATTTGTTCTATTTCACATTTATACACTCACCCTCTACAACGATTTAACCTAAATTCCACCATCACAGCTACCTACCTTGCCCTTGTGGAGAAACCCTTTCTTTCTTCATCATATCACTTGACGAAAAAATGATTTGACCTCATTCCATGACCAATGGATCTCTCCCTTTTCTCATCAACATACCTTAAAAATCAAACATTTTTTAGCATTATACCTAGCCTAATAATTAATTTTTTGAGAAACCTAAGTGAGACAACCCTCTCCAAGGCTATAAGGGCTACATTCTCGCCTTAAGTGGTTTGTGGTTACCTTTGTAATTTCTCTTTTCAACCTATAGAATTGATAGAGTAATAAGAGATTCATTCACCATATTGGAGATAGTTTCAATGGGAGCTCATTATATGGTAAAAGTTGGTGTAGTTGTATTGGTAATTGGTATTGTTGGTATTGAGGGATTCGATTATGAAGGTGTTCCATAATTACGACTATGAGTTTAGAGCAAGGCATATGTTCCTTGAATGTAGATGTCATGACTCACATTGTCATTGGAACTGCGTCATGTTTGATTTTCATATTGGGGAGGACCAATGTCATGTTCAGTAGCTACTTCTCCTTGATGGGAAAATATATTATCCATGAGAGATGGTTATTGGTTTGCACCCCCCGATACCCTAGTATATCTCATGTGTTTCAACTCTAGGATTTGAGGGAAATTATGGGTATAGTGCCCATATTCTCCATGAATGATAAAATAATGTAGGTTTTAACCCTGTACAGAAATTACCTGCATACGAATTCTTAAACAAAGAAAATAAACAATGCGAGAGCATAACCCATAAAACACATATGCACAGAGATTTTTCCCTGGATCCCAAAACCGGGACTACCAGCTTGATTTTTCATTATGTTCCTTTCAATGTTACAATACATATTTATACATGTCGAAGAATCCAATACCATGGACTGAAAACCATCGCGTCCAATACCATGGACCGAAAACCATCGCGTCCAAAAAACATGTGCCAAAATCATGCACAAAACCATAGGTGGGTCCCCCCAACCTCACATATGGTCCAAAACCAAAATTTTCCGGGGCGCTGCCCTGGACCCAATAAAGTGGTGTTACGAGTGCCCTTCAAACCCCCTATTAACTACGTGGAAAGAATATAACACAACCCAACAATCTCCCACTTGTTGTTTTCTTTCCAAAGGGGGCCACAGGAGAGCTTAGTCATTTTTTCAGCCCTGAGATTCCCATTGCTTCTCTACACCAAGAGAACTTCTCAGGGCTCACACATTTTGTCAATGCATCTGCAATATTCTTCAAAGTGTCCACCTTTACCAGCAACACCTTTTTGTCTTCTATCATATCCCTCACAAAGTGATATTGAACATCAATGTGCTTTGTCTTTGAATGATAAGCAGGGTTCTTTGCCAAGAAAATTGCACTTTGGCTGTCACAGTCTATTCTTATAGCTCCCTGTACTAACCCCATACTTGAATACAATCTCTGCAACCAAACTGCTTCCTTGCTTGCATGAGTGGCTGCCATGTATTCTGCCTCTGTAGTTGATAGTGCCACTACAGATTGTTTCTTACTCATCCAACTGACTGCACCTCCAAATAGGTTAAACACATACCCACTTGTAGATCTTCTCTGATCCAGATCTCCAGCCCAGTCTGCATCAACAAAGCCACGAATATCCAACACTCTGTCCAATCCTGGTCCTTCTTGGTAGCACAAACCATAATCACTAGTGCCACGCAAATACCTGAAAACCCGCTTCACTGCTGTCCAGTGCTCCTTCCCAGGTTTTGACATAAACCTGCTCAATACTCCCACTGCATGTGCAATTTCTGGTCTAGTACAGACCATTGCATACATCAGGCTACCCACTGCACTTGCATATGGAACATGGGACATGTCCTCTTCCTCTTCTTGTGTCTTGGGACACTGTTCAGCAGATAACCTCACACCTACAGGAATAGGAACCTTCACCGGTTTACTATCCTGCATATTAAACCTCTGGAGTATTGTCTCGACATACTTCCTCTGGTTTAACCAGAGCTTCCTCTTTGACTGATCTCTTTTAATTTCCATGCCCAAAATATAGTTTGCAGCACCAAGATATTTCATGTCGAATTTGGAGGACAATTGGGTCTTCAAATCCTGGATAATTTCTTTGTCATTTCCAACCAGCAACATATCATCCACATACAAGACCAGATAAATAATACGGTCACCAATTAATTTAAAATACACACAATGATCTTCTTTGCTTCTGGTGAAGCCAAGTCCCCGTATAAATGTATCAAATTTCTGATACCACATCCTTGGTGACTGTTTTAACCCATACAAAGACTTCTTTAACTTGCATACCAGTTCTTTCTTACCCTTCACCGCAAAGCCTTCAGGTTGCTTCATGTAGATTTCCTCTTCCAAATCCCCGTGAAGAAATGTTGTCTTCACATCCATCTATTCTACCTTAAAATCAAAAGCAGCAGCAACAGATAAAAGTAATCTAATAGAAGTTACCTTGGCAACAAGAGAAAAAATATCACCAAAATCAATTCCGGGCACCTGGGAATAACCTTTTGCTACCAACCGAGCTTTGTATTTCTCCACCTTTCCTTCTGCATTTGTCTTCTTCTTGAACACCCATTTTCTGCCAATGGGTTTCCTTCCAGTCGGCAACTCCACCAGATCCCAAGCCTCATTTTTGTGCAAAGATGCCATTTCATCGACCATGGCCTCTTTCCAGAGTTTTCCATCCTCTGAATCCACTGCTTCCTTCACAGTTCTGGGATCATTATCAGTAACACACAAAGCAAAATTTGAACTGAAAGCAGATGGACTATACCTTTCTGGCTCTTCATCTTCTGATTCCTCCTCTGCTGCAGAGTCTGATTCTTCCTCCTTTGGCTCAAACTCTATCTTCTCAGGTTCCTTTGGTTGGACTTCATGTTGAATAACATATTTTACCTCTCTGAACAACACATCTCGGCTGTACACAACCTTCCGTGTGACTGGGTTCCAAAGCTTATAACCCTTTAAACCATCCTTATACCCAATAAAGATGCACTTTTCAGATTTACTATCCAACTTGGTTCGTTTCTCCTTTGGAACATGTACATATGCATCACACCCAAATACCCTTAGATGTGAAAGAGAGGGTTTCTTACCAGTCCATACTTCTTGTGGAGTCTTATCCTCCAACGCTGATGAAGGTGATCTATTGATCAGGTAACATGCAGTATCCACCGCCTCTGCCCAGAATTCCTGTCCTAACCCGGCACCACTGAGCATGCTTCTTGCCCTTTCCATCAACGTCTTGTTCATTCTTTCTGCGACTCCATTTTGCTAAGGTGTATATGGAGTAGTCTTCTGTCGTGCTATAACACACTTCTTACAAAATTCTTCAAATTCCTTGCTGCAAAATTCTCCACCATTATCTGTCCTCAGCACCTTTATCTTCTTCTCTGTCTGATTTTCCACCAGAGCCTTAAATTCTTTAAACCTGTCAAAGACTTCAGATTTATTCTTAAGAAAATATATCCATGTATTCCTTGAGAAGTCATCTATGAATGATACATAGTACACAGACTTACCCAGTGATGGAACCTTCACAGGTCCAAACACATCACTGTGCACAATCTCTAATATCTGTTTCATCCTCTTACCACTAGAGGGGAAACTCACCCGATTCTGCTTCCCATATACACAATTTTCACAGAAATCGAAATCCAGAGAGCTATTATTCATACCTTCTACCATACCTTTACCATGAAGTATTCGAAGGCCCTTCTCTCCAATATGTCCAAGCCTTTGATGCCACAACATGGTCTTCTCTCCAGAGACCACTAGATTCTCTACTCCATTTTCAGGAACCATAGAACTATTGCACCCATCAACAACAGTGCTACCTTGCAGCTTGTACAGAGTTCCAATCCGAACTCCCCGCATTAATATCAGTGCTCCTCAAACCATCTTGCAGGTATCTTTCTCGAAAACCGTCTTTACACCTGCATCATCCAACTTGCTTACAGAAATCAGATTTCTAGCCAATGCAGGAATATGTAGAACACAGGGAGGTGTTCTAACCCTTCCACCTTGCAACTTCAACTTTACTTTTCCCCGACCAATGATTCTAGCCTTCCTATCATCTCCTAAGAAGACATCACCACCATCATATTTTTCATACTCGCAGAACGACTCTCTATGGGAAGTGAAGTGAAAGGATGCACCTGAGTCAATCAACCATGCCTCATGATCTACATGTGTACTTGAAGAAGTCAAGTACACATCCCCACCTTCATCTGAGGTGGTTTTCGCCTCTGCAGAAGGAGCATCATCAGATCCCTTTCCTTTATCAGGAGATTTAGATTTACAATCCCTTCTGAAATGCCCTTCCTTTCCGCATTTCCAGCACACCACCTTTGTAGGTTTTCCTGGAGATTTAGATCTCCCTCTAGATTTCAATCTCCCACTCGATGATTTGTTTTTGTTTTTGTTCTGGGACCGTCCTCGTACAGACAAGGCATCACCATTCTGGTTGTCCATATTTTTCCGTCTCATCTCCTCCATCATCAAGGCTGAGACTATTTCATCAAACTGCAAAGCAGTTGCATTGCTACCTATTCTAATAACCAGACTATCCCACGAATCTGGTAGAGAACACAACAGACTGATGCACTTATCTTCATCTGAAATTTTAATATCAACAGATAATAACTAACTTACAACAGTATTAAACGCATTCAGATGCTCTGTCACCGAGTCTCCATCTTTCATCCTCAGGTTATACATTTTTTCCGCAGGAACAATTTATTCACCAGAGACTTAGATTGGTACAAAGTCCCTAACTTGACCCACAAAGCCTTTGTTGTAGCTTCCCCTGATACATTCAGTGATACTGAATCCGAGACACACAATCGTATTGTGCTCTTTGCCTTCCGATCCAACTTCTTCCATTCTTCATCGGTCACTCCCGATGGTTTGGTACCCGGATCTACCGCGATCCACTGATCTTTATCCACCAACAGATCCTCCATCTTGAGTTTCCACAACTCAAAATTCTGACCATTGAACTTCTCAATCTCTATCTTTCCACTGCTCGCCATCTTCTTTCACCACCAGAATCGATCTCGCAGATCTCCCACTGAACAGGGTCTACCACAGGCCCGAGCGAAACCCCTCAGCAACAAAGGCGTCCCCTTGAAGCCAAAACAGCTCTGATACCAAATGTAGGTTTTAACCCTGTACAGAAATTACCTGCATACGAATTCTTAAACAAAGAAAATAAACAATGCGAGAGCATAACCCATAAAACACATATGCACAGAGATTTTTCCCTGGATCCCAAAATCGGGACTACCAGCTTGATTTTTCATTATGTTCCTTTCAATGTTACAATACATATTTATACATGCCGAAGCATCCAATACCATGGACCGAAAACCATCGCGTCCAATACCATGGACCGAAAACCATCGCATCCAAAAAACATGTGCGAAAATCATGCACAAAACCGTAGGTGGGTCCGCCCAACCTAACATATGGTCCAAAACCAAAATTTTTCGGGGCGCTGCCCCGGACCCCATAAATTGGGGTTATGAGTGCCCTTCAAACCCCCTATTAACTACGTGGAAAGAATATAACACAACCCAACAAATAATGTATTCCATAGAATATCATTCTTATTTTCCTTTTCTAAAATAATTCATGGGATTTCCACAAGTCGTACCATTTCGCAGCAGGGATGGTGAGGGTGTGTTGAAATATTATCAGTCAAACAAATTCATCAATGATATTGTTGGAGGAACACCATAGATTAAAGGTCATTACATGTTTGGTGGGATATTCTCGTTATCTTCCTTTTAATTTGAGAATATTCGATGCTAACTTGGTTGACATAGGTGGCACATTTTTTATTGTATTCAATGGGATCACTTGTAAGCTTCATAAGGTTCAGGAAGTTGAATGAAGTTACATGATCCATATTTAAACACGAATGCAACAAATTACCGATATAACCATAAATACAAAGATGTAGTAGAAATAAAAATTCATTTCATTAATATCAAATACTGAAATATGCTTACAAAGAGAATAGAAATGAGACTAGCTTGGTCAATGGTAGCTTATCTCTCAGAAGATATGTGGTGGCTACATGCCTTCGAACTATGTTACAATGAGGCTCAAAGGCCTATTTATTATTGAGAAACAATTGAAAACCCTTACATCCAAAAACATTAACCCTAGGAGATGAAGTGCCAAACTATGGGCCTCACTTGGGTAAATTGGTATATCAACTTCACGAGGTCATGGTTTTCCCAAAAAACATCATTTAGGGACTCAAAACGGCTCCAGAAGTTCAAGACCCAAAGAATTGCTAAAAATAGTAAATTGTGCTACAAATAACGTATGTGAAAAACTAAAAGAAATAATGGTGGGGGTCCAAGTCAAATAGGTGGATGGCTACTAATTTCCACCTCGATCATTACAAATGATATTTTCCCTTTTGGGACAAACTTGCAATTTGGTGTTGATGATAGTGTTAGTAGGGGTACCTTGGAGGGTAGTGTTAGTGTTACCTCGAGGGGTGGTGATAGGGGTACTTTGAGAGGAACTAGATCCTAAGAAATATGTACCAAGACTAAATGTCACCAAAAAGGTAGTTGGATGTTGTCTCATATGATGATGTGGTGAGAGACCAGGAACTCCTCCTCGAAAAGGTGGGAGCTATTGTAGGCACCTAGAGTGATAGGAAAACCTAGGGTCCCCTATGGTGTTGTAAAAGGTACAAGGCAAATATTGTAGGGTGGGGGGGTTAGAAAACCAAATGTATCACATACATAAGACAAATCAAAGAATAAATGGTTAATTTTCCATTTAAATCTTTTAATGTGTGAAAAAAATAAAAGGTTTGTGAGGTTTTTCCTATTATAAAAAAATCCTAAGAGACCTAGTTTCCTTCCACTCAATGGGAAAGAGAGATTTGTGAATGTTTTGTGTAAGGGTACTAAGGCCACATCCCAAAAGCACCTACGATGTTTCTAATAGCTGAAAACCAACCAAGGTATGGAAGAGGGTTATATGAGGAGGGTACTAGGGCCACACCCTAAAATTACTCGAGACACTTCCAACAACCTAATTGAAATTGCCTCCACGTGCAAGTGCTACTGCACTTGACTACTAAGCTACCTACATACAATAGGAATGAGAGAATTTTAGCTTCTAGTTATCAACTTTGGACCGAGTGGCCATACCAAGTGTTGAGAGAAAACAAGGAGGCTCATGATAATCTATTGTCTAGGTCGTTACCCTTCACGAGTTGCATCTCATTACTAGTTATATTAGTGGATAGTGTAGGATTTGAAAGCTCCCTAAAAATACAACTTCTATGTTTCAAATGTAAATAACGAAAAGAAACTTATGGGATTCCTACCCTTATGGTCCTAACTTGAACTATAAATTATTTTGTGACCCCTATGGGGAATTCAATTAGTTCAAGTTTTATTTTTAAAGAGCCTTTACTTTGCTTACAGTGTGCCAAAATATAAACACATAAGTAAACTAAGTACACATATTACAAAAGAGTATACCCTTTGTACAATGTTTATGCGAGTTTGGTGTGTGAGGTGATGGTGGGTGCAAGGAGAATGGTGAACATTCAATGATCCTTTACAATGTGGATATTCGACAATCATTTATATTTCCCACTTAGTTAAACTATGTTATGTTGTTCCTTGTAGAAAAGAAAATGATTTGTGGATAATGAGCCACTTACTTTTCCTAATTATGTTATGTGAGCCTATAGGGATATGGAAAATTAGTGCTTTGAGAAACTTATTGGACCCCCCCACACGTTCACCATGAGGGTGTGAGGAAGGGAGGGCCTACTCTCTTTCTTTAAACACCAACACCTAGTCCCAAAACATGGAATTGATTTCAAAAACAAGTAAAAACGATGTTAGGGACACTCACTTCTTTCCTAGTTAAGCTATATGTAATTTGTGAATTCAAAGTGACATGGTTGGTAGTATTTTAGAACATTTTTAGATTCCCCTAGAGGTTCACCACAAGGGTGTAGGGGGGGAGAGTCTACTCTTGTTCTTAATCACACTACTCATAGTCCCAAGATACAAAATTTAAAGTAAAAAATAAAAAAGTCACTCTACTTATGATGCCAAATAAAACAAAATTAAAGAAAATATGAACAGTAAAAAATTGCAGGAGCCGAGGAAGGTCACTAAAGGCTCTTACAATACTTAGGAAAGGGAAATTATAATGATAATTATAGTTCTTTGTGTGTATCATAAGTTATGGTTTAGACAGTTGTGAGACCTGCATGACTCTCTCTATGGAAGGCCATGAGACCGACCCGAAAATTTGAAAAGGAAGAGTTTTAGGCAAGTGATAAGTCATAGGGAGACCTAAAAAGGTTTAGAAAAATAACATTAATAAAATGAGATTTAAAAACAATGATATATTTCCTACAAAACAACAAATTATATAGAAAAAGGAAAGAAAGTGGAGTCGACATTTTGTATGGTGTGTTTGGTAACATATGAGTCCCAAATCCACCTTTGTTTTTGTTGGTTGCTTCTTACAAGGAAATATACAAACAATTATTGACGTTAGTGATTATACATGGATTAACAAATAATTGAATTAAGTGGAAATTATGCATAAACAAAATCTAAAATAAAACAAAACTAAAAAACTTGAAACAAGTGAATGAAGCAAAAAAAATCAACAAAGGAGTAGGAAAAGGGTACTCTTTATTGATTGTTGGTAGTGGAAGAGTTACAAATGAATTTCAAAGACACTTAAAGATATTTTCTTGAGTAATGGTGCTCAATAGACCTCAATAAGTATTTTCCCTTCTCAGTCACTTTCGGAAGCTCCTTCTCCCTCAAATGGTGTAATTATCTTAGCATTGGTATGCTTGATTCCTTTGGAGAAATTTTGGCAGCATAATAATGCACACCTTCTTCTTGTTTTTCCATCCTACAGGCTCCTTCATTTATATGATTTTTTAACACTCTCTTCCTCCTTTGGCTCATCAATGAGGTTGTTTGTCTCACAAATAAAAAACCTTTTTATTTTTCCTTTCTATAATTTTTTCGATTCGAAATGTCATGTTACATGTTGCTTACTCATTTTGAGTTCCTATTACTTGGTACAAATGAGTGTACCATTTTCTCATAAAAATGAAGGAAAATATTGATTTTATTATAGTGTGCTTATTGCATCCATTTCTTTATGTTTAAATAAAATATATATGTTTCAAGAGCTTACAACTTAACCCTTTTCATTAAAAAACAACCCTCGCTAATAACAAGATTTCATGCCTTCACCTTATTCATTTGAATGAACCTTAAATATACTCCATAGGGATTCCCAATGATACTTTAGGAATCTTATCTTAAATTAAACAAACTTTCACTTTTAAACATATATTGTTCTTCGCTTTTCACTATATCCTTAATCAACTTCCTCAATCTATTTAAATAATTAAAAATTCACAATATCTCTTAATCCTACCATAAATCCATCCACATATCATATTATATATCACATGAAGCACTAATTTTATAGAGATCTATTTTTTATAATATAAGGAATCTACCTTAAATAAACTCATTTTAAATAAGAAAACACTTCACTCTAAAAAAATTACATCAATCCTTATAAATCTCACATATCATTAACACACATAACTTCTCTTTTAATAAAATTTTATGTTCCTTATATTTTTCAATTTTACATATATCCATTTAAGCTTATACCTCCTACACATTTATGGACTTTTCATATTTATACCATAAATACATTACAATTTTATGTGGTGGACTTTAATATTATAATCACATGATTTTGCTTTATATTATTAGTGCTATCTTAAAAAGTGATTTTTTTAAAAGTGTCTATACATTATAGCTTTTTCAAATTTATACCATAAATACTTTACTCTTTTATATGGTGGATGTTGAGATTATAATCACACTCTTTTACTTTATATTATCTTAGATCCATATTAAGCTTGGATCTATCAAGTGGATAGAAGGATCAAATGTCTCGAGGTTTTCACCTTGAAAGATATGATCCCTCTTGGCACTTGATATATAAGGGGTTCACATTGATGTAGGATGGTTATGTAACACTATGTATTATCTAAATTTGTCTCTATGTGTCTCTTTCTTATTCCCTCTCTCTCTCCCCCAACTCTCTATCTCTCTTTTCACCTACCCCTCCCACTCTATGTCTCTCTCTTTTTCTCACTCTTTCCCCATACCATATATATATATATATATATATATATCCCTCCATTTCTCTTTTATCTCTCTATTTGACCTCCCCAAACGAACACATTTTCTCTCCTCCATATTTATCCCTCTTCCTCCCTCCCTCTATTTCTCTCTCTTCCCCTTCTCTCCCTCTCTCTCTCCTCTCCTTATTTTTCTCTTCTTTCCTATCCTCTATCTCTCACTCTCTCTCCATCTCTCTCTTATCACTAGCTTTTTCTCTCCACCTCTATTTCTCTATGTATTTGTTCTTTCCTCCATCTCTAGCCCCCTTAGACTTCATCTCTCTCTCCCTCCGTCTCTCCTTCCCTCTCTTCCTTCCTCTCTCTCTTCCTTTCTCCCCCCCCCCTTCTCTCTCCCTATCTTAAAATTGATCCCATTGTATTGTATTTAAGAAAGTATCTAAATTAAAAAAATTCACTTGGTTGTAAATATTAAGCATATATGTTGGATCAATCATGTCTAAGAAAATACAATAATGAAAAACTTAAAAGAATCATGCATTGTTTTTCCTCTATCTTTGTTAATCACATTGAAAGCTTTCATCCTTAGTTAAGATGGAATTGTGCTAGTACTTAATAATATTATTTATATTATACAAATTTTACATGTGTGTATACATAGAAATATTCCCATTTTTTATTTTATTAGAAAATTTATTTAATTTATATGGGAATATTTTTAGTAGTTGTCACTATAGAGGGTTTATAACTAATTATAACCTTTTTGCATTTAGATTTAACTAAAAAAATATTATAAAAATAAATGAAAGTAAAATATTTATAAAATATTTTGATTTTGACATAAGTTACTTTTTTTGGGCATGTGGTATTGATAAGTGGTAGTATTGACCGATAACAAATTTTATTTACTTTAGAGAGATTTTTCGGCGAAAATCACATGGAATACCATTTTTCGATGCTTTTCGAACCAACAAGTGTGGTTCATCGTCACGACAAGTTGAAGAAACAGATCCACCTAAGCAAGTTAAATAGGGAGAACGAGAACGGCTAGTTTGACTCTAGGACCGGGGTCAAAAATATTTTATTAGCTTAGTTAGTAAGAATTAGGACTAAAACATAATATTGAAGGGTACTTAGTTCACAAATATTAATAAAAATTAGAAATTAGTTAAATAATGGACTAAAAGCAATATATAAAATAATTTTATTTAAAAATATTATTAAAAATTATAAAATAATAATAAATAGATGCATCAAAGACCTAACCAATGTCAAAACGAGGTTAGGTTAGTTAGGAAAAAATTAGTTAAAAATATTCAAAATAAAACTAATAAATAGATAAATGAAAATTAAATTAAAAATAAATAAGTAAATAAATCAATAAATAAATTAGTTACTACCAAAAACATAAAAATAATAATAATAATAATAATAATAATAATAATAATAATAATAATAATAAATAAATAAAATAACAATAAAGATAAAATACTCAAAATAAATTAAAATGAATAAAAATAAAATAATAGAATCAAAAAACAAAGGACCTAAAAATTAAAAGCCTATAAATATTATTAAAAATTATCAATTAATTAATAATAAAATGGAAGAAAACCACAAGGTTAGGTTAGTTAGAAAAATAAGTCAAAATAAAATAAAAATAAAAATAAACATTAGTTAAAAATGGTAATAAGAATAAAATAAATAGGTTAGTTAGAAAAAATTAGTTAAAAAGTCTCAGAAAATAAAAATAATAAAACGAATAAATAAATAAAATTAATAATTAAGAGGTTAGGTTAGATAGAAAATTAGTTAAAAATGGTAATAATAGAACGAATAAATAAATAAAATAAGAATAAAAAATAATAAATTAGTTAAAAAGACTCAAAAAATATAAAGGAATAATAGAACGAATCAATAAAAATAAATCAATAAAACATAAATCATTTAAAATAAATAAGTTAATATTAAATAATTAATAATAAATAAAAATAATAAATAAAATAATAAATAAAGGAAAGTAACCCTAAGGAGGAGGGCGGAAACCAACTAGGAAGAGAGAGCAGGGACCCAACATCTACTAACTTTCGAGCCATCGTCTTTATGATTGCAAGGCCTTTTTTCAATCTCAAGTGCTTCCCTAAATTTAAGATGATGGAAATGTGAAACCCTAGCAATAACACTAGCCTCCTCAATACAAACATGATGATTGGTTTTCTCACCATGTTGAGCTAAAGCGGAAGACTTAGCTCTCCTATGTTTAAGGTCGGCAACGTGTTCGCTAATCCTTTGATTAATGCAGCGACGAGTCTCTCCAATATAGGGTGTCATGCACCTACACCTGCGGTGCTCTTCCAACCGCTTATAGCGAGGTGCGGCACCATCGAACGCTTTCTTTTCACCAATACTCACCTTCGTGGACTACGCCTAATTCACTTGTCCTTACTTAGTTTGTTTTTCGCAACCAAGTAAAATGCATTTATCCTTTATACTTAATGAAGCCCATACTCATTCATTATCCATATGCAATTAACCAAGAACATCAACAATTGCAAACAAGTATAAACGGAGGGGCAACTCCCGAACAGTCTGCCCAACAATATATTATGATAATTTCTTCAATAATACATCATCAAGTATGCTTGGAAAAACTCCAAGTCTATACTTAGAATAATCTTACAATCAAGGCATAGAACAACCTTTTACAACATCAATGCCAATCTACACGGTAGGAGGGTGCTCACCCGAGACACCTAAGACTCCCCCTTAGACTCTGCACGATTTCCACCTCAAACCGCACTCTGCTCGACCTACGACTGACCTCCGGTAAAACTGCGCACTTCCACCTTAGAGCGCATGAGCTATGCGCACTCTAACTTATTTCTGCGCCTTCTTTTACCCCTTGTCCAATGCGTAGAAGAGATGCATTGTTCGTTGGTTGGATGTCCAAATGAGCTCGAGGCTCTCTGTATTTATACACATTTCTGCGTGTGTTTGGGGAGGGTGTCCAGCCTTAAGGCCGACCCCATAATCCATCACTACACGCCCACATGTGCTCCTCCACAAGTCGGCCTAGCTCCATTTAGCCATCGCATATAAACAAGAGTTCAACACTTAGTTTATTTCAAGTGTTTCTCCCTGTCGTCGCACTTAATGTCGCATGTCGTGGTGAGGATTGTCACATTTCGTCGCATAAGGAGCGCCCGCCCGTCGCAAGTCCGCCCGCTCGTCGCACCAATGTGCGCCCGCCGTGCCCGTGCGCTTGTCGCACCCGACGCTCGTCTGCCCGAGTTGCAAAGCCCTTACATCCTCCTCCACCTGAAATCGTTGTCGTCCTCGACAACATACCATCTCGGTAACTCTCCACCAAGATCATCATCAACCATGATGTCAACTCCTCCACATAAGGCAAACATCCTGCAACATATGTAGAATCTCATCTCCATCATGCTCCACCTTAGTGACTAACTGTCACCAAGACAACCATACCAAGGTATATACCTCTACGGTATGTACTTCATCAGATATCATCTCGATGCATGATTATTGACCCCTTTGTCACAATCTCCACTGCAACAACTCGTGTCAACCACATCATGTGTCACCATGTGAACCTCTATCATGATACTCCAACAAAATGTCAACACATCTCTGTACACTTCGCGACCCCATGTCTGAACTAGTTGGGTAGCTAATCCAACCATCACGCTCAATCCATGAGAGTGAACATCCTCATGCCATCATCTGTTGTTCCTCAAACATCTGCCACATCCTTGACTCATCAAGAATCCATCTCCACAATCCATGCTCAGGTCCATGGAAACTCCATCCATCTGCAACATGCCATGATGCTTGATGCCAAGCCATCCCTGCACCATCAATCATATCTGCTCAACCATGTTTTAAGGACTCACTGCCATGAGGAGCTAACAATGAGCCCCATCTTCCTTTTTCATCTAAGAAGATGTAGAGGGAGTAGAGCCTGAAGGCTCTCCCTCACTAATCAACTCAATCCATCTATCAGGATTCTCAATCTCCATCCTTTGTAGATATGCCTCCCGGTCTTCCTTCTGGACATCCGGCCTTACATACACCTCCTCATCATCATCATCATCATCCTCTACCAACTCTAGCCTCCTTGTCAAATCCAAGATGCTATCTGAAAGTGATCTAATGACCAATGACTGCTCCACAAGCTTTGTCTCAATAGTGGACAACCGCTTGTTCACCGTCTCCTTATCCTCCATTTGCATCACTCCTAATTTACAATCAGGCCTTGTCACACCAATGGTTGGAACACCAATGGGTACATCTTCCCTTCCATCATAAATGTAGAGCTTCCTCAAATGTGGTACAACCATAGCCTCAAATTGTTTCATGAATTCCATCCCCAATACAGCCTCATAGTCATCAATCCGCACTATAGTGAAGTCCACCTTCCCGGTCCATTCACCAAGTGTTGTGTCCACCTTCTCAGCTATACCAAGAATCTCCATAGGAAGAGAATTCACTGTCTTCATTTTTGCCTTTACCGGTACAAACTTCAGCCCAATTCTTCTCGCAGTATCTTCACCCATGAAGTTGTGAGAAGCCCCACTATCCACCATAGTGAGTACATGAGCACCTCCAACCTTCATCTGAACATACTCTAATCTGTTCCTTTCAGGATCTCTTCTAGAGACCACCTCCGTAGTAGCAGAAGCACCAAGTATTTGCATCATCCCCACATAAGCACCTTCATTCTTTCCATCAGATTGTGCAATAGCAGCCACTTTCGGTTTAGAAGGACAATTCTTTACCGTATGTGGACCAGCACATATCCAACACTTCAAAGGTTTCTTCATCTTCGAACTATCATCCGATTTCGAAGCATCTTCCTTCTTCTTATCTTTCGGTTTCTCAAACTTCTTCTTCCTATCATCAGAAGTTTCATCATAATGTTCCACCAACCTGTCAACAGCAGCAAAAGCTTCTTCAAGTGTCCTAATCTTCTGCCTCTTCACTTCATTGCGTGCCCAAGGCTTCAACCCAATAATGAAGTTGAACACCTTGTCCCTTTCCGCCATGTCAGGAAGTTCCAAAGCTGCACTTGCAAACTCCCGTTGATATGCTTGTAGGCTTCCAGTTTGTTTTATGTACTTAATCTTCGTCCTTGCTTCCCATGTTTCATCTTGAGGACTGAAATGAGTCTGCAAAGCCTTCTTCATGTCATCCCACGAAGAAATGTCATCAGCACTACCATTGACAATCTGATCTAACCTCCTTCGCCACCACATCTTAGCATCCTTTGTTAAGAACTGAGCAACTACCTTGACCTTTGTCTCATCATCAGATAGACCCAAACGTTCCAAGTATTGCTCCATGTCCCATAGAAAGTTGCCAAGAGTCTTTGCATTCCTTGTGCCATCATAAGATTCCGGTTCCTTGACCTTCATATGAGGTACTCCTCCACCTGAGTTGTGCCTCACTGCCTTCTTCAACACTGCTATCTCATCATTGGCTCCGTCAAGAGTTTTCCTCAAGTTCACGATCTCTGCAAGACCCTGATCCCTTGCTTCTTCAACCTCTTTGACCCTTACTTCAAGTTGTGTACACATAAGATCAGTGTACTCATACTGTGTTCGGAGTTCATCATGTTGTGTTCGGAGTTCTTCGAGCTCTTCTCTTGTCTTCAAGTTGATCTCTTGCTCTTTAGCAAGCAAGTCCATCTTCTTATCCCAAGAAGTCTCCATAGCCTCCATCTTTTCCAACACCTTCTCAATGAACCCAATAGTAGTATCCTTCATTACATGACTAGACCCAGCCTGAGAATCAGTTGCCATCTCTAACAACTTCTTACTCTTTTGCAATCTAGTTTCGACCATTCAACAGCTTTACCAAGTCACCTGCAATTAGAACCAACCCTTGTTCCACCTCGTGTGAAACGGTTTCCTTCACCTGCAGTACCTGTCACGAGCAAACCTTGCTCAAACCGAGTCTTGAAACTACCTTCAAATGCTTCAACACCTGAACCTGTTCAAGTCTCAATATCACCTGTTATCAACTTCAAACCTTCACGAGCAAACCCTGCTCACCAGCTCCAACCGAGCTCTGATACCACTTTCACTTTGGTGAAGGTGTGTAGCAGCTACAACCTTCAATACCGGATTAGCTGCTCCGATACAACTTGTCACGCCCCTACACCTGTGGTGCTCTTCCAACCGCTTATAGCGAGGTGCGGCACCACCGAACGCTTTCTTTTCACCAATACTCACCTTCGTGGACTACGCCTAATTCACTTGTCCTTACTTAGTTTGTTTTTCGCAACCAAGTAAAATGCATTTATCCTTTATACTTAATGAAGCCCATACTCATTCATTATCCATATGCAATTAACCAAGAACATCAACAATTGCAAACAAGTATAAAGGGAGGGGCAACTCCCGAACAGTCTGCCCAACAATATATTATGATAATTTCTTCAATAATACATCATCAAGTATACTTGGCAAAACTCCAAGTCTATACTTAGAATAATCTTACAATCAAGGCATAGAACAGCCTTTTACAACATCAATGCCAATCTACACGGTAGGAGGGTGCTCACCCGAGACACCTAAGACTCCCCCTTAGACTCTACACAATTTCCACCTCAAACCGCACTCTCCTCGACCTACGACTGACCTCCGGTAAAACTGCGCACTTCCACCTTAGAGCGCATGAGCTATGCGCACTCTAACTTATTTCTGCGCCTTCTTTTACCCCTTGTCCAATGCGTAGAAGAGATGCACTGTTCGTTGGTTGGATGTCCAAATGAGCTCTAGGCTCTCTGTGTTTATACACATTTCTGCGTGTGTTTGGGGAGGGTGTCCAGCCTTAAGGCCGACCCCATAATCCATCATTATACGCCCACATGTGCTCCATTTAGCCATCGCATATAAACAAGAGTTCAACACTTAGTTTATTTCAAGTGTTTCTCCATGTCGTCGCACTTAATGTCGCATGTCGTGGTGAGGATCATCGCATTTCGTCGCATAAGGAGCGCCCGCCCATCGCAAGTCCGCCCGCTTGTCGCACCGATGTGCGCCCGCCGTGCCCGTGCGCGCGTCGCACTAGACGCTCGTCTGCACGAGTTGCGAAGACCTTACATAGGGGGTCCCACACGAACAAGGGATCAAATAAACATTTTTCATATCCTTAGGGTCGATAGGATCCTTTACAGATCTTAGGGATATGAAAGGTGTTTATTTGATCCCTTGTTCCTGTGGGACCCCCTATATTGGAGAGATTGGTGGCTCCATTAATCAAAGGATTAGCGAACACGCTCCGGACCTTAAACATAGGAGAGCTAAGTCTTGGGGTTTAGGTGAAATGCTAAGAAAACCAATCATCATGTTTGTATTGAGGAGCCTAGTGTTATTTCTAGGGTTTAGCATTTCCATCATCCTAAACTTAGGGAAGCGCTTGAGATTGAAAAAAGGCCTTGCAATCTTAATAGAGACGATGGCTGGAAAGTTAGTAGATGTTGGGTCCGTGCTCTCTCTTCCTAGTTGGTTTACGCCCTCCTCATTAGGGTTAATTTCCTTTATTTGTTATTTTATTTATTATTTTTATTTATTATTATTTATTTAATATTAACTTATTTATTTTAACTGATTTATGTTTTATTGATTTATTTTTATTGATTCCTTCTATTATTCCTTTATATTTTTTAAGTCTTTTTAACTAATTTATTATTTTTTATTCTTATTTTATTTATTTATTCTTTCTATTATTACCATTTTTAACTAATTTTCTATCTAACCTAACCTCTTAATTATTAATTTTATTTATTTATTTTATTTATTTATTCATTTTATTATTTTTATTTTCTCACACTTTTTAACTAATTTTTTCTAACTAACCTATTTATTTTATTCTTATTACCATTTTTAACTAATTTTTATTTTTATTTTTATTTTATTTTGACTTATTTTTCTAACTAACCTAACCTCTCTTGTTTTCTTCCATTTTATTATTAATTAATTGATAATTTTTAATAATATTTATAGGCTTTTAATTTTTAGGTCCTTTGTTTTTTGATTTGATTATTTTATTTTTATTCATTTTAATTTATTTTGATTATTTTATCTTTATTGTTATTTTATTTATTTATTATTATTATTATTATTATTATTATTATTTTTATGTTTTTCGTAGTAACTAATTTATTTATTGATTTATTTACTTATTTATTTTTAATTTAATTTTCATTTATCTATTTATTAGTTTTATTTTGAATATTTTTAACTAATTTTTTCCTAACTAACCTAACCTCTTTTTGACATTGGTTAGGTCTTTGATGCATCTATTTATTATTATTTTATAATTTTTAATAGTATTTTTAAATAAGATTATTTTATGTATTGCTTTTACCGTCCATTATTTAACTAATTTCTAATTTTTATTAATATTTGTGAACAATAATATGTTTTAGTCATAATTCTTACTAAAGAAGCTAATAAAATATTTTTGACCCTGGTGACTAGCCCTCCTTTTTGCCTATTTAACTTGATTAGCTGGATCTGTTTAACTTGGTTAGCTGGATCTGTTTCTTCTTACTAATCTGTTTGTTCAACTTGTCGTGACTATGAACCACACTTGTTGGTCCACAAATGGTATTCCATTTTGTTTTCCCCTAAAAATCTCTCTAAATTGATATGGATCACAGAAGCCTCAACTCTATTATTGAAATTTTATTTACATTTTAATAATATTCATAGTAAATTGGGCCTGAATATTTAATAGTGTGGTCATATTGTTATAAAATATTTTGATTGTGAAATAAGTTATCGTTTTTGACCATGTTGTATTGATAACCAAGTTATTGCCCCATGTTATTGTAACAAAGCCTATTTACACCATGATGATGGTTAAGAATATTTTCATCAATTTCAATATGGTTATGGAATCATTATTTTAATTTTCAAGGTAAAACGGATTTTAATTGATAGCTACTACTTATATTTTTTAATGTGGCATGTAGGTTAATTTTTTATCTAAAATGTTGTTCTTAATTTTATTAATTAAAAAAATCAAATTATAACAAATTTAATTTTATTATATTACTTTTAACCTTTTTTTATTGATTGAAGCAACATTTAAATATCTAAAGTCATACTTGAGAGTAACTTTATTTATGTGACTTTAAACTTTTTATTTATTATTTTTACTTTTTTTATTATTAATTGAGCCAACATTTAAATGTTTACAACTATACTAAATTTTGAGAAACATTCTTACATTACAGTTACATTTCTCCCATAATCTAGGTCTATTAATAGTGCTACCTTAACAATTGACTTTTTGATAAGTGTGCATACCTTGTCATTATATGCTAAACTTTTGGCATTCCATTAAGATAAGATGTTCACACTAAAAACATTTGTTTTTCTTTTTTTTGGATATTTTATATTATATTGATATCAAAATATGTGTTTATAATACAACAATGATCATTTTCAATGCAGGTTGTCATGATAAGAAATAAAAGTGTATTTTTTTGGACTTTTTTGATTGTCTAGGAACTCATAGTGTGACAATAGTTATGTCAATTTAGGAAATTTTGAGTGCATAATTTGGAAAATAAAATCCAGAGAGCTCAAAGTTATGGAAATTCAAGTTATATTTAGAGAAAATTAGGTGAAGATTTTTGTAAATCTAAGTTATAGTTGTTAAACTTCAAAATTTTAGGTGTACTATATGTTTTTGATGGTGCTCAATCCATTTCCACCATTAAAAACACTATTAAAACATTGCCCCTACCACATTTAAAAAAAAAAAAATTCCTCACCCTAGCCAAAAATAAATCATTAGAAACAAAGTCCATGAAGTGAAGTTATGTACATTTGAAATTCCACAATTTTTTTAAGAGTTTTTTTTTTTTTTTTTCTGATGGTTGCAAATTCCACTTATTTGATCATTTTTTTTATATTGAGCACATATTCCACTTAAAAGAATTCTTATAGATTTAGAGAAATGTGACATTTGTGATGGAGGTAGACATTTGGCCTTTAACAAACTAGTAGTTTTGGTAAACTATGGTATCTATCCATGGTACCTGAACAATGTAAGAAAACAAAACAAAAACCATGTACAATTAAAAGTGGACAAATTTTTAACGGGTAGTCTATGTTTTTCCAGTCATATTTTTTGTAAATCCAAGTAAAAGTTCTCAAAATTCATAATTTTAACTTCCGTACAAGTTTTTGATGGTGCTAAATCCATTTCCACCATCAAAAACATGATTCAAATAGTGCATCTACAAGATCTTTTGAATTTTTTTTTAAGGGGATTCAGGCCACTTTTGACTGCCAAGGCATTCCTGCCCCTGGGTAGTGGACTCCAATTTTTAAGGGTTTTTTTGGATAATGGATGCAAATTTCAAAGATTGGATAAATTTTGATAGGGAGCGCATATTTTAGTCAAACATATTCTTATACATCTAGTGAAATGTGACATTTATGATACACTTAGATGTGGTAGAATAGGCACTCCCAATAATTGCTTTTTATTGTTGGTAGTTAACAACCCCATGATATTAAAAACCTACAATTTTTAAGCTATTTTTTCTGGATGGTTGCAAATTTCCCAAATTAGGTAAATTTTGATACGGAACTCATGTTTTAGTCAAACATATTATGATTCTATGTTAGAGGGCACCATAAATAAGGAAGGAAGATATTGAAGGAATCAAAAGCTCATTTGCAAACAAGTATTGAAGATTTTAGAGGTTTAAATACTCAGAGGTTCATTTACAAACATCACAGGTCTAGAACAAAATGAATGCTCATGAGAAAAAAAACTCAGAGCATGGATTAGAATCAAGAAGCCAATATCATGAACAAGTTGTTGCTCCAGTTAACAATGGTGGGGCAGGGAGATCTGTACGACCTAGAAAAAGGCCAGCAAAATACAATGATTATATTCCTTGGGATTTTGTAGAACTGGATAGCGACCCAGAAAGCTTGGTGGGGCTTGGTGGACTAGAGGAAGAGGACATCCTAGTGGAAGTGGTGGAGGAGGAGGAGGACAACATGGTGGAAGGAGGACAACCAGTGGTGGAAGTGGTGGAGGAGGAGGAGGACAGCTTGGTGGGCGAGGACAACTACAACCTAGTGGAAGTGGTGGAGGACAACTTCAGCCTAGTGGAAGTGGCGGAGGAGGACGAGGACAGCCTGGTGGAAGAGGAGGGTTGAAAAAACCTCTTTTCTATGATTGGGAACGGATAGTAGATGTATTCAAGATCTAGAAAGATATTTTCTCATGCTGGTTAGGATTGTAGTTAGACTATAATTAGATTTTCATTGCTGTGATATGTATCATCATTTATGTTTCAATTTCTTGACTGCAAGTGTCCTCAAAAGTGAGCTTAGCAAGACTCAGATTCATTCTATATTTTTGCATCTATGAAATATTCAAGTGTTAGAAATGGAGCTAAGGAAATGAAGCTATGTAAAATTGCCAAGTACAATTTTTTTTCTGAGATTCTTTGGTTATGTACTAGAGCTTGAATATATTTTGACAAATAAATCATTAAAAATGGAGCTAAGGAAATGAAGGTATGTAAAATTTCCAAGTACAGTTTTTTTAGATTTTTTTGGTTATGTACCAGAGTTGAATATATTTTGACATGTTTGTGTGGAGGTTTTGTGTAGAGGTTCGCAGTTAGACCAAAACCCCCCCTTCAAAAGCAACTTGGGGGAATGGAACCTGGGTCTAAGGTCTGATACCATGTGCAAGTTTGCCCTTACACAAAACCCTTAGGTTTTGGTAAAAGTTCCAAACACAAAACCCTTAGGTTTTGGTAAAAGTTCCAAACCAGTAACTAAGATCCCTACTATAGAGATGTCGTGATTCTTCCAACAGTTTGACACAAACCAATTCTTATTTATAAATCTAAAAATGTGATTGGATCTTTATCCCTTCTTTGAAAGTCTTAGCCACTATCCCTCACTGTCCACTACTACTGAAATATTCACCTGCGGCCTTGTTAGATCTCGGTCGTGTAGATGTCAAGATGAAGAAAAGCTCACATATTGTTAATAGAAGAAGAACCTCAGACTTGTTACTTTTGTCCAGACGTGCGTTATTTACCAAATTCAATCCTGTAGCTTTAAGAAGAAGAATTTCAGATTGTTACTTTTGTCGAGTGCGTTATTTACCAAATTCAATCCTGTACTTTAATTGCAGATTTTTTTTGATAGTCTATTGTGAGTTGAGAGAATTCACATTCGAGACTTGTGAAGTGAGTATAGTTTTGAACCGAAGTTCAATGAAACTTTGGAACTAAACTCGTGGAGATCAGAAGCACGAACCCGAGCAGGGATATTCTAGTTTTTGTTTTTGTGTGATCAATTCTTTCCTTTGTCTCTGACTACGTAAAGTTCTGGCACCATGCATAGAGTATTCATGAGATTCAAGTAGATCTTTGGGTAGTAAAATGTATCCGTACATGATTAGTAAAATGTTGAACGATGTATCCGTACATGATTAGTAAAATGTTGAACGAAAAACTAAGGCTGAATGAACATGAATAGGAGATTGAAGAGGAATTCACACATAAATTTCATGGTTTTTGCATTCAGTTATTTTGACAGCTTCCATTTTTCTTTGTGATATTTCATTGGTTTGGCTTACGAACATTATTTCTCTGGCTAAATTATTTTTTCATGTGGTCATGTTTATTGCTAAAAGAAAGACCTAATTATGTTTAACTAGTTTAATATTATTAGTTTGTGGAATAATGTTTTTATGTAATTTTTAGTACTTAGTAGTTAATTTAGAAATGTTGATTCCTATCTAATGAATTTGGAGTCTTCATGTAAATGTGTTGAAGTATGTAATCTATGACCATATGGTAATCAATAAAAATATTGAAGTGTGGTTTGTTGCGTCCAATCATATGCTCTCTCTATTTTCTCTATATTTTCCATCTCTCTATTTTCTCTATATTTTCCATCTGTTATATTCCCTCATTTGAAAACCAAGAAAATGTGAGTCTTCAGTGTTATTGCGCCGTACATAGATAAAATAATATAGATCTGTGGTGAGGCAATGTGTAGATCTAAATATGATGTTTCTGAGATCTATAGATCTGAATGTTTTTGGGATCTTGTGGTGAGGCAATGTGTAGATCTAAATTGTTTTGTGAAATATGATGTTTCTGAGATCTATAGATCTGAATGTTTTTGGGATCTTCTAGTTTCGCTAAAAACTGAAGGGAGATTTCCTTCATTAGGAGATCTACTGCTAGTGAGCTCTGGAAGGTCTGTTTAACTACTGTCTGGATTCCCTCTAGACGTTCTGTCAAAACTTTCCCTCTGCCTCTTCTGTTCTGTCTAACATTGTGCATAATGGATCTATGTTCGTTTTGTCAAAACAAATGGATGTTATTTTCTATGGACCGGATCCATCCGTCTGACGATTATTCATCTCAGCATCAGCAATGCTTGGCAAGAAATGAGTTCCTCATGTCTAGCTGCAGTGGAGAGCATCCTGAAGGGTGATTCAGCTTCTCATGGAAGCTCCAGGTCGGAATGACTTCGTTGAAGCTCCTCAATGGCGATGGCAATGGCAATTAGAGCACTGCCATGATGTCATGTGGATGTCGGATTTGGCCAAACGGGGTCTCTACATTCGTTGCAGACGGTGTAATAGAGTTTCGCAAATCTGAATGTCTTCGGTAGATGATGGCTCAAACCTTTTTTATGCTATCGTTATTCAGTTTTCAGATTTGCGCAGTGAATATTAAGAAGTTGAGCATCGTATCATAGGAAGAGACATACGCTGTCAGATATTCTCTCAACTCATAGTTATCGGAGGAGTGCCCATCGTGTTGAGGATACCTCAGAAGCCAACTGATTCTAGCACAATTCAGGAGATCAACTCAGAAGGCCGCGGACCAAGTGGATCATGTAGATCTGTCATTAAATGGGCTCACGGGAACAAATTTATGGCTGCCGGAGATTGATTCGACTCAAAATGATTCATCCATCAATTCCACTGCGCACAAATCATAATGGCCTTTCTTTTCTAAACATATCCTTGCAGAGATGTGGTGTTTACATGTTGATTTGCTCAGCACTAATATATTTATGTAGATTTGATATTTAAAAGTGTGAAGTTTATTATGTGGTATGTTATTATCATTGTAATGTGAAAAATCAATTAAGAACAGATTAGCATAATTTTAAATTGGTGGATTTTTATGCATAAGGTGACACAAGAACATATCAAGAATTTGATTATATATAATTTGTTCATAGGTTACTTTGTTATGTTTAAGAGGTCATCTTGTAAAATTGACTTCTAAATTTCTTATATTCAGACTGCCTTGCTTGGGAACACACGGGAAGACCATAGGATGGTTCAGTATCTAGACTGACCAGTTGTGCTCCTTAGGTTTAGAAAGGTCAATTGTGTGTTATGTTGATTTAAATGGAGGTTCATATTGTTGTTGTAATATGTGTTTTAAAAGTTTTCAATGACTACCAGTGATACATATAACATATTGTTGTTCTAAAATGCTTTGAAAGTTTTCCATGTAAGCATTAAGTTGGAGATAATGCTTCCATGTGATGTGTACTTGTGAGTGTGAGTCCCTAAGCTCCAATCTAGAAGATGTTGATTCCTATTTAATGATTTGGAGTCCTGATGTACATGTGTTGAACTCTGTAATTTATGTCCTATATATTTGTACATGTGGTGATCAATAAAACTATCTAAGTGTGGTTTGTTGTGTGTAATCAATTGCTCTCTCTGCTCTCTCTATTTCAACACTTTTTCAACCTGGATTGAAAATAATAAAATCCATTTTTCCAACATGGGTTGAACTATACTTTAGAAGAAAGTTGTTATTCATAGGAATAATGTACTAAATGCAGGGAGTTCATAAATCTTCC